>OY856414.1:474540100-474560100 GCA_963693085.1 Alisma plantago-aquatica
ACTATGCTTATCAAAATTATAAATAAGTGTGTATTCTCACACCTACATGCCACCCTGATGGATGAGGCAAAGAGGTCAAGCCTAGGAGGGAAGACCTATGCGCACCATGAGTGGAGACCCCAGGCACCAAGCTCGAGATTGAGAAGGTGGCCTATGATATTGCATGACTAAAGGGCACCATGAAGTGTGACCCCAGGCACCAAGCTCAGGTTTGAGAAGGTGGCCTTAAGTCAATGCCAAAGGAGAAACCCAAAAGGGGGTATGCCAGGGTTAGGGAAAAAGCGGTGGAGAATGTCATACTAAAAAGTGTAAATTGGCTTGTTAAATAAGTTGATTGTGATAATTAGATTGTTATCCATATTTGCAAAAATTTTGGTTGTCCCCACATACCAACATATTCTGATATGCTGACCGATGTTTTGTTTGTCAGTGTTTTAGGTACAAGATTGAAAATGACAAATAGTAAAGTGGCACATGTGGAATTAAATAAAAATTAAATTTACCAAGGAGGATTAGTTAGAATGGACTCCTGATGCAGATAGAAGTAGATATCCCTATTTTTGGAAACGGTATGCAAAGTTTTATTTTATACCAGTTTTCTGTTTAGTTGGTAAAATTTGATAATTGGTATTGATTATTTGTCGAACCTTGATCGTGTTAATTGGGATAATGGATATGACCTCTTGGTCTCCCTTAATTGGGGGTTACCGAGAGGCAGGGTCGTTACATTTGGTATCAGAGCATATGTTCCTCATTTAATATTTAATAATTATTAAATTTTACAAACTCTATAGAACCCAAGGGAGTTATTAGAGGATTTTCCGAAAGATAGAGGTGTCCATAAAAGGATCACGTATGGGGGTTGGAAAAATTTTCCTCCGCACTGCTAGTCAAAATACGAGGACTCCCGGATTAGTGTGACTGCCTGGCTGAAGTCTTAGGATTTGACTCGAAATAAGATACCTTTAGGACTCTCTCATCTTGTTCATCCCTTCTCAACTCAAATTCCATTGAGGACCTTAAGGATTAGGGTTTTCTCTCTTCTCCTCACCCTCTTGAGGTATGGATAAGGTTAATAAGGTCTAAGGAATCCTCCACCAAAGTAATGAAAAGCATGTAAATAAGATGTCATGGACTTAAGCTTAATATATTAAGCGCAAACTAAAGAATAGATACATGCTTAGGTCGTATGACATGAGTTGTCATTACCCTCAAGAGAAACCTGAGGCTAGACCTTCTTGTCTGGAGGATGAGTAGAGAGG
Organism: Alisma plantago-aquatica; assembly: GCA_963693085.1. NCBI lineage: Eukaryota > Viridiplantae > Streptophyta > Magnoliopsida > Alismatales > Alismataceae > Alisma > Alisma plantago-aquatica. Next base: position 474,541,363 of record OY856414.1, read on the forward strand.
GAGTTAGTCTTAGAGGCAGAGACCTCCATTATAGGTAGAGACTTGGCACATCCTCTGAGGATGATGCTAACCCTAACCCTAAGTGGTGGTTAGAGAGAGATGACATGATGAGTTAGATGTCATGGTTGACCAAGTGTTTGGACGGACATGCCTTGGGATGCCATACGAGCCATGAGAGGTTAGATAACCTAGTACCTTTGGTGACCCAACCCTAGAAAGGGTCATGCATGTTAGAGTGAATGATAGATCCTTCATTGATGAGGTTAGTGAAGAACCTATAGAAACCCTATGGGATTATGCAAGTAGGGGATAACATGCACCCATAGTACGTCAGTGGTGTGATAGTAGGTTGAAACCCTGGCCAGTAACTATGATGGATGGCTTATGAAATAAGCATAAATATCTATGAATAACCTCAAGAAAATGTAAGTTTAAACATAGGCTTCACCCACGTAGAGGTGTGCTTGTGAGCTTGATCCTTCATGGAGATAGGACCTCAAGTAGTAAGGCTGGATGTCGAGTTAGCTCAAGAGAGAGAAAGTGGTACCCAAGCAAGGAGGATGGAAGCTTAGATTCCAAGACATGAAGAATAGTGGGGAGTTGAGGATGATGCGACCTAAGTGGATGATAGTGGTTGCCTTATTCTTGATCCCTAGAGGCTGATGATATCTTGGTGGCCTTTAGAGGAACCAAACCCTAAATAGAGGATGATGCTTCTGGAACCTATGAGCCTATGGTATAGACCTACTAAGATGAGACAAAGAGTGCCTTAGACCCTGAGGAGGTTTAAGTAGCAAGTTGTGAGGCCTTGTACCTTGTTGGTTGCCCTTGAGGAGGACTCAACTCTAAGGTGTTGCTCGAATAAAAGGATCATGGGAGTACATGACGTACCTTGGACATGCTTGATTCGTGGTTAAGAGATTGAGCATGCAGTTGGACACCCAAAGGTGAACCTAGGGTTCCTAGGCCTAAGAGGGGAAGTTGTGTACCTGATGCTCAGGATGATATTTGATTCTCTATAGTTTCGAGCATGGTACTCCTCATGTGTAGAGGAAGAGGAAATTGCTGAAGTTAAAGGTATGTTTGATGAACCCCTCACAACTAAGTTGGTCTAATGTTGAGGATGAGAACAAGTGTGACTTAGCATGGTTTTGTAGGTGTCTACTTGTGCCTTAGTAGATTGCTAGGTACAAGCATGCTCATGTGGATGCAGACCTTAAACATAAGAACGTTTGTGACCTTGTTGTCAAGGGTTGTAGCTTCCTCCCATCCTGGGAGAGGGACCCTTTGGTAGGGTTTATACCAGTTTTGTGGGTTTTGAGGAAACCTAAAGAGGTCTCATAGGATCTTGAGAAGCTAAGTGAAGAGTTCATGGTAAGAGAATGAACTTGTAGACTCATAGATAACCATCTCTAAGTGACTGTGGGTGTGTTACCATGGAGGTAACCGGTATGGGGCTTGACCAAGGTAGGCAGGTCTCCATGACCCTTGTGAAAGGATGAAAGTCAGCCCATGAATGCAGAGAGAGAGATGACGAAAGATTGGGTAAGATTCTAAGTTGTACATGTACTATAATAGAATCCTAAGTCTTTCCTAGGGTCAGGTAGGGATAAGACCGATGGAAATAGGAGTTGCCTAATTGCCTAGTTACACATGAACATAGGGTCAGGAGGTAAAAGCCATCATCGTCTGAGGGCCATGGGTTAGGATATTGATCACCTTCATGAACTCATGGGACCCAAAGGGTAGATGAGTAGGGCACTCTCTAGATGCATAAGGGAAGAGGGATGACCCCAAAAGTGTCGGCACCCTATAGACCTAGAGGAGATGACCAAGGATTGTGTGGTGACCCAAGTAGGTTTAAGACCAGTTCCCCATGGAAGTAACTTTGATATCAAGATGACTGTGATGTAGAGACATATGTGGCATGTTTCAACTTAGATTTAAAGGTGTACTGGCAAGGTGGTATGTACCATCTCTACTCTTAGAATAGGAAGAACTCTGTATTTGGACTGCAGCCAAATGCTCATTTCCTCTTCTTATGGGAGTGAGAGATAAGACTGTATGTGTACCATACACCAAGGAAAAAAAAGATGATGTGAGTTGGAACGTTGCTATGAGGTATGAGGACATAGACGATAACATAACCCTATGAAGTGAACGATATGTACAAATGATAAGAGTATTAAGGTAATCATCTTGTGAGAATGTTTTATCATGATCTATGTGGAATTTACAAGTGATACAAAGTTGAGTTTGATAATCAAGAGGATGAGCTCAGAGTGTTCTGATGAAGATAGACTTAGAGTTTGAGATGAGATGATAAGTGGAATACATGGAAGTGTATTTCTTCAACTTTACCTAATACCTAAGGATGTGAAGTAGTAATGGATACTCTGGTTGAGATATAGTTGCGTAGTTTGGCTAGAGACTAGAAGAGATTGTTAGGCTAACCCTATGTTTGGAAAGAAGATAGGTTTTGCTTACCCTCAGATGCAACAATACCGATTGATCAAGTTAGTAGTTGTTTGGTTAGCCAGCCTAGGCCTTGATGAAATAGAAGGAGGGTTGTAAAACCTCAGATACACTTCTTTGGATAGGAAGGTGATAAAACCCTGATAAGAGTGGTTTAGGGTTTCTGAGGAATCGATCTTGAGAAATTATGACAATACAAGAGATCATGATTTTAAGATCATCGTACACAATGGTACTACTGAGATAATAAGTGGTAGAAATACTTTGGATGCTTGATATGAAGTGGCATGTGGCATGTGGCCATGCAAGCCGGGGGTGAAGGATGAACACCAATAACACAGTGCTTTGACATAGAGGATAAAGAGTTCTTGAGAGGGAATGAGAGTTCACCACTATGGATGTTGTGGTAAGTCTCCCCTTGACCAAGGAAGGTCAAGGTACAATGTGGGTTATGGTAGATCACCTCACCTAGATGACATGTGAAAGAAAGAGTACTGTCAAGGGACAGATCAGGGTGAACTACTTATAAGAGGGAGAGATGGTTCAACTACACCATGATGCGAGTTCAAAGGTTCTTGAGTAGGACCTAAAGATTCACTTCCATGAGGTGAAAGTAGATACATGAAGAACTCGATGTTAGTACATTTCATCACCCTTAACTGATGGTTAGTATGTACCAGACTAGAGGGTCTGAGAAGAGCATGTGTGCTTGCTCAGGGTGATACCTAGAGATAGTTCTTGTCCTATGTAAGATGTGATGATAGCCTTTATCGGGATGTAAGAAGTTCTATAGGGAGGTTGTGTCGGTCACCACTTCATTAAGATGATGCTGGTGGAGGAGGCCTCATGAAGGTCAGAAAAGAACCACAATGTGTGCAGATGAAGTCGCTTTGATCATGCAATGGCTGAGAGAGAGCCCATGGGTGACATGAGTCGCGAGCTGATGCAAAGCAGACTAACATGCAGTTCACTATGGGAGAATATGTGATGTGAAAATCCGATCCCTCTAAGCTACAACTGAGAAAGCTAAGTCCCCGATATATGGGTCCATTTGAGATGGATTGGTGGAGAAGGTTATGTTTCACCTTTCCCCTCAGGATAAAGTAGTGCGTGATGAGTTCCATATGTCTGATGTAGAGCACTATGTGAGGTACCCAATCCATGTGTTGAGCCCTGAACCTATTCAACTTTTGAGAAGATGAAATGTCCTGAGTCACTTGTGAGGGTACGATATACCAAGGTAAGAAAGAACTCAGATGGAAGAATATGACATGATGAAGGTTCTTGGGAAGCACCATGGAAAGGGTGAAGCCACATGGGAGCCCTGATGGACATAAGAAAGGCTTATCCTATTTGTTTGTGTGCCTAGTAGAATTTTGAGGGCAAAATTCCTATAAGAGGGGAAGGATGTTACAACCCCAATTTTTGGGTTCTTTTGGTGAGAAATGTAATTTCTCCTATTCAAGATATTTGAACAAATAATGATGTTATTTGTTTTGAATTAAAGGATTTCGTTTACAATAGACTTGATGGTTGTTTTGTTGGCTTTATCGGCTATTGGGCCCAATAACAAAGAAAAGACAAAGGAAACTCCATTATTAAATAAGTAAATAAGAAAATGGAGAAAAGAAAGAAGGAGAAACCTCTAGAAGGCAAAAGAATGATATCCAAAGTTGGATTTCGTGCCTCTTGGGTTCCTTGGGTCCCAAGGAGTCCAAAGTTGCAAAGATAATGCAACAAAAAAAGAAACGATCAATTAAATATTTCTTTATGAAGAAAGAAATTGAAAATAATGATAAAATGTGGAAAATAAGTGGAAAGAGGTATAATTTAGTTATCCTTTGTGGATTTTCGTATCCAAAGGATTCCTAATGTTAAAAGGAATGCCAATGAGGAAAATAAAAACAAAGATAAAGAGAAATCCACAAAACAAGATATTCTAATAAGAAATAAACAAGATAATGAGAAATAATGAATATAGATGCATTTAGAAGGATAATAAGTATCCTTAAAAAGGAATTTCGAAATATTAGAGTTTCTTGGGGTCCAAGGAGCCCCAATGGAGAAAAAGAAAGAGAAAATACCAATAATAGAAAATAAGAGGATAATTTGATGCATAATGAATGAATTATGTGGTATTGTTAAGAAGGAAGTATTTTCTACTTAAGGAAAATATTTTTTTTGTGGCCAATGAATTTAAAGGCAAGAATAAAGAGAGTAAGGGAGAAGATTTTCATATTCATAAATATCCAAATAATAAATAATATCAAGGATGTAAATAGGAGAGAGAAGAATTACTTCTCCTTGAAGGAATGGGTATCCTATTGGGTATAGAACTAGTTGACCCATAGATGGTCGTCTTAGGGCATGGATACCCACCCTTATATAAAGGGTAGAGCCCTGATTTTAGTCCAAGAGAGAGAGAGATCCCATGATCTCCTCTTTGTTCTGTCCATGCAAGACCTAGCCAAGATGGGATAGAGGCACCCTGGAATGATTGAGGGTTGTGGTGTGGTCCTGTTGGAGGCTCGAAGCACCCACGCAGCCGGAGGGAAGCCTAGAAGTCATCTCATCACTCTAACCTTGATGCAATGGCCCATGGAAGGCTGCAAGGTCAACCGCGTAGGAAGACCTGGCTAGCGGCTTTGGCCATGAGATCTTGGCATCCAGGGGAGCACTGAGGAGCGTCGGAGGTGGAGGAACCATCTTCGGTGATTGTTGGGGTCCAGGAGAGGGAGGAGGAGGAGCGCAAGCCGTGGTTGGGGCTGCTACGGCGGAAGTAGCAATGGATCGTGATGTTGAAGATGAGTTGCACGCATTGGACAAAAATACCCCTCTGGGCATTGCTAAACCAACAACTTACGTAAGGTTAAAACAAACATTTTGAAATGTTTTCAAGCAAGCCGAGATATGTTGCATGGAAAGGACAATTGGTGCTTTCTGATTGGCTCAAGTAAGTATGTTTTTAAAAAAATCATATCTAATTAACGGTAGATCAGATGGATGTGCATTATACATGAATTTTGATAAGGAGAACTCAAGGAATGCAATAAAAATATATGTGTAGCCTAATTCTGATTGCAATTCGAAAAGTAATGGAAGTTATTAACTTTAATGTATTAATGATTAAAAAACCCTATTTTGATAGGATTAATGTGTTTAGTAGGGTTTAATGGATGATTAAAGTTGATATTAACTTGTTAATCATAAAGAGATACATTAAGATCGAAAAAGATGAACTTTGCATGTAATTGGTTTAATTTAGAGTTTCATGTGCATAAATATGCTTTAATGGGCCTTGAAACCCTAATGATTGTAATTGTGACTCTTGATGGATTTAATTATTCAAATTCGTGAATAAGGCTGAGATATGATGATTCTATGCTATTTAAATTATAAAAGTTCCTAATTGTGGATAAATATCCTTAATATGATAATTAGGGTTTTTCTAATGGATAAAGGTAGAATTAATGATAAATAACATTCATATGTGAATTAGACCATAATGAACTATGAATTGATGATAAATGAGAATAATGACTTTATCATAGATTAAAAGGATAAAAATGGTAGCTTTAATGTAAAAGGGGTTTAATGGACTTAATTGATGATTAATTGTGCTTTAATATGAAATTAAGGTTATGTGTTGTTAAAAGGTAACCTCAATAACTTCCGTGAAGGATAGATGAGAAAATTTCGGTTTAAAAGAGTAAGATGAAGTAAAATCCTAACAACAAAGTAAACCCTAAAAAGGAATAGAGACCTTAAGTAGCAAGATGGTTTGGATAGATTTTGATAAAAAGGAATTGAATGTAATTTCAGGATTCTTGTACATGTTTGATTAGATGTTTTGATTGATTGGACTATTCTATCTCAATTCAGCCTAACAGGTATGTGGTTAATTATGGTTAATAGCATTAGTTTCCTGAGGGTTTTCCGAATGTTTCCTCGCATTGAATGCAACCTAAACAGTTGGATGTGCATACTTGCAAAATTATATAGTCACTATGGTTATCACAATTATAAATAAGTGTATATTCTCGCACCTACATGCCACCCTGATGGTTGATGCAAAGAGGTCAAGCCCAGGAGGGAAGACCTATGGGCACCATGAGGGGTGACCCCAGGAACCAAGCTCAGGATTGAGAAGGTGGCCTATGATATTGCATGACTAAAGGGCACCATGAAGGGTGACCCCAGGCACCAAGCTCGGGATTGAGAAGGTGGCCTTAAGTCAATGGCAAAAGAGAAACTCGAAAGGGGGTATGCCAGGGTTAGGGCAAAAGCGGTGGAGAATGTCATACTAAAAAGCATAGATTGGCTTGTTAACTAACTTGATTGTGATAATTATATAGTTATACATATTTGCAAAATTTTTGGTTGTCCCCACATACCAGCATATTCTGATATGTTGACCGATGTTTTGTTTGTCGGCATTTTAGGTACAAGCTATAGATTGAAAACGATAAACAGTAAAGTGACACATGTGGAATTGAATAAGAATTAAATTTATAAAGGAGGATTAGTTAGAATGGACTCCTGATGCAGATAGAAGTAGATATCCCTATTTTTGGAAAAGGTATGCAAAGTTTTATTACATACTAGTTTTCAGTTTAGTTGGTAAAATTTGATAATTGTTATTGATTATTTGTCGAACCTTGATCATGTTAATTGGATAATGGCTCTGACCTCTTGGTCTCCCTTAATTGGGGGTTACTGGGAGGCGGGGTCGTTTCAACCATTTTGATATTTGAGTAGCACAATAGTAAAATTGAAAAGAACATGGTGAACTCTCTTTTTTGACTTAGAGGTAATACATAACAATAGTACATATTGAGCCGTATGAATTGAGATAATTGGATCGGATTATCAATGATGAGGTAACACCTCAAGAGAATGAAAATATTGAAATGCTTGTTTCTCTCTCTATCCTATGATTGATTGTGGCATAGAGAATTTATTGGATATCATTGGGAACTATTTCATACATGTTGCGATTATAAAAGAAATAAAGGGCTTAATTTTGAAAAGTGCATTCAAGTATAAAATGCAAGAATATAATGAAATGTAAGATTTTAGAAGATTAAAATAAACTTTGAATATCCTTTGTTTGCATATTTATGTTTTGGGGATGAAACTTTTTAAGGGGGTGAGAATTGTAATGACCATATTTGTGCTTAATTGGTAAACTAGGGTTTACTTGAATGATTACATGCTTGATTAGATTGAACATCGTTTACACTTGATTAATGATAGTAGATCAATTGTGATGTTTCAAACATAAGAATAAACTCTAACTATTATTTTAGTTTGAAGAAATAGGGTTTGAGAAATGTAAACCCTAATCGGAAAAAATTAGGGTTTTGATAGAAAATGAAAATGGAATTTGATCAAGATAGCAGTGTGGTAAATGATTTTTTATATTTTATAAAATTTTTTTATTTAATTTAATTTTGGTTATGATATGGACAACTCAATCATACATATTGGAGAAAAAATTCAGAATATTTGAGTGTTCTTTGAATGTGGTTTGGTCAAACTATACTTCAACCAAAATGCTGACAGAGTGTTTTTCAGTATTGTAGTGTTTTATTTTTAGTTATTTATTGGAAACTCAAAACGATCTGAAATTTTAACTAAAGATCTGAAACTCAATAATAAACAACATGTAAAAGTTTTATAATTTTTGGATGTGTTTAGACCTTATCAGTAGATGAATTACAGTAATATTTTTATGACAGAAAATTCAGCTAAAATATGAGAAAGTATAGTGAGGGGTCAATGTGCAATTGACCCAAGCAGCTCAATTGCTATATACAGTCAACCTAGCACACAAGGATATCTCATAATATTTGATTCAATGTAGAGAAATGAAATCCTTGAGAGAGAGGGAGAGTTAGGGTTTGAGAGGAGAAAGTGATGGAGATGCTGACCTAGGGTTTTGCGGTCCGAGGAATGATGAAATCATGTAGGTTTAGCTTCTTTGCATAGACTTTAATGGTGAATCTTCTCTCACATTTAAATATTCTATCCCTCCTATGATTTGATCCAAAATGGTGTCAAAACTTCCACTTTACTCACTCTTTATTCATAATCCCTCATTTTTAGGGTTTCCGAGTTGAAAGGAAGAAGAATCGGGTGAATTGTTAGGGATTTGATATGAGATCGAGATTTTTTTAGGGATGGGCTACATTTTTAAGGTGCTTTCACACCTTGGGATGAGTGGGAACTTCCTTTAAACAATATATTGCATGAAAATTGGTTAAATCATCCATAATCTTTAATTTCTTAGTATGCGACTACAAACCCTGAATTGTCTATTTGATCTAAGTTGTTGCAAAATGATATGAAATGGATTCTTCCTCTGTTTGTTTGAATTTTAGATGATAAATTCATATTAGAAATGTATACAATACATCCGACTGAGAATTCACTATGTATTTGCAAAGGTTATAAGAGTAAACTAAAATATATGGAATTTGTTTGTGACTGAAATTGTTGTATAATTAAATAGAGAAATTTGTTTATCTGGATCCCCTTGGTTATGAATGATTGTTTATCTGAATGTGTAGTACATATATGTCAGATACTATTTTGTATTTCATGTGATGTGAATAGTGTTTGCTTGATATCTTCTTAAAGAGGGTGAATCCCTATATAAGTGGAAAGTTGGAAATTTGTGAATAAATATGGTGAAATCCATTTGAAGTTTTTTTCTTGGCACCAGAGACTCTTTATATGCAATGTTATTCTTGATTCATAATATCTCAATGAATGGCATGGAAAACCCTAATTTAGCTCAATTCAAGGATTTCATACATATGTTGATTGTATATGACTTGTTTAAAACAATATGTATTTAGTGGATGTTTAAGACATATTAAATCCTTATGAGAGCCATGTGATAAGTGAATGAGGTAAATGAAACCCTAAGGATAGGTTGTTCAATGAATTAAGCATTTTGATTACCATGTTCTTAGTATGAGATGCACAACCCAATATTTGGGTCGATGTGCACGTTTTCCAAGAAAGTGCAAATAATTTATGTGTGCAAATGATGATTGCTTGTATGCCAAGTAATTAAATCTTATCAGTATATTAAGTTGTTTAATTGCATGATTCTAGTTTATAAGTGCCAAATGGACATGCATTATGTTTATTAAAGTATTTGAGTCTGCCGACATGTATAGTATGTTGATTCCTCAGTATATTATAGTGTTTGAATATGCTGCTTTGCCAAGTTTAGAATGATGTACATGTTGTATTATAAACTTCAATTAAATAGATGCGGTACCATAGAGATATCAAAGTCAGGTTTAAGTAAGAGAAAGGTACAATGTAGAAAGATCTTTCCAAGAATAATAAAATAATAGACATAGGTTCCCTGAACACCGTAGATTCCCTACAGATGTCTGCATTGTAGGGAGGAAACGATCCACCATGGTAGTGACCAGTATACAGGGATCGGATTGCACCCATAGAGCATGCGGGGAGACAAAGCCCTTGAGGAAGTATCCTAAGAGAAGATAGGTTACCCAACATGAATTGGAGATCCCGGTGGTAACCCAGAGGTACCCACAGAGCGTACCAATATGAGGCCCACAGAGCATCTCAGACCCTCCGCCTGTGTACTCATCCTAGAAGGAGAGGTCCAGTTAAAGGCCACCTGTTTAGCCACCTTAGTCAGACGTGACAGTTCGAGTAAAGTAGACCCAGATTTAGTTCAAGGCTTAGCTTCCCAGGTTTTAAGACAAGTCTTGTACGGTGAGATCGTAGTTCACTATGAGTCTTCATATGTAGAGTACACTGCATATGATCAAGGCATAATCTAAAATATGTTCATATAGGTTTAAAGAGTTTCTTATAAGTAAGAAAGGCTAAGAAAGATTCGAGTACAATTTCCCAGCAATTATTCTTTGTATGTTTCTGAATTATTAGTTCTCATTGAAATTAATCAAGCATGCTCATATATTGATTTGCTCTTGTTGATATCTAGAGTACCCTGTCATATTTATGATTGTTAATGATCAATGTCTTTAAATCTTACTGCTGTTATAATTGATATCAATTGCTCAAAAGTATATCTGTAATTATATCAATGCTTTAAACAATTTCTTTGAAGTACTCATTCACTAAGCGAGTAGGCTCACCTCTCTACTCAAAATTTTCAGGGATATCACATGGACTTGAAGAAGGTCATTGCATCAGAGTATATCTGCCATAATAGTTAAATCTGAGTATAGTTAATTTCAATCGGTCACTATCACTCTAGGTCCTTTTATAGATGTGAGAGAGTTATAAATGATGCTTGTATCATTGTTTCCTTAATAAGAGAGAATTCATTTGATTATCATGTTGTATGCACATGGAAGTGTGAGAAATAGAAAGAATGTATGGATAGGTATCATTAATGTTGAGACCATATTAGAGTAATCAAGGTTTAATTCTCTTGTAAAGTTTGTTTATGTGATTAAATGTGAGAAAACAAAGAATTTGAAAAAGAAGAAAAAGTTAAGGGTGATCTTTGTATTATGATAAATCCTCAATTTTATGCCCTAATCTCATGATTAATGGTAATAATGAGATCGGGGTGTAACATGAGTAGTTTAATCAGTACAAGATTTGAACTTAGGGTTAATAATGCCACCATTGTGTAGTTGATTAATATTGAATTAGGGTTTAAAAATGAATGAATAAACACAAAATGGAAGAATGAATTGAATTAATTGATTAGGATGATGATGATGATGATGATTACGATGATGTTGAGGATGATGATGATGGGTATGATCATCATCATTATCACCATCATCCTCCACATCATCATCATCATCATCATCATCATCATCATGTGATGATGATGATGTGGGATGATGGATGAGGATGATGATGGCGATGATGATGATGATCACGATGATGTTGAGGATGATGATGATGACGATGATGATGATCTTCATCATCATCGCCATCATCATCCTCATCATCATTTCCATCATCAATCATCGTCATCCTCATCATTATCATGATGATGATGTGGGATGACGACGATGATGATGATGATCACGATCATGTTGAGGATGATGATGCTGAGGATGATGATGATGATGTTGGGGACAATGATGATCATCATCAGCGTCGTCGTCATCATCATTATCATCATCATCCATCATCGTCATCATCAATCATGGTCATCATCATCCTCATCCTCATCCTCATCGTCATCATCCCAAATCATCATCATGATAATGATTATGGGGATAATGATGATGATGATGACAATGATTGATGATGATGATGATGGGGATGACGATGATAGTGATGATGATGATGATGATGGTGACGATAATGATGATGATGATGATGATGATGATGGTGATTATCATCATCATCATCATTATCATCTTCATCCTCATCATTATCGTCATCATCATCATCATCATCATGTGATGATGATGATGTGGGATGATGATGATGAGGATGATGGTGACGATGATGATAATGACAATGATGATTGGGATGATGATGATAATTATGATGATGATGATGATGATGTGATGATGAGGATCATGATCGTCGTCATCATGATCATCACTATCGTCATCATCCTCATCATCATCATGTGATGGAGTGGACTTTTGGAGTTCTTAATCATACAATGACATAAGTGAAATCATAAGGTTGAATAATATTGAGAGTTCTAAGGTTTTGACAAAGTAGGTGTGTTGGTGTGATGTTGATATCATGGTTAAGATCTCTCTTTTTATGCCTTTTTGAGGAATTTAATTGGATGGTCTAAAAGTTGATTTTTGGCACCAAATTTGAGTAGAAGGTAGCCTGAGTGGTAGGGAGGCTATAGTTAAAATTTTATGGAAATCATATATTCCTAAAGGAAGTTATGGAGGTTTGATTTTGATGAAATAACATGCATATTGATGTGTTTTGGACCTAAGTTGGTGATCTTTAATCTATGTCACGTGCCCTAGTTTAGTTGAGGATGCACGACCCTTTTCTGGCCATAGGATCACTGATCCTAGGCTGTGGACACTCTGAAGGAGAGGCCACAAATTCGCTTAACGGAACGTTAGCTCAGGACCCTTGGATGTCATCCAACGGTAGAGAACTCATCCCTTACCTCTGACTGACCCAGAGATCATGGAGGGGGGGAGATGAGGCCGCAAATCTTTGACCATGTAGGTGATCGTGGGAGGGAGCATGAGTTCCATCCGAGTAGTTGAACTCACCCCATCGAAATGAGTTGGGAGACCCCTCAAACTAGTCGAGAGGTTGCTCCAATTGGGAGAACGAGCTTCCCCTCCTCACTGCTTCTCCACTGCGGCAAGTAGGTGGTATAGGGAACTAGAGATCAGAGCTAGAAGGAAGTAATGAGAACCCATAGAGAGGGAGAATGAAGTTGAAGGTCTGGGGAGTAGAAACCATAGGAAAGATTGGGATTTCGTGGAGTTTTCCTTGCCCCGCGAGTTCCATCTCACCAGAGGAAAAGGAAGAGATCAGAAGAGACTCGAAGAGCTTTCCCACTGTGATCGAAGGTCATGGATGGGTCCTCGTGTACCCTGTGGTGTTTTCGAGAAGCTTCCATGTAGATTCCTTGCACAATGGTGATTTCCCCTCTCTTCCACGACGACGGCGACAGGTTGCGGTGAGCCACCTCGACCTGGATTTTTTGGAGGGAGCTGAAGGTTTAAAGGAGGTTGGTTGCTTAGGGTGTCAGTGCATGGAGGTTCCGGCACCGTTAATCATGAGCAAGGAGACAAGAAGTTGCTTCCATGCCTCACCGAAGGATGCCCGCCCAGGTGGCGGCACCCTCGCAAAATAGAGTAGGCGGACAAAATCTGTGTTGTGTGAGAAAGCAAGAACGGGGAAGCATGATCGGGCTAGTGGATTGCAGAGTCTGTGGATCTAACCCAAGATCCAGACTGGGTCCCAGCCCTAGCAACTGAGACACATGGCAGCTTCCCATTGGCCATTCAAGGTAAATATCTTAATAAACATGCAAGTCTTGTATAATTCGTAGAAAAGAGATCAGTTGTCAGAAAAATACAAATAGGATACCAAAATTCTCAAAAACATACGTAGAACAACATGAAACCATCATACTAGTCTTTTTATGCTTAAACATCAGTGATATCATGTAAGATATGTAATGCTTAGTTAGTGGATACTAAATATCAAATGATGATATAAAATTATGGAAAAATGTAGTAAGTCTATAATCATGTTTATGATGCATATGATGTCAGATATGGTCATGTTGATGCACGAAGTTATGTAATTTGCTAAGAATGTCTATTTAGGGCTAATAACCCTAAGTAAAATGTAATAAATACATACATGCTCAATAAATGACGAAATTCACATAACACACTCATATCAGTAACCAGTAGATAATATGTAAATATGAGATCAACTTTATACATGAAATATATGTTATATGGAGTTGCCATTTAATACATGGATTAAAACATTAATTTAGGATAATGAATATAAATTAGGGTTAATTTGTGCACCAAAAGGATATGGAGCCTAATGTTCAGATAATGAACCATAATCTAGAATATGACATCAGTAAGATAATCCCAAGAAGATAATACAAGTAACAATGAGAATATCCTAATGAGTTGAGTGAAACCCTAATATGAACATGATTATGTTTAAGATGAGATGTAAGATGATGAGAACCTGGTGATAGTATATGATCTTGTCTTGATCAGGTTTAACAAAGATATAGTTGACATCAGGAATATGTGATTAGGTTTGTCTTGATCAAGGTATGCCATTACCTCTTGCTTGGATTATTATACATTATGCTTGTGTTATATGGGAGTAAAGACTTGGCATATGGTATTGATTGAAATGATTCTCTTGTATGATATGTTGCTTGAATTTCCATACTTATGGCTATGAACACCTGCAAACATAATATAGATGTTCCATCATAGGATATCTCATAAACCACTTGGTGGTAGAGCACATGCATAATGATCACAAAACACTTGGTGGTAGATCATATGATGTTTGTATAATGATCACAAACCACTTTGTGGTAGATCATAAGGCCTAAAGACGTCAAAGCCACTTGGTGGAAGACGCACGAGATGTATGATGGAAATGTGCTTAAAATATATGTGTTCTCTTTCTTGTTAATGAATATCTTTTTTCCAGTATACACTCTTATTTATATTTGCTTAATGCTGCCAGGTATTAGTTTTATCTTATTGCCAAGATATGATGAGAGGTATATAAAAGAGACGTAGGCGTACTCAGTACAATATTCTTGAATATTGTGTTGACGTGTACCGCGTGTAATCTTTTGTTTAGGTTGTGCTTATGTGCTTGAAGATCCAATATAGTTGAGAGTTGTATGGTGAGCTGATGTACAGGTGGACCTGTTGTCTTGAGATCTTGGAGTTTAGTGGTACTACATGTATATGTATAAGTTTGTTGTTCAATATGTAATATCAAATGTTGTAACAATTCATGTTGTAATTATATGTTGAATGGTGAACATGTGTGTATGGTTTTATTATTGTTCATGTACATGTGCTACTGATTATTTCATTCTGACTCACTTGATTTTCTTCTTCTTAGCCTATTGTGTGATGTTTAAATTGGGATTCTTGCTGAGGTGAGGTTTCAATTTGGATGTCACACATCCGATTAAGTTTTAGAAAATCCGGGAATGTCATAGGTGGTATCAGAGCATGAACAATAGTAAAAGCCTAACATTTTCTCATTATGCAACTCAAAACTAAAGAACCTTGAACTTAATAATCTTTAGGGTTAGATTAATTGTATTTTAGAGACTAGATCTGACCTAGTCTCTAGGTTAGCACCTAGATGTCCGAGAACTAGGTCTAGACTTGTGCTTTTTGAGTAGCAAGTCCTTAGATGTCGTTCTTTCCTTGTAGTGTAGTGGTATGGGACATTGCACTATTTGGAAATGACGTACATCGAGGGAAGAGAAACCCTAGACATATTGTGCATGTTGTCTAGAGTAGCTACACTAGTTTACCTCTTGTTCTCACCCTTTTCACTAGTTTTCATGACACTCTACTCTCTACTATGTGTGGGACACTCATTTTTTGGATTTGGTTTTTGATTCCAAACAGATCGAACCTCGATAGTTTTCTCTTACGCTTGTTTTATCGGAGAAAAACTATATAATATTTTATTATGTATATGTATTACAAAAATGTGTCCCCACACATGTATGAGTAGAAGGTGATCATGCAACCTAAGTGAAAGTGAATGACATCAGTCTAGAGGAGAGAGTAGTTCTAGATTGGATGTCTAGTGCCTTGTTAGAATATATGATAGACAGAATAGATGAAATAAGCTATGATGTAAGTCTTACGTAGATGACATAAGATGGTTATGATGATATATGTTTGTCTTTGAGGAGATACGTTTAGTTTTGAGGTGTTGAGATAAGTTTTGATGATGCAAGTAAATAGGATTTTATGAGATAAGATATGTTAAGTTTAGACAAGGTTGTGAGTCAGCAAGAGCCTCAATCTCCTTTATATAGGAGGACCTCTAGTGTTAGGACCAGTTTTGGGGTTAGCTCAAGAGAGAGCGAGACCCACAGGGAGAAGGTCAGAGAACCTAAACTCCAAGATATGAGAATTATGAGATATGTGATATGATATGTCCTAAACTAGACTACACCTGAGTGATTGAGTTGAGTCGCTCTATGTATGATTCCTATAGTTTCTTCAACCCTAGATGTCCTTGGGTGGACCAAACCCTAGAGATAGAGAGAGGCTTGTTATATGAGTGCCTGCCATATGGGTGAGGGAGAGAGCCCAAGACCCTGGAGGAGGTAGTTATGTTAGTTTATGTGATGCCTCATGCTCGGGTTGGTGGTTTCCCACATAGGAATCTAGTGGTGTGTATATAAGAGAAAGAGAGTTGAGAAATAGTTTTCATGGGTATAGAACTGATAAGAGTATGTCATAGCATGTTTTGGTTTGTGCTTATGTGGCTTGATCTTGTAAGGGTATCTCTAGTGCCAAGGAGGTATACCTGAGAACCCTAGACCGAGAGGGAAGATATAGTTTATACATATGAGACACTCATAGAGATGAGTTAGCTCAGAGAGACTGAGCATGGCACTTCCCTCATGATAACCTCAGTTGGACAAGATGAAGTTTTGATATATGTTTGATAAGCCACTCACATAAGTTTGTGTAGCACAACCATGATATAATATATGTAATTATGATCGTAATATGTGATCTAATCTTGATATTTGACATATGGGCATGACATGAAGGAAATCTAGAAATGGTTTAATAGATATCAATGTATAAATGGTTAACCATATATATGAATAATGATGATATGTGATATTGCTGGTTAACCTTGTGATGAAATCACTAGTAAATGTTACGATTTATTATGAGCAATGAAATAAGATAATATGAATGAAACATGTTACATGAGGTGTTAATATTAATGCTTAATAAAGATGAAAGTTATAGTTTGATAATTAGCACAAAATAATGTTTATGACACCTTGATGTATGAGTTAACATTAGTTAACTGCTTTAGGACATGATAATATGATGTGAGAACCCTAATGCATGGGTAAAGGTAAGGATGAAACCCTAATAATGAGATATGTTATGACCTAATAAGAGTTTCTAAACCTTTGTTTCAACCTTATATGAACGTGAGGCTTCACCTTGGATGTTTTAAAACCTCATAATGGTAGTTTGGATATGAATATGGACCTTTGTTTTTGGATATGTTACACATAGAATAGTGCCTACATGTGGATGAAGGCAAGATAAGGCTTTCCCTAGAAGTATGAGTATGGTTTAATTCTTAGGACGAAATTTCTTTTAAGATGTATATGATGTGACAAAGTGGTTTTTGGCTTAATTCCGAGGATGGAATTTATTTAAGGTGTGTAGGATATGATGGAGTGGACTTTTGGAGTCCTTAATCATACAATGACATAAGTGAAATTATAAGGTTGAATAATATTGAGAGTTCTAAGGTTTTGACAAAGTAGGTGTGTTGGTGTGATGTAGATATCATGGTTAAGATCTATCTTTTTATGCCTTTTTGAGGAATTTAATTGGATGTTGTAAAATTTTATTTTTGGTACCAAATTTGAGTAGAAGGTAGCTTTAGTGGTAGGGAAGCTATGGTTAAAATTTGATGGCAATCAGATATTCCTAGAGGAAGTTATGGAGGTCTGATTTGGCGAAATAACATGCATATTGATGTGTTTTGGACCTAAGTTGGTGATCTTTAATCTATGTCACGCGCCCTAGTTTAGTTGAGGATGCGCGGCTCTTTTCTGGACCTTGGATCGCTGATCCTAGGCTATGGACACTCTGTAGGAGAGGCCACAGATCAGCTTAACGGAATATTAGCTCAGGACCCTTCGATGTCATCCAACGATAGAGAGCTCATCCCTTACCTCCGACTAACCCGGAGATCATGGGGGGGGGAGACGAGGCCGCGAATCTTCGACCACATAGGTGATCGTGGGAGGGAGCGTGAGTTCCATCCGAGTAGTTGAACTCGCCCCATCGAAACGAGTTGGGAGACCCCTCAAACTAGTCGAGAGGATGCTCCAATTGGGAGAACGAGCTTCCCCTCCTCACTGCTTCTCCACTGCGGCAAGCAGGTGTTATAGGGAACTAGAGATTGGAGCTAGAAGGAAGTAACGAGAACCCATAGAGAGGGAGAATGAAGCTGAAGGTCTAGGGAGTAGAAACCATATGAAAGATTGGGCTGTCGTGGAGTTTTCCTTTCCCAGTGAGTTCCATCTCACCAGAGGAGAAGGCGGAGATCGGAAGAGACTCGAAGAGCTTTCCCACTGTGATTGAAGGTCATGGATGGGTCCTCGTGAACCCTGCGGTGTTCGTGAGAAGCTTCCGTGTAGATTCCTTGCACAAGGGTGATTCCCCTCTCTTCTACCACGACGACGGCAGGTTGTGGTGTGCCACCTCGACCTGAATTTTTCGGAAGGAGCCGAAGGTTTAAAGGAGGTCGGTTGCTTAGGGTGTGAGTGCGTGGAGGTTCCGGCAGCATTAATCATTAGAAAGGAGCCAAGAAGTGGCTTCCATGCCTCATCGGAGTATGCCCAGGCAGCAGCACCCTCGCAAAACAAAGCAGGCAGACGAGAGTCTGTGTTGTGTGAGAAAGTAAGAACGGGGAAGCGTGATCGGGCTAGCAGATTGCTGAGTCCGTGGATCTAACCCAAGATCCGTACTGGGTCCCAGCCCT
>OY856414.1:475165100-475637600 GCA_963693085.1 Alisma plantago-aquatica
TTGGTTAAAACCCTACTTAGCTCTTGGTAGTTCGTCCTTTCTTAGTTACTTGCTTCAATTGCTTCTTAGCTAATTGCCTTGTTCTTGGTATATTGAATCTGTCTAGCGTAGTTAGTGATACCTTCATGCTTGCTTTTCTTAACTAGTGTTAATTTAGCTCTTTTCTTTCCCTTGTTTGCAAATTGTTAGTCTAGTGTAGTTTCTTACTTAGCTTAACAAATTGTCACTTCTAGGTTTCTAGTTAGCTCTTACTTTGCTTCTATGTTCTAAATTGCTCCCTTTCTTTCTTAGTTTCTTTTCTTACTAATTAAAACTTAACTAGTCTAGGGTTAACTCAGGTTTTGCTTCTTGTTCCTTGAATTTCTTGATTGGTCCTTAAGTTTAAACAAACATACCTCCAATCAAACTCTTTTACCCTACACTCCACTTTAGATACTTAGATTAATCTAACTTATCTTTAGTCCCACTGTGGGTTGACCCTATTCTTTTCTCTTACCTATACCATAACACACCCTATTTACTTGTGGGTTAGTGTGTTAGTCTAAGTGGGTGTGTTAGTCTAGACCCCTTATAAATATCAAAAGATCTCAAGTGTGTTCGAACCTTGAGTTGTGCATCTATTCAAGATTCAATTGTTTAAGTGTATAAACCTGGTGTAGAGGTAAAACACACCAAGCTTTCTAGCATCATTGTCAAGTAGAGTTGTGCTCAACCTAGCTAGTTATTGTAACTTTGCTTTTCCTACTTTCCTCATCATTGATGTTCTATTATTCTTTGTTTACTTTTGCATATTTGTCTTCTAAATTGGCTTTTTTTGTTGGTTTATGCTTTGTGTAGGTGATAGTTGTGCATTCTTGGTGTTCACTCTCTTATGACTTGATTCTAGAGGACCCCTAAATAGGAAGGAGGCCACGTCAACATCGGTGCAAGAAACAACAATAAGTTGGGATGGGAGATAGGAATGCTTAAAGCCACAATGGGGATGGACATACCCCTCCAAAAGTTCCATTACTCAAGCCTCTTCATGACTACTTCATTATGACAATTACTCTTCTCTAATCACCTTAAGGGTGGATCAGATGTCAGGCCAGAAATTTTTCATTCCTCCTATTCCTCTTGAGATCCTACCCACCTTATATGGGTTGGAGAATGAGAACTTCTACCATCATATAGATGCCTTCTTGGAGACACAGTCCACCTTCTGCACCGTAGTTGTCACTACTGATCCCATAAGACAGACTTTGTTTCCTTTTTCACTAAAGGAAAAGGTAAAAGAGAGGTACCTATCGAAACTGGAGTTGGTGACTTGGGAGGCTGTGAAGGATGACTTCTTTAAGGAGTCTACCCCATATCCAAGTTGACCCAAATGAGAAGTCACATCACCTCCTTCAGTTAGAGGGAGAATGATAAGTTCCATGACACATGGGAGAGATTCCAAAGTTTCTTAGAGACTTTCCCCATCAGGAGGTACCTTTATGGAAGTTGGTTCAATCCTTCTACACCAACCTTTCTGAGATGGGTATATGGTTGTTGACTCCTGATGTGGTGGTTCTTCATGTCCAAGTCTCCAAAAGAGTCTTGGACCCTCTCTGATGACTTAGCTGAGAACACTCATCATCATGCTTTTAGTGTGAATGTCCATTGTGATAGAAATGCAAGGGCTACTTATTTTCAAGACAAATATGATTCCAATCTACAAATCATTAAGATACTAGTTCACATTAAGAATCTTATGAAAACTCAAGCAGTGCGTTATTCTAGCCATTCAACCAACTCTATGGAGTCTATTTGTGAAGAAGTGTAAGTCTTGCAATCTTTTGGGAACAAGAACAATCAAGGTCCCATGTCCAACACCTACACTCCAGAATGGAGAAATCACCTGAATTTCTCTTGGAAGAAAGGGGAAAAGGGACAAGGATAGAAAAGGCATCATCAAGGGTCTAAGTAAAACTTTAAATTTGATGAAGAATTTCTTGGGAGGTTAAGGAGCCTTCATGATGTAAAAAGGGATTTGGCAGATCAAGGACAAAATATGTGTCAGCTAGAATAAAGGATTGATCAAATTTCACCATCTCTTGCTAGAAGTAAAGAGGAGAGTCTTCCCTCTCAAACTTTGGTGAACCCAATATTTTTTATGGAACCATGATTTCTATTCAAGGCACCTATGGCCCACAAAAATGGCAAGTGCTCATATTGTAATAGTACCAAGGGCCTCAAAATCCATATACTCACCACCCCCATAACCTAACTACAAATACTAATAGCTCGACCTCCACAACATTCTTACCAACAACCCCACCCCTGTCAATATCAACCCCCACAAAAAAAGCCACAACAACCTCCAACACAACCACATTTCATTCTTTAAAACCCAAATCCCCCACACCAAGGGCCACCAGCTCAAGGATCACAACAACCACCATAATCTCCCTCCTATTCTACTCATGATCAAGTGAAGATTGTGACCATGTTGAGAAGTGGGAAGTCTTTGGAGCAGACAAAGGGCAATGCAATTGATTGTTTGTTTGATGAGTATAGAGTTGTTATTGTGATTCAGGGTGATGATATTGTGATAGGATGCCAAGGTGATACTATGACACACGATGATGATATTGTAATTCTCATGATACCACTTTATGATTCTATTGATGATAGATAGTCGAGTTTGCAACTCCCTCCTTTTCCAGATATATTGGAAGAACCATCCGCTCCTTAAAGAATGAAGAAATATGCTGAGGATACCATGGAGACATTCAAACAAGTGAGGATCAAAATTCAGTTGTTACATGCCATCAAGAAAATTCCCTCTTACTCAAATTTCTTGAAATACATGTTAACCTTCAAGAGGAATACAATTGGAAGAATACCAAAGCAAGTCAAGCTCACTTAAAAAGTGAGATCCATTTTGCAACACACCACTCCAAAGAAGAGGAAAGATCCTAGTGCCCCTATCATTCCTTGATATATTGGAACACACTGTATAGACCAAGCTCTTCTTGACATGGGTTCTAGTGTGAATCTAATGCCTTATTCTGTGCATTCTGAATTTAAATTGGGAAAATTGGATCCTGCTAATTGCACCTTGAAATTGGATGACCATTCTGTGAAGATGCCTCGAGGGTGAATTGATGACGTGTAGGTGAGACTTGATGATGACACCCCCCACATAATTTCCTATTTATTTTATTGTGCTTAACATGGAGAAGGACACAAGGAAGGTATATATTGTCTTGGGGAGAAATTTCCTTGCTACAGATGATGCAGTGATACATGTGAGGACCAGCTAAATGTATGTGACTATTCATGCACGTGAGATCTGATTGAACATCTTCAAAGCTTCTACTAAAGTTGAGATGTTATGTGTCATAGAAGATGATTGTTATCTCATTAATGGTGTTGAGGATATTTTCAAGGAATCCCTAGCTATGTGGATTGAAATTGCCACCAAGGTTAGAGGTCTAGAGGATATTATTGACATGCACGATGATGATACCTCTGAGGAAAATGAACCTACATCAGTTGCCGCAAGTGAGGATCTTTTTTCTATTTCTAAGAAAGCTTTGAAGAATTCTATTGAATAACCTCATATCCTTGAGATTAAAACCCTTCCTAAAGGTTTAAAGAATGAATTTATTGGTTCAAATGACACCCTCTTGATGATCATTTCTTCTATTGTATATCCTAACCAAGAAGATGGTTCCATTTTTGTGTTGAAGAGGAACAATCAATCCACTTGGAATTCTATTTATGATTTTAGGGGTGTTGATCCCTACATTTGTGTCCAAAGGATATATCCTGAGGATCATACAAGGCCAACCCATCAAATGAAGATGAGGTTAAATCTGAAGTTGAAACCAGTTGTGGCTCAAGAAGTTCTGAAGTTGCTTGATGCTGGAATCATCTATCACATGTCTAATAGTCCTTGGTTGAGTCCCATCCAAGTTTTGCCCAAAAATGATGGATGATAGTGGCCCAAAATGTTGATAGAGAATTGGTCCAGTGAGAGAGCAATATAAGTGGAGGATGTGTGAAAATTATAGAAAGTTGAATGAGTAGACAAAGAGAAACCATTTCCCTCTACCATTCATTGATCAAATCTTAAAGAAGCTTGCATGACAGAGTTTGTATTACTTACTTGATGGCTACTCACAATATTTCCAAGTGGCAGTGCATCCTACGGATGAAGAGAAAACCACATTCACATGTCCAAGTGGTATCTTTGCCTATAGAAGAGGATGAAGAGAAAACCACATTCACATTTCCAAGTGGTATCTTTGCCTATAGAAGAAAGCCTTTTGTGCTATGCAATGCCCCTTCTACATTCCAAAGATGTGTTATATCCATTTTTATTGACATTATGGATTCTTATCTTGAGGTCTCCATGGATGATTTTTTAGTGTATGATAAGTCTTTTTATGAATGTTTGTCTCACCTCACAACTATTCTTGAGAGATGTGTTAGGGTGTGTTTGGTTCTATCTTGGGATACAAATCACTTTATGATGCCCGAGGATATTGTTCTTGGTCATCGACTATCCAAAGCCAAAACTAAAGTTGATAAGAAAAAGTGGTTCTCATTTCTATTCTGACCATTCCTTCCACCGTAAGACATGTCCATACATTCTTGGGGCATGCGGGTTTCTATCGCCATTTCATCAAAGATTTTAGCATGATTTCAAGACCATTGTGTCATTTTCTTGAGAAAGATGCTGAATTCAATTTTTACGACAAATGCATTGAAGCCTTCAACCACTTGAATCAAATGTTTATTTATTCTTCTATTATGCAACCCTCATATTTGAGAACATAACTGATGCATTGGATATGGAATGGGGGATGTTCTTGGCCAAAGGATTGGTCAGATACCACATTCCATCTATTATGCAAGTAAAAAACTTGAAGCTCAAAGGAAATGCACCACCATGGAGAAAGAATTTCTTGTCCTAATCTATTCTCTTAACAAGTTCCACTTTTATATTCTACCAAACAAAGTGATTATTTATAGCGACCATGCAGTTCCTAAATATTTCATGTCGAAGGATTCAAAGCCTAGGTTGATTCGTTGGATTCTATTTCTCCAAGAATTTGATTTGAATTTTTTTGACAAGAATGCAGTTGTATCCAATCACCTCTCTCATATTGGAACACCCTATGATGATGTGAAAAAAAACCAAAGAGATAATTCCCTATGAGCAGCTCCTCTTACTTGAGTTGACTCAAAGGCCATGGAATAGGCACATAGCTAATTTCTTGGCTAGTGGGAGAGTACTAAGAACATGGACTAGGGAGGAAAGTATAAGGTTGTTTCCTATGGTGAAGAACTATATGTGGGATGACCCCCATCTATTTAACTATTGAACTCATAGGGAGGTTCATTCAAGCTAGTGAGTAGAAAGAAATTATTTCCATGTGTCATTCCGACTAGAGGGAATTTGGTGGAAAATGAATAGCCACATAAGTTCTTCAAAGTGGTTTCTTTTAGCCAACCTTGTTTAAATATTCTCATGAATATTGCAAAACTTGCTTGAAGTGAAAAAAAGTGGGTAGTATCAGAAAGAAGGATATGAATCCTCTATCTTCTATTCTTGTGGTTTCACTTTATGGGTCCATTCCCCCCTTCTTGTGGGTATGTGTACATCTTGGTGGCTTTGGACTATGTCTCCAAGTAGGTTGAAGGAATTTCTACAAGAACAAATGACCATAAGATGGTATGCTTGTTCTCAAGTCAAACATCTTTAGCCAATTTGGTGTACTAGGAGATATGTTTAATGATGGTGGAAGTAACTTCATATTTAGAGCCTTTTAAAGTTAGTTGAGAAGGCATGGTGTAAATCATCATGTTTCTACTCCTTACCACCCTCAAACTATTGGTCAAGTTGATTTCTCCAATAGGGAGATAAGCTCATCCTAGCGAAGATGGTGAGACCGAAATGCAAGGATTGGTCTATATGACTCAATGAAACCTAGTGGGTGTGTAGGACAACAGTCAAGGCCCCGATTGGCACCACACCATTTAAACTTGTATGGGAAAATCTACAACTAACCAGTAGATTTGCAACACAAGGCATTGTAGGCCCTAAAGTCTATGGACATCATTGAGGTTAGAAGGAAACTGTAACTCTATGAATTGGAGGAAACGATGCATGAGGCCTACGAGTTGTCCAAGAGTTATAAGGAAAGAATCAAGTTATTGCACAACAAGTTGATCAAAAAGAAATCTTTTGAGCCTAGCCAATGGGTGTGGTTGTACAAATCAAGGATGAAACTCTTCCCCATAAAGCTTAGATAAAGGTGGGAAGGACCATACCAAGTGAAACATTTGTACCCATATAGTTCTATAGTAATAAAAAAGAAATAAGGTGCAAAGGAATTCATTGTCGATGGATAAAATTCAAGGATGTCGTTGAAGTTGGGTAAGACAAGGGCAATCAAAATTTTGATATAGTCATCTTAGTTGAAAAACTCCTAATTGATGAAAAGATGTGCTTAAATGCACATGAGAAAGAAATCTATTATGGTGATTCAACAAGGTTCTCAAGAGGATGAGTGATTAAAGAATCAACAAGCCTGACTAAAGGTATAAAACATAGTGTCAGTGGGAGGAAACCCACCTAGGTTTGCGAAATGTTGTACCCAACCTTCACTTTTTGTTACTTTTTGTTATTTTTCCATATTCCAAGAAAAACATAGACTTGTGTTAAATAGTTTTTGTTTAGGTTTTAAATGTGACAAGTGAAATAGGTAGAGTCTAAGAGAAAGGATGAATTGAAGTGAAAATGAATGATGACACATCAAGTGGATTAGAGGAATTGATTAAAATGAGATTGATTGAAGGCCTTAAGAAAATTGGAGAATTATTGAACTAGGAAGATCCATCATGGAACATGAGAAAAAAAATCTATTATGGTGATGCAATAAGGTTCACAAGAGGATGAGTGATCCAAGAATCAACAAGAATGACTGAAGGCATAAAACATAGTGTTAGTGGGAGGAAACCCATCTATCTTTGAGAACTTTAGAACCTAACCTTGACTTTTTGTTACTTTACTTTGTTTTTAAATATTCCAAGAAAAACACACACACACTTGTATTAAATAGTTTTTGTTTAGGTTTTCAATGTGATAGCTGAACTAGGTTAGAGCCTAAGAGAAAGGATGAATTTCAATGAAAATGGATGATGATACATCAAGTGGATTAAAGAAATTGATTAAAATGAAATTTATTGAAGGCCTTGAGAAAATTGGAGAATTTTTGAACTTGGAAGCGCCAACACGGCTTTGCTGGTGTGGAATGATTGTGCTAGGTATGTCTCTTTTAAATGGGAAAACTTTGAGTTTTGGGCCCGGTTAGCAAAACCGTCCTCACCAATATAGCCATTCTGGCATTAAGTCGGCACGAAAAAACCATTTTGGCCCATACCACACCTTAAAGTACTCGATTTTTCTTCCAGTAGCATGATCCCCACTCCCCTCATTCAACCCACACAACAAGCCCATTTAGGGAGAATCAGTGACATAGGGCATCTCTGATCACCCTATTTCACCCAAATTTCCCTTCCCCATGGTCCATTGAAGCTTCCTCAAGCCCCTTAGGGTCTTCTCCTACCTCCATCTCCCCTTTCTAGCCCCTTTCCACATCCAGTTCTCCATCTTCAAAAGGATTCCAACCCAACTTGTCAGAAGACCAAACACCCTCATTCTTCCTCCAATTTCGATCAAATACCTTGCAATAATGAAGAAGGATGGGAAAGCCATCAAGAAGGGGGTCAAAAGTTTTATGGAGATCATCATGGGAAGCAAAAGCCACTCCAAACATGCCTCCACATACATTCATCCCCCTCACACAATCCTATGCATTATTGTCAAACTCCACCTCTCGTTCCTTGCAACGTTTGACATCATTAAGAAATTCCCATCTCCAGTCAACCTCTAGTCAAAATTTAGATTCAAACTACAACATTCATGGTAAAGAGGAAGAAGATGAAGAAATTGAAGATCTCATTGATTCTATAGAAGTTGAGGCTCCATCCCATGAGAGAAGATAAAAGAAGACTGCTTCTGCTTCCTGATCATGACTACCTTTGTTGCCTACTCCGACGAGACATTTCTCTCTTTGGGATAGCCACATTATACACAACAACCAGCAACATGAAGGTTGTTAATAGAAGAAGAAGAAAATGACGTGCCAATTGAGATGGTTCCCTTAACTTGGACACAAGTTTAGGGTCACATAACTATGATGAGGAAGAAGGAGAAGAAATTCAGAGTTAGGAGATGGATGATGAGACAATGTTTTTTTGTCAAAGTTGTAGGAGGATAGAATGAAGTGGGTGGGAAAACTACCCAAAGAAGCTATAGCTGGTAGAGGGACATCAAGAGAAGTGCTCGTAAGACCCCTCCACCCCAAGTGAATTGTAAGGTGGGTGATTCCTATAAGGTATGCATGCAATCATACCATGAAAGCCTTAGAAATATTCATCTACTAAAAGGTTACTTGACTAATTGTGGGTTGTATAAGCTACTAACCAATGTTCATGTGATCATCAATGAGAAAACTCGGGAATTTTTTGGTTCCATGGAGAAGGTACAATATCAAGGTGAGGATGCTATTCAATTTAGGCTCAATGAATCCACATGTGATAATGTCCTCCTAGCTCAACAAAATCTTTGTGCAAACACCGGAGATGGTGGTAGATTTGATAAGAGTGGAAGATGCAATAATACAAGTATGTTGAAAACATTCACTGGCAAAGAAACCTTTACATTGGGGAAGTAAAAAACAACTAAAATTTCAAACCTACCTTAAGATACATTTAAAAAGATCTAGATAACACTATCTTTGGCCAATATGACAACCAAGACTGCTTCTCATAGAAGGATTTGATTGTGATTCATGTCTTGATGGGATCTGGTCATGTAAATCTAGGAGAAATGATGATTGACCACGTTAAAAAATCCCATCAAAGATCAAGAATCCTTTCATGGGGGGAGGGTTGTGATCACCAAAGATATATCTCTTGATTGTTATCTTGAGGGTCTAACAAAGGAGGAGGGAACCAAATTGGTTGATTTAAACAATCTTGTAAGGTCCCAAATGATCTCCCTCAAAGACACAAAGATTATCTACAACAGAAACCCTAGATACCCAAGAGTGACATTAAATCAAGTGTATCATGTTATCCTTCTTCTTGAGGGTTTAAAATCAATGAAAGATCTTTTGACAACAATTTCCTATTGGGAAATACAATGGTCTATGGAGTATAGTAGAGTATTTCCATTTACCTTACACGAGATAGAGGGAGAGACGAACATACTAGAGCAGCAACACATTTTATAGAAGCCTCATTGTAAGACCCTTGACCTGGGTTTTGGGCTAACACTATTTGCTTTGGCTTGATTAAGTGCTTAGAACCTTGCTCAATCCTTTTAGATTCTTTTATATCTTGTGGTGCGCTTAAGTATCTAGTTTGATCTTGTTAGGATGATGTTTGTGCTTTATGTGCTTGTTTGGGCTAAATTGCTATTTGCCCATTTCTGAGGGTTATCTTGAAATTTTCCACCTATAGAGTGTTCCTCCTCTTTCTTGGCTTCAAGAGAGAGAATATGATTCATTGGGGCACCCTAGTTCAACCTTGGTTGAGTGTTGGCATCATTTGTGGTGATTAGGGTTTCTAGGGTTTGTTGTGTTTCGACCATGTGTACATGTATGGGTGTGGTAACCCATGTAGAGACCTATGTTGTGACCTACGTGTGTTCTTGGTGTGTCTTGACCAAGACACTTTTCATGGACATTTTGGTACTGACCTAGGGTGTGTGGTTGAGGTCGAGACAATTTTTCTTTTAGTGTCTCGACCTAATAGGTGTAGGGAACCCTTATCTCAACCAGGATGTGTGGGTTGGTTTGTGTCGACCCCTTTTTGGGATGTCATGAACGAGACCATATGTTGGGGTGACATAAGTGGTCGAGACCCAACATAGTTTTTATCACCATCACATGCATGTGTGTTTTAATTGGTTGCATGTTTGTTTATTGGGTGGACAAGTGTCCCTTCAGAGCCCTATCATGTTGACACCTATTCTTTCACCCCACTTCTCTCCTCTTTTTCCATATAATTAAATCCTCTTCTCTCCATGCAAGTGACCCTTTTTCAGCCCTTATCCTTCTCCTTCCTTGCTTACTCATCCTTGGAGTGATCTTCCTTAATGTGAGTTATATAACACTTTGTCATCTCTATTATTACATATGTCATACTTCTATGTTACTATTTTCTATCTCTAAAACGTGCCCCTTATATGTTCAAAGATGATACCATGATATAGAACTTGTTTAGTGGTATCTATCATGCTTGGTGTGCTTGGAATCCAAAACCCAAATTTCTATGTACCTAATTTTGGTGATGATGGTGATATTGTAATTTTCTCCTACCTTTTGACCATGGTTTTTCTCACATGCATGATGGTCGTGTCTTAATGTTCAATGAAGGTTGGGTTCTATTTTGGAGGCATTAAATATGGTTTTCTCTCTCTTGGATATGGCTCTTTCATGGTAGTTTCATGATGCAAGTTTTAGGGTTCTTGGTCATAGATTTGCCTGGGGTTTCTCCTTCATGTTAAGAATAGACTTCCTTGGTTTTATCTTCTCTTTAGTCAAAGAAATCTTCTATTTTGGTCATGCTTAATCAATGTGTGAAGACGAACCTTTCCCTTGATGGTAGCCTAATCATTAGTGGTCACTATACCTTATTTTACCTTGGGTTGGGATACCTTGACATGTTTGGCTTTGGGTTGAGACATCACACCTAGTGATGGTCAGAACCCCTAGCTTCAAGTTGGTCATGACCTAGGTTTGATTTCAGCTGAGATTCTCTTGGTTTGAGGTCAAGACAGGTCCTTGTTTCTTGAGGTTGCGACATGCCCTTCCTTGGGTGGTCCAAACCCTAGTGTTGAGATGGTTGTGACAAGTCTTCCTTAAGGTGCGTTGTGGTCACAACACCATGGCTGGTCACGGTTAGAAACCATGGTTATGGGTGGTCACGACCCACATGAATGGTGGTTGTGACATGTACATGGTGGGAAGTTACAACATGCTCTAGTTCAAGGAACATGCATTGAATGTTAAAAAGGATATTGATCCATGCCTCAAATTAAATCTAAATATCAGAGACTAGGGAACTATACAATCATGGTAACGTTAATCATAGATTTTTGGTTGAAGTTGTTCTCCAACTTTCCAATTACTTCAGTATCAATGAGATATTGCTATATTACACTCATGGCTTGTGATGTCATAAGTTAGTTATTGACATTCACTGCCAATGTAATTTGTGACCTATAGGGTCAAACACATAGTATGCACTTGGAATAGTAGTTTATTCATGAATGATGTTTAACTTGATTAGTAAAGCATTTAAGTATTCAATTTGAACAAGATTGGAAATTAGAGCACTAAAACACTTAGTTCACTGAGTAAACTGATAGTTCAGATACAAGAACTGATCGATTTAGGTTGTGAACCGATAGGTTGGTTGATCAATGGGATTGGATCAAGGATTAATGCTGACGTCATGTTCTACATTAATCAAATATTGAATGCCAATGTAATTAACAATATGAAAGCTATGAACCGATCGTTTAAGGATTGAACCAATCTGTTGACCTATGAATCGACTAATTCAATAGCGAATCAAATGATTCACCATTAGTGGCTTCTAGGAAAATTCATGAAATTATGTCTCTTCGACTCCCAGATGAACTTGAAACCCTAACCCTGACCATCCTATATAAAGTGGGGTGGTCCAAGATTTTAGAGACACAAAAAGAAGCTCTAAAAATTGTTGTCCTCTCTGGTTGTAGTAACTAAGAAAGATTGAGCAAGTCCTATTCCAAAAGGGAGAGACAACAAAGGTAGAGAAAGTCAGTGCTAGCACAATGACATTTGAAGGGACAACTCCTTCCTGTTGGCCTTGGAGCTTAATGAGGAGTTCCCGATGGTCGGCGTAGACTACTATAGAGGTGAGGAGTCCATTGCCACCCGCTAGGAGGACAACAACCACAACTATCAGTGCTGGTGCCACCCTGATAGCTGTCTGTGTGCAACTTGTGAAAGAAGCACATTGTTGCAAGAGTTGTCGCTGGACCTTCTCTAGGACCAGGTGTATATCTTGCTAACCATCCATCCCAATCCATTGTTATTGATAGATCCATCAATTAATGGAAAAATGGCAAGTACAATTTTGTTTCCACTAGTCATATCTGATGTCATATTTCCCTAAAGTGGTATCAGAGCCAGGTCAATATACTATTTTTGAAATTTATCAATATAATTGGAATTTCATTCTATTATTTGTTTTATTGTGCGTGATGTGAATTTTTAAAATTATTAGTGTGCATTTCTGAATAAATATCACATAGGAACCCAACAAATATATAAATATGATATTTTGTATATGCAATATTTGTGTGTCACCTTAATATTATTTTGATGGCGATTGAAACAATGGTGATGGCCTATACCGCTGGACTTGTGTTCTTGGTTGAACGGTTGGTATTTCTTCTTTATAAATTATTTAGCATATCTATCCTCTCTCTCTTTTTCCATACATAAAAGTATTCAATTCTTCCCTACCTAAACTCCCATCGAATGCAACTTGTGCTTTCTCAATTACAATTAAATAAGATAAATAGGAGTAGGATAGCTTTATTTGCTTTTATGGCAAAAGATGGCATTTTACACCAGATGAGCTAAACGACACAGATGATGAATTGATCAGCTTGAGGACAGAGGAGTTTGAATGACATGAGGAACTGATCCACTGGTGACCCAATCTACTGACTGGAGGAGTCCAGACATTGCTTGAACTAGAGACTAGATGAGCGTTTCAAGAAACCAATCAAACGACAAGGAGGCTGACCAATTAGGTTAAGAGTTCATCCAATCAGTCTAGACTTGTTCCAACATATATTTCTAAAATATAGGTTGAACCTATGATGTGGACCTTAGTAGGTAGCAGTTTCTCATTGCTCCAAGGAATTGAATTAGTATGGACATGACCATTGCTCATATATGTCTGAATGCTTGTTTTTCCATTTGTGGTTATAGCATGTATATGATACATACTATAAGTTGGTCATGATTGGATATGTAAATGTACTTATGTTAATATAAAATCCCTCAATCCAATACTATGTATTAGATGATTTCCATTAGAAACAATGATGAAAAGCTTGTTCAACCAAGTGTAGGTTACACCAAAGCGTGGTGCACCATCTATCTCATGGAAGTGTGATGGTGGATATGTAAATTTGCCAAAGCAGGGTGCATATTCAACAATGTTGACTTTTGGGTCTGACTTAACTAGGTGACCTTAATGAAATTTAGTGCCTAGAAGCATGACGATGGATTGTGAAAAGGACTTGTGCACACCATCTATCCAAGACATGCATACAAATGCAATTGGCAAAAGTTGCCTACCGAAATAGTCAAGTTGTGGGCGATCAATTATAGCTAAGTCAGGAATTGATGAAATATGGATCTTAGTTCCTTAGAAGGTTGTAAGCTGCAATATTCCAAATTGATAAGTAAGGGCTATAAATTTGAACAAAATAGTGGGAGAGAATAAATTAAAGGCCTAATTAACATCATTTATTAATCAAATCAAATTGAAAGGGTTATTGACATATTGCAATTTTTTTTGTAGAAACAAATGGCAACCAACAACACATTTTCTTTGCATGAGTACTTCAAAAGGACAAGTTGAATGAGAATAATTTCCATGATTCCTTTAGAACACTGAGAATTTTTCTCACACAAGAGCACAAGATCTATGTCCTAGAGACACTAGAGCTAGATGAACCTACTCCCAATGCATCAAAGGTTGACAAAGATGCTTACTAGAAGCACTCTAAAAATTCCATGGATGTCAAGTGTCTGATGCTATTCTCAATGAACTATGAGTTGCAGAGACATCACAAGAATCTAGATGTTATTGAGATGGTAACACATCTTAAGAACATGTACCATGTTCAGGCAAGACAAGAGAGATATGATGTTTCCAAAGTGTTGTTCAAGTGCAACATGGTAGAAGGAGATCTAGTAGGCCCTCATGAGCTAAAGTTGATTGGGTATGTGGAGAACCTTACTAGATTGAGATTTCCTTTGGATCAAGAGTTGGCCACATATATGGTTCTACAGTCACTCCTAAAATCTTACAACCAGTTTGCCATGAACTACAACATGAACAATTTTGATAAGTCTTTGTCAGAATTTCTTGGCATATTGAGGACCACTAAAGCACGATTGAAGAAGGACAAAGAAAAATCTATGATGATGATTAGAAAAGGAAAGGGAAAACCTAAGGGCAAAGGCAAAGTTAAGAAGAGTTCTAAGCTGGCCAAAAGCACAAATCTTCTACACTCAAAGCAAAGGGAGGGTTGACCAAAAGAGGAAATTGTCACCACTGTCACCAAGCTGGACACTGGAAGAGGAATTGCCCCCTTTGCCTACAAGAACTGAGGAAGAAAAAGGAGGGGACAAATATCTCAAAGTCAGGTATTTACATTATTGAGATCAATATTTCTACTTCTTCATCTTGGACACTATTTACTCGATGTGGTCTCACATAAGTTTCAATATGCATCATCTGAAAAGAAGTAAGCTTTTAAGAAAGAGTGAGGTAGAATCGCGTGTTGTGTATAGACCAAGAGTTGCTACCATAGCAGTTCGAACTTATCATTTATCTCTACCCACGAGACTTTTAGAGAACTTCTATTTTGTACCTTTTACCAATAGAAACATCATTTTTTTTTCATGTACGAACAAGAATGGATTCAATTTTATTATAAAGAATGGAAGATATTCTATCAGTAAAGATTAGATCTTTTATGACAGTGCCCCAATGTCTTATGGTCTTTATTTTCTAGATTTAGAGTCAAACATTTATAATATTAATACTCAATGACTCAAAAACAACATATCTTTTGCATTGTTGTCTAAGGAACGTCAATGAGAAACACATCTCAATATTCCAAAAAGATGGATATTATAGGAAAATATGGCTACAGAGTAGGCAGTGGATTTTTTTTAATCTACCATATTCTCATAACCAGCAGATTGACTATAAGTTGGGAAGGATGGTTTTGAGGATATACCTAATACTAGAGAAAGTGTAGCGACATCTCCTCATCATTTTAGGTACACAAATGTTGAGTAGTTGCTCTTGAACAGTGTCTGTGTAGCTCCTAGTCTTCACTACAGGTAGCATACTTGACAACTTCTACAATGGCTCTTGTGGTCTCGCCACATAATGAATGTTGACATTGCCCCCCTAGAAGCAGCCAAAGGACTCCTACCTCTATAGGATTTGACATGGACCACCTAAAAATCATGTCATCCTTCTAGAATGAACAAGAAGGAATTGCCCCTCCCATTGTCATACTAGTCACCAACTTAATCTCCCACAACAATGATGCTCAGTTGTTCTCTCCTGTATCTATCCCTCCCTAGTTGGGTAGGACTTGTTTGGGCTTTCTTGGTTACCAAAACTATAGAGGACAACAATACTTAGAGAAAATAATTCTCACTTGTCTGTGTTGTACTCTGGGAAGCCCCCAATAACCCTCTAATTATAGGCAGGGTTTGGGTCTAGATTTCCAGTCTTTGCGGTAGTGGAAGGGACTAGAAGATCTTGAATGTTTGCAACCTGTGACCATTGAAATGGTTGTCTAGAAACCTAGATAGTCTCGTTCACCCAGAAAATGGTACGGTGATCTGAGCCGAGCCGATTGGTTCATCAGAATGAACTGGTCAGTTCACATCTCAATTTGAGCAAAACATAGCCAATTCAGTTCCAATCAGTCTGATACTCCAAATGCCCATTTTAACTCTTGAGCTGATCATCTGGAACTCCAAATGTCCATCTCACTTGAGTGATCCTATTGTCTGGCAGTGTATCTAGCTAATTTGTTGTGTAAACTAAGTACCTAAACACTTTAGTAATCAATTAAATCATCATTCAAGATTAAACTCATGTTTTAGGCTGAGACCTATGTGTGTAACCCTATAGGTCCCATATTATGTTGGCGTTGAATGTTCATAACGACTTTTTCTAGCTTCTAGCTAAACTAGGCAGCTATTTCTCAACCAGAGCATTCAGTACCACTTCACATCCTTAGGTATTAGGTAATGTTTGAAGACATACACTTCCATGTATTCCACTTATCATATCATCTCAAACTCTAAGTCTATCTTCATTAGATCACTTTGAGCTCATCCTCTTGATTATCAAACTCAACCTTGTATCACTTGCAAATTCCACATAGGTCATTATAAAACATCCTCACAAGATGATTTCCTTAATACTCTTAGTGTTTTTAAACCATCCATGTATCATTCGTTCCACAAATGTATGTTATCATTTCTATCCTCATACTTTATAGCAACGTTCCAACTCACATCATCTTTATCCTTGGTGTATGACATGCATACTATCCTATCTCTCACTCCCATAACAAGAGGAAATAAGCATTTGGCTGCAGTCCAAATACAGAGTTCTTCCTGTTCCAAGAGTAGAGATGGTACAACCCACCTTTCCAGTACACTTTCAAATCTAAGTTTAAATTTGCCACCCACGTCTCTACATCACAATCATCTTGATATCAAGGTTACTTCCATGGAGAACTAGTCTCGAACCTACTGGGGATTACACACAATCCTTGGTCATCTCCTCTAGGTCTATAGGGTGCCGACGCTTTTGGGGTCATCCCTCTTCCCTTATGCATCCAGAGAATTCCCTACTCATCTTCCCTTTGGGTCCCATGAGTTCATGAAGGTTATCAATCTCCTAACCCATGACCCTCAGACAATGATAATTGTTACCTCCCGACCCTGTGGCCATGTGCAACTAGGGAATTAGGCAACTCCTTCTTCCATCGGTCTTATCCCTACCTGACCCTAGGATAGACATAGGATTTTGTTATGGTACATGTCCAACTTAGAACCTTACCCAAGCCTTCAACATCTCTTTCTGCATTCATGACTAACTTTCACCCTTTCCTAGGGGTCATGGCAACCTGCCTACCTCGGTCAGGCCCCATATCGGCTACCTCCATGGTAACACATCACATGTGCCTAGAGATGGTTATGTATGGGTCTATCGGTTCCTTCTCATACCACACACTTTTCACTTAGCTTCTCAAGATCCTATGATACCTCTTTAGGTTTCCTCAAAACCAACAAAACTGGTATACACCCTACAAAAGGGTCCCTCTCCCAGGATGGGAGGAAACTACAACTCTTGACAACAAGGTCACAACCGTCCATATGTTTACGGTCTGCATCCACATGAGCATGCTTAGAACTAGCAAGCTACTAAGGCACAAGCAGACGCCTACAAAACCATGCTAGGTCACACTTGTTTTCACCCTCAACATTAGACCAACTTAGTTGTGAGGGGTTCATCCAAGATACCCTTAACTTAAGGGATTTCCTTTACCTCTACACATGAGGAGTACCATGCTTGAAACTATAGTGACTCAAATCTCATCAGGAGCATCAGATACACTGCTTCCCCTCTTAGGCCTAGGAACCCTAGATTCACCTTTGGGTGTCCAACTACATGCTCAATCTCTTCACCATGAATCAAGCATGTCTAAGGTATGACATGTACTTCCATGATCCTTTTATATAAGAAGAACCTCAGAGTTAAGTCCTCCTCAAGAACAACTGACTAGGTATAAAGCCTCACAACTGGTTACTTAAACCTCCTCAGGGTCTAAGGCACTCTTTGTCTCATCTAGGATTTGGTTCCACTAAAGATAACCAAGATATCATCAGCCTCCAGGGGTCAAGCATAGGGAAACCACTATCATCCACTTAGGTTGCATCATCCTCGACTCCCCACTTTTCCTCATATCTCCAAGTCTAGGCTTCTAACCTTCCTACTCGGGGTCCTGCTCTCTCTCTCTCTAGAGCTAACCTTACAACCATCCCCACTATTAGAGGTCCTCCCTCCATGCAGGATCGAGCTTCACATGCATACCCCTACGCGGGTGAAACCTATGCTCAACTTATGCTTGCTCATGATTATCCATAACCCCTTATGCTTATCCCATAAGCCATCCATCCTATCCTTCTAGCCTCGGTTTTAACTTATTGCTCGTACTACTGATGCACTCTGGGTGCAAGGTATACCCTACTTGCCCAAGCCGATAGGGTTTATTGGTTCTTCTCTAACTTTATCCATGAAGGACCTATCCTTCATCAAACATGCACGACCCTTCCCAGGGTTCGGTCGCGAAGGATAGTCATCAGCTTCTCATGGCTCATATGGCATCCAAGGCATGTCTTTCCAAACACGTAGTCTCATCATGTCATCTCTCTCTCAAACCTCCACTTAGGGTTAGGGTTAACATCATCCTCAAAGGATGTGCTAGTTCTCTACTTGTAATGGAGATCTCTATCTCCAAGACTAACTCTCTTTATACTCATCCTCCTGACAAGAAGGTATATTCTCAGGTCTCTCCTGATGGCAATGACAACTCGTGTCATTCTACCTAAGCATGTATCTATTCATTTATGCTTACTCTATTAAGCTTATGTCCATGACATCTTATTTACATGTTTTTTACTAATTTGGTGGACGATTCATTAATCATTGTCAACCTTACCCGTATCTCAAAAGAGTGAGGAGAAGAGATGAAACCCTAATCCTGAAGGTCCTTAACAGAATTTGAGTTGAGAAAGGATGAATAAGATGAGAAAGTCCTAAAGGTATCTTATTTCGATTCATACCCTGAGACTTTGGCCAGGTAGTCACACGGATCTGGGAGTCCTAGTATTCCGACTAGTGGTGTGGAGGAAAATATTACCAGCCCCCGGTCGTGATCCTTTTCTAGACACCTCCATCTTTTGGATAATCCTCTAATAACTCCCTTGGGTTCTATGGAGTTTGTAAAATTTAATAATTATTAATGGTTAAGTGAGGAACCTATGCTTTGATACCAATTGTAATGACTCTGCCTCCCGATAACCCCCAATTAAGGGAGACCGAAAGGTCAGAGCCATTATCCAATAACCCAGATCAAAGGTTCGACAAATAATCAATAATAATTATGAAATCCAACTAACTAAACTGAAATATGGTAGAAAATTAAAACTTTGCATACCTTTATAAAACTTTGGAAAACTATCTATCCACAGCTTGAATTACTCTATCTAATCCTCCTTGCACTTTATTTCTCGGTTTCACGTGGTGTCACTTTACTGTTTGTGCTTTTCAGGGTTACACCTAAAACACCGACAAACAAAACATCGATCATCATATCGAAATATGCCGGTATGTGGAGGCAACCAAAAGTTTGCACATAAGGATAACAATATAATTATCACAATAAAGTTAATTAACAAGCCAATTTACATTTTTTAGTATGACATTCTCCACCGCTTTTGCCCTAACCCTGGCAAACCCACCTTAGGGCTTCCTTTGCCAATGACTTAAGACCACCTTCTCAACCCCGAGCTTGGTTCCTGGGGTTCACCACTCATGGTGCCCACTAGTCATGCAATAACATAGGCCACCTTCTCATTCCCGAGCTTGGTGCCTGGGGTCACCACTCAAGGTGTCCATTGGTTTACCCATCTGGGCCTGACCTTTTGCATCATCCATCAAGGTGGCATGTAAGTGCAAGAATCCATACTTCTATTATTAATGTGATAATCATAGTGACTTTATAGTTTGCAAGTATGAACATCCAAACTGATAATTTGCATTCAATGTGATTAACCATTCAGAAAATCCTCAGGAAACTAAGGCGGTTATTCATAATTAACCACATACCTGATCCAGAGCAACTTGATTGTCCATGCAATAATGATAAAGAACAAGCAAAAAGCAATCAAAAATATCCTAAAATTAATGCATGGGATCCAAATGTTATAGTTTATCCAGAACATTCTAAAGCTATACTTGGATTCCACCCTAGGCTTTCTAGATAACTTTAGGGTTTTATTAGGGTTTTTGCCTCCATAATTCTTTTATCATATTAAATCGTAATTTCAACATCATAAGCCCAATTAAAGTCGATTATTTCTTTTTTATTTTCCTCATTGGTATTCCTTTTAATATTAGGAATCCTTTGTATATGAAAATCCATCAAGGATATGTTAATTAAACCTCTTTCCACTTGTTTTCCACATATTACCATTGTTTTCAATTTCTTTCTTAATAAAGAAATACTTATTTGATCTTTTCTTTTCTTATTGTTTTTTCTTCACAATCTTGAACTCCTTGGCACCCAAGGAACCTAAGAGGCACGAAATCCATCCTTGGATTACATTATTTTGCTTTCCAGAGGTTTCCAAACCTTTCTTTTCTCAAAAAGTCAATTATTTATTTACTAATTGAATTTCCTTGTTATTGGGCCCAATAGCCAATAAAGCCCACAACACAATCATCAAGGCTATTGTAAACAAAATCCATTTATTCAAAACAAATTATATCATTATTTGTTCCAATATCTTTAATGTGAGAAATTACATTCCTCACCAAAGGAACCCAAAAAGTGGGGTTGTAACAATTATCTTCATGACATGCCACATGTCAGACCAAGAACACATCTTGCAGTGTTGAAGCTAAAGTCCACATGAAACATGTCAACCAATTAAGAATAGTTAAAGGACATGTAAATCAAAATCATATCCATAGTAGATATTAAAATCCAACATCAACTAGTTGTCAACTTTTATGATCAAATTTCATACCAGAACAATAAGAATAAGGAAACACATCATATTTATACAAGAATGACTAAATCCCACAATAAGAAACGTATTCAACAAAAGTAGATTGATCAAGTTGTAGTAAAGGAGAGGTAACAAACACGCAATTGATATTCTACATGATTTGACCTATTTTATTCATTTTCCCTAAACCTACTTCGCTTGTACCTCACCAAGTAGAAGTCACCACACCAGATTCTTGTGTCAAGGACACACCGTCACTATCTTAGGGTTTAACCAGCAATCCTAATACATCAATAGTAAACATCGGTTCACCATAGGGTTTCCTAGGAGGATCACACCCTCACCTCGGGAACACACGATAGAAACCAACATTGCATAATATCACATATCATCATTGAGTTTCACATATCATCATATTTCACATGTTTCACAATTTTCATTTCATTAACCTATTACACATGGACATAGACTATCATAGTAGAGGATTTAAGGGCAAAATCACATCATATGACTCACTCCTAAATCCATTTGGTCTAACCTTCAAGGTCTTGATCCACACACCATAAATCCTTCTCATAATACTTTTATTACTACAAGGAGATCCATTTCATTTCCATCGTATGGACCTTGAGCGAAATTCATGGAGTTCAGTGCACCGAACTAGACGTGTCATCATTTCACTTGTTATTAATCCATTTACACATACTGAAAAGATACAATCATCATTTATCAACTGTGTTTGTTCTTGCACAACCAAAATTATATAAAGCATATTAAGGTTAACACGAACAACAACATTTGAAACAAGAAGCACAACAAAAGTATAACTTGTGACACGTATGTTCCTTTTACATTTCACATCATCTAATCTTAGTCATCACTAGTGGGCTAGCAACCCAATTATTAATCTCATTATCCAACATTTATCATAAATAGGGTTTCTCAAATGTAATAAATGCATGAGAATTGAATCTTAACATATTTCTTATAAATTCATTCCATGTCACAATTCTGAACAAATATTCACAAAGACAACTAATAATTATATAGACATTTTGTGTCATTTGTCATGATGAACACATGTTTATCTTTCAACATGAACTTATTCTATCCAATTTCTATAGACATGAATAAATATCAAAGAATAGACATGCATAACACACTTAATAATCATCTTCTACTATATATCATATTCAATTAGACTTACTAGTGAACACATATATAATTTGAATTGAAATGCATCACAATAGACAACTCTCATAATACAAGTGTTTTACAGACAATTAAAACCCAAACGTGTATTCTAATGAATCAAATTTCATCATTGAACTTCATCTTGTAATTGAATTATACTATACTTATGTAAATTCCTTAATCCCTTATTTTAGAGTATTATTATTTATTACCACATACATCATCAATTGGGTTTACAGATAGGTTCTAAGATCCAACTATTAATTTAAATTTCTCATTTTTCTTCATTTCATTCACATTATTCATATCTTCTTTGATACCATGTTCACTATTGTTCTTGGAATCAATTTTTCTAAATATACTTAATGCATATGTACCTCTCTCATTTAATTTCTTCATAGTTTGATTATTGTGTATTTCAATCAATTTAGGTCGAACCAAATATTTTCAATGTATATATAAGAAAGAGACCCTCACAGTCATTTAACTAAT
The DNA here is from genome assembly GCA_963693085.1 of Alisma plantago-aquatica. Lineage (NCBI taxonomy): Eukaryota > Viridiplantae > Streptophyta > Magnoliopsida > Alismatales > Alismataceae > Alisma > Alisma plantago-aquatica. Next base: position 475,187,522 of record OY856414.1, read on the forward strand.
ATTCCAATCATTACTTATCATTGAAATTCACCTCACTCATGTCCATTTCTTGTCTTATATATAGATACATGTATCATGTCCTTTGACTTCTAGTGGTATTTTTGGTAGGTAAAAACAATTCTTATAAAACTCTCAATTTAGGGAATAACACATACTACGATTGCTTCATCTTACTCTTTAATCTTTATTCATCTTTCCAGTTCATTAATACCTCACTTGAATATAATTCTTGCATTCATATATGGTATACTCGTTATTCCATAAATTGCACAATGATTGATGTATTAGGCTTAGATAATCACAATAAGACTTAGCACCTTTAAATTAAGCAATAATGTAGTAGTTGATAATTTTGTCTCATCTACAAGATTATATACAAGTTCTATCTTTATCAGTCATACTATTCTTAACATTGAATTTCTAGGGTATACAAGAATTCAACTCAACACAATTCATTATAGGAACATTATTATTCACTAACCTCATCTGACTGTACATAATTTGATAAAGGGTAATTGACACACATGGAAAACATAATATCCATTAAACACAACTCATTCATCATTTATAAGAGTGCATACATTCATTGGATCATTTGAGTCAATTTGGTAAAAATAACCCTAGACATGGAATGTCTCCAATTAAAATGATCACATTGATCCTTATGTTAATTACATATATAATTCTAGAAAATATTTGAAAAGAAAATTGATAACTCATTCTTATTATATTCATACATAATTCTATACTAGCAACTTAATTTCCAAGCATAACATCATTGCGTTGATAGCTAAAATGACATTGTTCTCTATACATAAGACATTCCACAGATCTTGCATCAATTATATTAGGAACTAAACAAATACAACATAATAAAAAAGAATCTAAACTAATGGAAATCATTTCCCAAGAATCTTCCCAATTCATCACTAATCGCTTAAAAAACAAGAAAGGATGTTGATTATTTTAGACATATAGAATTAGGATTTCAACATGATTACTGAGCATAATAGAGAGATAAACACACATCTCAGGTGCCTAGGATATTAAAAACAGATCCCAAGAACTAATCTCATTAAAACCATACCGAGCTTTGACCTATTAGTACATTTTTCCTCCTTGCAACTCAAGAACCCTACAAATACATAGTAGGCAAGAAAGAAGGAGAAAAGAGGGTGATTTGGTATCATTTCTATCCAAATAATAGGAGGGACATAATTTATACATAAAAGAGACAATTCGACATGAAAAACTATCTAAAGATTGTAAACTCACTTGGCATCTTCACTCATCAAAAGAGAAAATCCTAGATCACCATCTCCACCTACATCCTCATCCAAACTTTAACTCTCCATTTCTCCATATCATTTTGTTTCTCTGTAATGAATTATGAAATATGGGAGCTAACAGGTTTCTAGGTTACTCATATATAAAAATTAAGGTGCTTGGGACATTTGCAGATAGGTATCACACTTACTAGCAGATCAAAGGATACAAGTACGTTATATAGGAAAAACTGATATGATGCCTCGATCTTTCTTTGTCTCAAACCCCATCCCCCTATAATAATGGTAGATTCAGGGGTGGCTTTAAAGTAGAACCGATCAGATGATTGGTGGTGGTTGAGTTGTGAGGTAGGCTCTCTAGTGGGTAGCCACTCTCTTCTCATGGATGGGACATCTAAAAATATGTAACACATTTACTTCTTCTTTTATTTTAGTATCTTTTTGTCATAAAAGTTAACAAATAGAGAAATCTATCATCAATAGAATATTCTTTAAAACTTATGACAAATTACCATGTTTTCTATAATGTAGTTTGAGATATACATTTAAATTTTAGCTTTGTTTAGAGTTAATAATAAATCAATAAAAATCAATCATTGTATTGTTATACTATAGTCAGCAACATGATCAGTCAGATTGGAACTCTACTGATCAATAGATTCAAAGTATCATAATATTCTTAAAATTTAGACTAACACATGTATTTCACATTTCCCAATCATATGGACTTTTCAATTAATTTAATTTACTACACCATTTAATTTATCAAGTTATCTGTTCATGTACTTCAAAAATTCTAATTTTCAGCTGATTCGGGTTTTCCTTAGAAACACTAATTATTCAAATCAAATCATGTTTTAAAGTATACTATGAAGTTAAAAAATTATAACAAACTATCATCATTAATCTAGATAAAATTAGGATGAATCAATTCAAGTATGTAATCATCAAAGAAAACCCTAATTAGATGGATAAGTTGGAATCATGTCATTATAAGTTCTCCCCTCCTTTTAGAATTTTGTCCCTAAAACTAAGAAATGGTGACATTTAATGTTGCATTTCTCTCTAGGTTTTTTCAGTATGAATTTTTGATTACCATTCTTCCTTATTACACCATTTTCTTTCTCTTCATAGATCCTTCACATTGAAATTCTAAACTTATTTGTATTTTATGGACACATCGTCCCCTGTCATCTTATCCTTTCATGGGTATCAAAAAAATTATTTTGAAGATCTTTTTGATATATGACTTCCACAATGTGATTTGGTTCACCTTTTATATTCTTTTAAAATTCGATTTGCATCTCATGCATCAACATTATAACTCATTTTGTATTATTATCTACATCCATCAATGTTCTTTATAAATAAGATTATCTTAATGGACATCATTCTCGATTATCATTTTTTTTTAATATTTCATATTCATTTTATCTTAAATTTTATATTCATACTCATATTCAAATTCATTAACAGTTGTCTTTCATGTTCCTTTATCTCAAGTCATCTTTTTCGTATGATGTATTTATCTTGTCTTAGGTTTCACATTTAATCATATATACTATTTTTCTTTCTCTAGTTTATAACATTTTACTACCATCACACATCTTGTTATATTCCAAAACTGTCTTGATCTAGGCGCTTTTCGAGGACAGCTAGAAGAAGCACAGTTGGCAGTTGCATACAACCTTATCCCATCATTCATATACTTGGTTACAATAGAAGAATACTTAGTTCAATCAGTATGCATATCAATTTAGTAATGTTCAACATCCAAATTATCATTTTTCCCTGGATCATATTGTTCTTGCAAACTCATCTAACTGAATATATGATACCAAATTGTTTGTACCTCTATTTTGATCAGCATAAAAGGCTAACCATTGTAGAGAAACCCTAATTCTAAAACCAAATTATGAAAGAAAACATCTCAAACTCGAATAACACTATTCACACACCATATGAAAAACATGATCAATGTTTTCTGTTTCCATAAAACCATATAAACCAATATCACATCATCACAAATCTTATAAAACTCCACTAAAATCAACATCACATCTTATTTCTCATATACAATTTGGTTCGTATCATTTACATGTACATGAAAGAAGAAACTCAATAATCTACCAATCCCCAGAAAGGGAGACTTTAGGGAAATTCTAATATACATTATTCCATTTACATATTCTTTGTCACGTGACTCATATAATGTAAAGACCAAGTCTGTACTATAAAACATGATAAACAAATACATTAATTGTGTGGCAGCAGAAGAAATAAAAACTTGACTTTATTCAAAATGTATCAAGAATACATTACAAAATTTCCATAAAGGAAGTGCAACTTTATACAAAACATAGGATCTAGGTAGAGGAAGACTTAGACTAAGCCAATATTGTCTCCAAACAAAATAGTTTAATATATAAAGACAACTATGAACATGCAAGCCATATGTTCCTTTTCTTCTTGTCATATCCTTAGCCTTAGGTTCACCAAGCTTCCATGCGCACTCTGATCCTAGCCCGGATGGTTGGGGTCATCCAGCAAGAGAAAGATAAAAGGTATGTGTTATTCAAGAGAAATAGGACAATTAAATATTCTAAAGCATTGCAACATAAAAGATTCTCTACAATAATATATTTCAAAAGAAATGAGGCAAGTATATGAATAAGAGAGAGAAAACTGCCATAACCAATCACCACAATAACAATCACATAGCATGAATATATTAAGACACAAACTCATCTCAATGTAGGGTGAGGCACCTACCAGACCTCACCAGTGGCAGGGGGACTAAAACCCCAGTGCCTAAAAAGTGGCAGGGGGACTAAAACCCCAGTGCCTAATATATAAAATGGCAGGGGGACTAAAACCCCAGTGCCCGACAGGAGGACTAAAACCTCAGTGCCCTATGGGTGGTTTGTACTCATGTACACTACATTGTCATTTGGCCTAAAATACATCATGCTTAATAGTCAATTGGCAGTATTGATAAATATAACAAGTTTGCAACATAGCATTGGGAATAAAACCCATGAATAAACCACATAAAGGAGCCAACATAGGCTATAGCAAGATTTAAGCATTTCCAAGTAAGTGAGACATCATATGTAGTAGCAAGATTCACATGATTCAAATGAATGAGCCACAATGGCATTAGAAGAATAAAATAAGTAAAGATCCAAAAAAAGGCATTTAGGAGGATATCAAGTTTAGAACAAAATGTTTGTAGGGTTGGATAAGTTCCCAACTGAAGAGTAGGTTGATTGCACATTATACATTCCACATTCATCATTCATTGATAAGTAAGTTCCACATGCACAAATAGGTTTCACACACAAAAATAGGATCCACATACTGAAATAGGGCTCACGTACCTATTTTAATTAATTACCATCACATTCACCAATCTGATTGTATCCAATTCCATATTTCCCTATTTATAAACATTATAATGTATTAGAATGTATTAAGGCATAAAGTAAATCAAAAACCCTAATTTTGGAACTCATCTACAAAACCACGATTAAGGTTCAAAACCTAGTCTAATAGATTAGTCATATTCTCCTTAATAATAAAACATATTTTATTTTACAATTTCGAGTTAAAATGAATTAAATACACATTTTAGATCATTTAATGTGATTAAAATGATATTTAAGATAAACCTCGAAATATCATTTGGAAACTAGACTTAAAACTTATAAATTCGGATTCTACTCGAAAAATCCTTTCCAACGACTATTTATTTGTATTTTTCTGACCAATGGTTGATTTACTATGAATTAAGTAAATCTGACCAATCAGAAATTAGAATAAGGCCACATGAGAGGAAAATGACTATTTTCACCTTGATCGTTTGATTAGGTCAGTTGAAAATGTAGGGACACTTCAGTCATTTGTGTGTGCCAAATTCGCAGGTAATAAAACTGAACCTAAATTGAAAAGTCAAGACTGCCCATGCAAAGTCAATCGATTAATCAAGGGCACAGGGGCTCCACGGTCATTGTTTGACCAGGAATGTTCCCCTGGCCATGGCGACAGAGCCACAACCTAGAGCTCGGGCTCCATGGCTCCAGTTCTCCACACAGAGTACAAGACTGAACTGAACCCGGAAGCAAACTCCCCAAATTTTCACGAACATAGAGATCACCTACTCACGTACTCGCGTGCTCAGGACCAGAAGAAGTCTTTCCAGACTTGGCCAGAACAGGGGAAGAAGATCGGGGAAGAAACCTAACTAAACAAAGAGGAGAAATGTTGTTAAGGTCTCCATCACATTCGCAGCGGCAAGGAGGGGAAAAATACCAGGTCGCCGAGGTCCGAAGTACCCAGAAACTTGAAAGCACAAGGTGCCGGTGGAGGAGTTTCACGGCAGTTATAGGATGCATCAACAGGGCTTGTCTCGAGGAAAAACAATTAAACGGAATTGGAGAACAGGCTATGTAGTTTCTTACCTAAAGTTTGATTGAAAAAAGGTGGAGCGTAAAGACCAGGTGGGGTCTCCGTCACTGGGGAAGAAGACCAAGTAGGTTAGGGAGATCCACGGGACAAGGGAGCCAATTGGAAGGGGAGGAAGAAAGCTCGCAGATTGGGGGTCCTTTCTCCAGCCTTAAACAGGCGTAAGTAGGGATCTAGTCCCTTCTATGACCCCACGATAGAGAAGAGGAGGAGGCACTGATTGGGCATTTCGCAACCAGACCAAAGAAGGAAATGAGATAGGGCTCATTCAAATCATCGTGAAGAGCCAAACTCAAAGGGAGAAGAATCACGCTAAAAGACAAAGGAGAGTGTGAGGACGGGTCCGAGGTACGCGGCGGTCGCCACTGTTCAGTGACTCGCGAATAGAAGGAGGTTGAAGATGGTGTCAGCGCCATCGGATGAAAAAAATAGATTAAGTCAGAGCTGTTGGATTGGGTCGGGGGCGCGTGACAAGATGAATCGACCAAACCATAGCGTTACACATCAATTTAATGAAATCGATTAAAATCCCATAGTTATACTTTATTAAAAGCTTATAAAATGGATTTGAAGGGTCAAATGAAGTCCAAAAGCCACCAAATTTGGACCATAGGTTCATATTAGCATTTAGAACGATGCTATGTAATTAGATTTCGTATTTATATCCAATAAGGCCTTTAATAAATATATTGATCATTAAAGTGTATATTAACATATTAAAATGAATGAGTTATATGAAAAGTCTTCTATGAGTGAATTTCGAGATATTAAACACATTAATATTTCAATAATCATTTCTCAACAAAATAACATATTTTCATGAATTAAAATCATATTTTGAGGAGAGAGAAACACTTAAGGTTAATGTTCTCATACATTAACTCAAATACACATTATTGCTAATATATTTATCCAAAAAGCTCCGAATTAATATTATCTACTTATATTCTAACATAAAACTCCATTTTGCATTATTAGCCCTTAATTATCACCTTAAGTGGGTTATTTGTGCAAACACCCCTCCATTTATATAAATGAGGGAAAAAGGTAATTTCAACATTGAATTGTGCTCAAACCGCACAAGGAGTCCAAAAATAATATAAAAGAAGGAAATTTATGAAATTGGTCCAAAAGTACTATAAGGCCAAGAAAAGTTCAAAAGTGGGTAAATTACAGGAAAGACCCTGAGATTTCGCATGTTACATATAGAGTCCTAGTGAGTGGATGCACTCAAGATGAGTAGAAGGATCCATATTAGATTAAGTATATTGAACTTAAAGGAAACTTGTAGGTATTTCTATGTCTAATAGATAATCTAATCATATGGGAATTCTGGTTAGTGACAATAATCGAAATAATCATAAAGGCATTTGTTCTTTAAGCTCCAACATTTTTATGGTAACAAGTCAAGATATAAACATTAAAACTAAGAGATAGAAATCTTTGTGAAACCCCACTAGTCAGACCAGGAACATATCCTATAGTCCTAAAGTTGGAGTCCACATAAAGCATGTCTACCAAAATAGACTATTCAAATGAGAAGTATGTAAAAATCATAATTATAGTGGATACAAAATTCTAGTATCAACTAGTTGTTGAATTTTAAGATCAGATTCCATACTCGACAAGTAAGAATGAATCAACCTATTATACTTGTAAGAGAAGGATAATATCTTCAACAAGAAACATATTCAACGATAATAAAATTATCAAGTAGAAGTAGAAGGAATATAACATATATTAAACTCATATCATACACAACTTGACATTTTTTTTTCATTTTTCATGAAACTACTCAGCTTGTACCTCACCCAGTAAAACTCTACGTGCTTGATTCTTGTGTCAATGAATGAACGTCATTATCTTAGGGTTTATCTGGTCACCCTATGACATCAACAAAAAACTTAGGTCCACCATGTTGGTTGCCTAAATAGGTTCACATCCACATCTCAGGAACACAAGATAGGAATAAACATAACATAATATAACATATCATATTGAATATCACATATCATCATATTCCATATTTCCATACTTTTCATTTCATCGATCTATTCATCATGGACATATATTTGTTTCACATTGGATTTATGACCAAAATCACATTGCATGACTCATTCCTAAATCCTAGTGGTCTAAGCTTCAATGTTTTGATCCACTCTTGAGAAATCCTCATAATACTTGGATTAATACAAGGTTATCCATTTCATTTCCCAAGTATAGACCTCGGGGGAAACTCATAGTGTTCAAGGAACGTAATTAGATGTGTCATCAATTGACATGTTATTTAATTAATTCATAAATCATATAAAGAATTCATTCATAGAATATTAAGTTTGTATGTGCTCGCACAACTATAATGATATAAAGCATATTAGGGTTAATAAGAAAGACAATAATTAAAACAAGAATCATGACAAATATGTAATTTGTGGCATGTATGTTTCTTTTTATTTTTCATCATATCATTTTAGTCATCATCAGTGGGCTATCATCCCAATTTCGAATCTCATTATCTACCATTTACACTAAATAAGATTTATTAAATTAATCATTGCATGTTAATTGAATCTTAACATATTTCTTATCAGTTCATTCCATATCACATTTTTTAACAAATAGTCACATACACATTAGAATTAGAAACAATATAAGCATATAAAAATCTTATGTCGTTCACCATGCTCTGGAGAGATTTATCATTCAACATATAATTATTCCATCCAAATATGTAGATATGAGTAAATCTCAAAGCATACATATGCACAAAACATTCAATAAATCTCTTTTAAAACTTACCATTTTCAAATAGGGTTACTATGTAGCACATATATAATCTCATCTAAAATCCACTAGATTAGACCATTATCTGAACACAAGCATTCTATCAACAAATAAAACTCAAACATTCATTCTTCTAAATCAAATTGCATCATTTAAATACATCTTGTAAATTGAAATAGACGATACTTATGTAAATTTCTTTATCCCTTATTTTACTGTATTATTCATTATGGTTATGGTTTGATTCTCAGATGCAACTATAAATTTTCTTCATTTATCCTTCATTTCATATTCATTATTCATAACTTCTATTATATCATGTCCACTACTATTCTTGGAATAAAATTTTCTAAATTTAATTAATTCATAGAGCTTCTCTCTCATTGAAATTATTCATATGGTCTAAATTTTGTGTATTTCATCTAATTTAGGTCATACAAAATAAATTTGAAGTAAATATAATAATGATTTCCTTATACTCATTTCATTAATATTCTAATCATTACTTATCATCATAATACATGCTATTACTATCATAGGGTATGACATTGGCACACCAAAAGTCATCAATTTCGTCAACAAGGGCAGATACTAGGGGGCGGCGCACCTTTGCATCAAGTTAGCGGTGGATAAGAAGCCTCCACCTGAGGTGCTGATCAAGATTCCAGATGGTTCTGAGCTAGCAATCAAAGTCATGTATGACACCCTTCCAGACAGGTGCAACAAATGCTCAGTGTTTGGACATGCCTCTGGGAAATGCCCTGGAGAGAAGTTCTCCTTAGCTGATATACCTGCTCAGAGCGGTAGAGAGGCTAGCAGGGAGCAGAATGAGTCGAGGCACTATGCAAGGAGGACCAGAGCCAGAAAAAGCATAGGAAATCATGGGTGTGGAGGATCAAGACCTGTGAGCACGTCTCAGGTGTACCAAGTAGTAGATTTGCAGGCTTTGGATAGAACCAGTAACCCTCCGACTGTGGTTGTCTGCTTGGTGGTTGTGGCAGACATTGTGGCTCAGGTGACTGATGAAATGCCAGAAATGGAGTTGGTAGTTCGGGACAGAGTTTGTGATGTGAGAGACACCGAACCTTTCATCTCTGTTAGAAGGGGGGACAGATCACCTTTTTTACAACAGGGATGGTGAGAAGGACCACTGGGTATAAGGAAGTTGTGAACCAATTCTCAGTCCTTGACAAACTAGAGACTGGTGTAGAGAACCTCTTAGAGGTTGGTGATAGAACACATGTGTCTCCTAGGAGGACAAGGAGAGGAGGGTCTACCCCTGGTCGGGGTGGTCATCGAAGGAAGTCTTAATGTGCATCCTCGCATGTAATGCGTGGGGTGCTTCTCGACCGGAGAAGCAGACAAGGCTGAGATAGGTTATCAATGAGAACCATGCAACATTGGTTGTTTTCTTGGAAACAAGAATCAATCAAGAGGTTGCTGATAGAGTCACTCAGTTGTTCCCTACTAGTTGGGGCACGACATCCAACCTTGATCAAATTGAAGGGGGTCTCATTGCCATTGGATGTAATCCTTTTGTGTGGGTCGTACTTGTCATCTTTGAGATGGACTAACCCATTACAACCAGTATTATAAATCAAGGTGGCCTTCATATCATCTTGTCGATGGTGTATGGATACAACTCTGAGATGTGTAGGAGAAGGCTTTGGGAAATTTTTGCTAATGCAAAATAAAGGGAGTTACCTCATATATTCATAGGGGATTTCAATCACATCTGCAAAGCTAATGAAAAGATTGGTGGGCTTCCAGTTCTTGCATCTTGCCTTGCAAGGTACAATGATGTTGTCACTGCCTCTAATCTCATAGAGTTGAACTTTAATGGAGTGTATGTTACTTGGCAGAATAAGAGATACATTAATAGGAGGATTTCTAGCCATCTTGACAGGGCCATTGTCAATAGTTAGTGGTTGTACATCTTCCCTATGAACAATGTCAAGCTGGGGGTGCACCCAAATATAGGGATGAGCATCGGGTCGAGCCAGCCCGATCCGACCCACGACCCAGCCCGCATAACCCGATCTAGACCCGAACCCAATTTATAATATGGTTGGGCCGGGCCTAAAATTTAAACTCATATTTTATTTGGGTCGGGTATGGGCGGACGTAAACCCAGGCCCGAAAACTCGAATACCCATATTAAATTTGATGTACATTATAGATGTATACATCTATCTTTGTCTTGAAAGAAAAACATACAAATTTCTTGATGCAATATGTAGTATGTATCCAATCAATGGCAACATAGAAAATTTGTAATCAATCAACATGATTAGTGAATTGATACTAGTAAGATAATTATCATTGACATAAATAGACATACTTGATTTCATTATTTTGATCTCACTCTGTCCACATGTAGGGGACAAATGATCTTTTACTCAATGCATAGTAGATTATGCTCATTTTTTTTTCTCATATGCCCACATGTAGGAGACAAATGATCTCTTACCCTTCCAAAACCCATTTCATTATATATACATATAGGATGAGAAGCAAAAAGCCACAAAATCATAGATTCCAATGAGTTTTTAACATGTACGAGAAAATGATTTGTTGCTCTTTCAATACCCATTCATCGTTGTAGGGGATCATACAACTAAGGTATACATATTCCGGCTACATTTATAACAAAATATATATATTGTTTTGAAGGTTGATCACAAAATACATATCATACTAGTTTAGTTTCCATGTTAGCAAGTTGGATCTAGCAAAATTTGGTATCTCCATTCGATGTTATATGGGAAAACCTGAATCCGGCCCGAAACCCAGCATTCTTATATGGGTCGGGTATGGGCTGACATTTTTCATTTTTATCCGAGCCCAAACCCGGCACGTGGCTCACTTTAAAATGTGGGTTTGGGTTTGGGACAGGCAAAACCCGGTATAACCCAGCCCGATGCTCATCCCTACCCAAATAGCTATCATGCCATCCTCCTGGTTGGCCTCAACAGTGAGGAACGAAAGTGTTACAACCCAAATTTTTGGGTTCATTTGTTGAGAAATGTAATTTCTCATATTAAAAATATTTGGACAAATAATGATACAACTTGTTTTGAATAAATGTATTTCCTTTACAATAGCCTTGGTGGTTGTTTTCTGGGCCTTATTGGCTATTCAGCCGAATAACAAGGAAATGAAAAAAAAGGAAATTCAATTACTAAATAAGTAAATGAGAAAATGGAGAAATGAATGATGTAGAAACCTCTAGGAATCAAAATAATGTAATCCAAGGATGGGTTTCGTGCCTCTTGGGTTCCTTGGGTTCCAAGGATCCCAAAGTGCAGAGAAAAGGAAGTAAGAAAAGAAAAGATTAATTAAGTATTTCTTTATTAAGAAAAAAATTGAAAACAATGGTGAAATGTGGAAAATCAGTGAAAGGAAGTGTAATTAAGTTATCCTTGATGGATTTTCATATCCAAAGGATTCCTATTGTTAAAAGGAATGCCAATGAGGAAAATAAAAGAGAAATAAAGAGAAATCCTCAAAAGGAGATATTTTAATAGGAAATAAAAAAGATAATGAGAAATAATGCATGTAGATGCATCTAGAAGGATAATAAGTATCCTTGAAAAGGAATTTCAAAATAATAGTGTGCCTAGGGGTCCAAGGAGTCCCAATAAAAAGAAAGAGAGAGAAAATACCAATAATAGAACATAAGAGGAAAATATAATGCATAATTAATGAATTTCATGGTTTTGTTAAATAAGTGGTATTTTCTACTAAAGGAAACCATATTTTTGTGCCAATGGGACAAAAGACAAGTACTCAGAGAATAAGTGCAAGGATTTTCAAAATCCTATTTATCCCAAGAATATAGTTTATCAAGGAGGTAAAGAGGGGAGAGGAGAATTACTTCTCCTTGAAGGAATATGATTCCTTTTGAGGAGGGACTTCGTTTCTTTGTCGGAAAACCTTTTTAGGGTGTCAAACCCTCCCCTATATAAGGGGTAGACCCTCAGGGTCGAGTTTGAGAAGGATCCCACACACACCTCTCTTTCTTCCTTCTTCTTCTTCATCATCTTTGGAAAAACCCTAATTGTGAGGACATAGTTCTAACCCTAAAGGCACGAGGGCCATGGCATCATCCTAATGAAGGCATGGAGTTCCTTTGACATCTTGTGGATGATCGAGCAACATCTCATTGCTCCTACATGTGCGCAGCACCACCAGAGGGCTGCAGTGAGGTTTCATCTTGCAGGCCCAAGTGCCCACACCCCCAGCCACCTAGGCCATCAGAAAAAGCATGGGCGGGTGCGGGGGAGGGCGTCAGAGGTGAGGGAGCCTTCCCTGATGGCCGACGTGGTCAGGGAGGAGGAGGAGGAACCACACCCTCGGTCGTTAGGGCGTCCCCAGCTGGAAAATGCATGGAAGAAGATGACAAGACCAATTGGATAGAATTTCCACTCTGCGGGGTGAAGACGCGCTCAACTTACTAAGGGTAAAACATACATTTCTAAATGTTTTCCAAAGCATACGTTGCATGGGAGAGGCCGACGTGGCGGCTTGCCATTGGTCCAGAAAGGTAATCTTTGCAAAATTCATATCTACAAATTTGTAACTCTGATGGTAACAAGTAATATATGTATTTTGCTCAGAAACATGAGAGCAATCCAATAAAAATAGTTTTATAAGCTATTTCTGTTTGCAATTCGAAACGTAATGTAAGTTATCAACTTTAATGAATTAAATATTAACAAACCCTATTTTGAGATGATTAATGTGTTTAGTAGGGTTTAATGGATGATTAAGTTTATATCAACCTGTTAATGATAAAAAGTAACATTAAGATCGAAATTGATGAAGTTTTCATGTAATTGGTTTAATTTAGAGTTTCTTGTGCATAAAAATGCTTTAATGGGCCTTGAAACCCTAATATTGGTAAATGCGACTATTAATGGTTTTATTTATTCAAAATCGTGAATAAAACTAAGATATAATGACTCTAAGCTATTTCAAGAATTAAAGTTCCTAATTTATATATAAATGCCCTTCATGTAATAATAAGGGTTTTCTAATGAATAAAAGGTAGAATTAATGACAAATAGAGTTCATATGTGAATTAGACCATGATGAACTATGAATTGATGATGAATGTGCATAATGATCTTGTCATGGATTAAAAGGAGAAAAATGGTAGCTTTACTGTAAAAGAGGTTTAATGGACTTAATTGATGGTTAATTATGCTTTTCCTGAAATCAGGGTTATGTGTTAACCTTAATATCTTTCATGAAGAATAAATGAGATAATTAGGGTTTGCGAGTAATTGTATAAAATTGGGGTTTAAAATAGTAAAGGTGAAGTAGAACCCTAATTGCAAAGGAAACCCTAAAAGTGGACTAGAAACCCTAGGAAGCGAGCTAGGTTTAATGGATCTGGATGACATGAGTAATAATAGGAAATTGCATGATAATTTTAGGATCTTGATATGTGTGCTTGCTTGCTTGGATTTCTTACTTGCATGGATTATTCTATCTCAAAATCAGCCTGACAGGTATGTGATTACGCTTATGAATAATTTCTCTAGTTTCACGGTGATTCCCAAACATTTTATCAGTTGCTTGGAAATAACTGTTGGATGCCTATTTATTTCATGCAACTATAAAGTGACTATAATTATCACTATAAATGTGCATACATGACTGGCTCAGATCTTGGTCCACCTCTGTGGCTTTGCAAAGGTTAAAAAGGGGTAACCTAGAGGAAGGTCTAGGTTATCGTGAGTTAGAAATTGGGCTACCCACGTGTAGTGCCATGAGACTCTTTAGCATGCCATTAGTTAAGGAGTGGGCTACGTACGGGTAGTGCCATGTGACTCAACCCTAGAAATTGGTTCACCTGTTTGGTGAGATGATGAGGGGTTTAATGGGGATCTACCATAAGGAAGGTATCATCCAGGCCCACTGTAGGGACAGTGCAGAGACTAGGGTATGTAGGGATTGAGCAGTTATGCCAAAAACATAAATCTGTTTGTTTAAATCATAATTGACTGATTACATTGTTATCATAGTTGCATGATTATTGTTTCCCCCACATACCAGCTTTATGCTGACTGACATTTTGTGTGTCAGCATCTTAGGTACAAAACAAAAAGGACAAACAGTAAATCGTCATATTGTGAAATACATGAATTAAATTACAAGGAGGATTAGTTAGAATAGAATTCATATGTGGATAAAAGTTTAGAGATCCAAGTTTTAAAAAGGTATGTAAAATTTTTTATTTCATCACAACTTTTCAATATAGTCTTGTAGAATTTGATAATTATTATTGATTATTTATCAAACCTTTGATCTAGAAATTGGGATAACGGCTCTGTCCTTCTGGTCTCCCTTAATTGGCAGTTGTCGGGAGGAAGGGTCGTTACATTTGGTATCAGAGCGTAGGTTCCTCATTTAATCTTTAATAATTATTAAATTTTACAATCTCTGTAGAACCCAAGGGAGTTATTAGAGGAATTTTCGAAAGATAAAGGTGTCTAGAAAAGGATCACACCTGGGGGCTGGCAAGATTTTCCTCCACACCGCTAGTCAGAATATGAGGACTCCCGGATCCATGTGACTGCCTGGCCAATGTCTCAGGATTGGACTCGAAATAAGATACCTTTAGGACTCTCTCATCTTGCTCATCTCTTCTCAACTCAAATGTTGTTAAGGATTATAAGGATTTGGGTTTTCTCTCTTTTCCTCACCCTCTTGAGGTATGAGTAAAGTTGATAAGGTTTAAGGAATCATCTACTAAATTAATAAAAAACATGTAAATAAGATGTCATGGACATAAGCTTAATAGATTAAGCGCAAAATAAAGATTTGATACATGCTTAGGTCATATGACATAAGTTGTCATGCCCTCGGGAGAGACCTGAGGCTAGACCTTCTTGTCAGGAGGATAAGGAAAGAGAGTTAGTCATGGAGGTAGAGATCTCCATTAAAAGTAGGGACCTGGAACATCCCCTAAGGATGATGTTAACCATAACCCTAAGTGAAGGTTAGAGAGAGAGATGGCATGATGAGTTAGATAGACCAGGTGTTTGGATGGACATGCCTTTGGGATGCCATATGAGCCATGAGAGTTTGGATGACCTAGTACCTTTGGCGACCCAACCCTGGGAACGGTTGTGCATGTTAGAGTGAAGGATAGCTCCTTCATTGATGAGGTCAGAGAAGAACCTATGGAAACCCCATGAGCTTATATGAGCATGGCATAATAGGCGCCCATAATGTGTTAGTAGTATGAGCAATAGGTTGAAACCCTGGCCAGGAGAGTATGAGGGAGTAGCCTACAAGATAAGTGTAAAGAGATATGGATAACCGTGAGCAAACATAGGCTTCACCTCTATCAGGATATGCTTAGGAGCTTGATCCTTCATGAAGAGAGGACCTCTAATAGTGAGGCTGGTTGTAGGGTTAGCTCTTTAGAGAGAGTAGGACCCCAAGTAAGAAGGTGAAAACCTAGATCCCAAGGTATGAGGAACAATGGAGAGTTGAGGATGATGAGACCTAAGTGGATGATAGTGTTTGCCTCATGCTTGACCCCTAGAAGATGATGATATCCTAGTTACCTTTATAGGAACCAAACCCTAGAAAGAGGATGAGGCTTCTGGTACCTATGTGCCTATGGTATAGGTGTTTACCTTCTAAGGTAGGAAGAAGAGTTCCTTAGACTTGGGATGGTTTAGTAACAGGTTGTGAGGCCTTGTACCTTATTGGTTTTCCTTGAAGGGCATGTCATACCTTATACATGCTTGATTCATGGTTGAGAGGTTGAGTATGTAGCTAGATACCCAAAAGTGAACCTAGGGTTCCTAGGCATAAGAGGGGAAGTGGTGTACCTAATGCTCATAATGAGAATTAAGTTGCTATAGTTTCAAGCATGGTACTCCTCCTGTATAGAGGAAAAGGGAAACCCCTTAAGTTTAAAGGTATGTTTGATGAATCCCTCACAATTAAGTTGATGACACGAGAAAGTATGACCTTGATCCAATGCGGAGGATGAGAACAAGTGTGACCTAGCATAGTAGGCGGTCTGCTTATGCCTTGCTAGAGTTAAGAATGTTATACCTAAGCACGTTTGTGACCTTGTTGTCAAGATGTAGTTGCTCCCATCTTGGGAGAGGGACCCTTTGGTACGGTGTATACCAGTTTTTTGGGTTTTGAGGAAACCTAAAGAGGTCGCATAGGCTCTTGAGACGCTAAGTGAAAAGTACATGGTATGAGAATGAACCCGTAGACCCATAGATAACCATGTCTAAGTGCAAGTGGATGTCTTACCATGGAGGTAACAGGTATGGGGCCTGACCAAGGTAGGTAGGTCACCATGACCCCTATGGAAGGATGACAGTCAGCCCATGAATGCAGAAAGAGATGATGAAGGATTGGGTAAGGTTCTAGGTTGGACATGTACTATAAAGAATCCTAAGTCTATTCTAGGGTCAAGTAGGGATAAGACTGATGTAAGTAGGAGTCACCTAATTACCTAGTTGCACATGACTATAGGGTCAGGAGGTAATAGCTATCATTGTCTGAGGGCCATGGGTTAGGAGATTGACCACCTTCATGAACTCATGGGACCCAAAGGGCGGATGAGTAGGGAACTCTCTCGATGCATGCATGAGGGAAGAGGGATGACCCCAAAAGTATCGGCACCCTATAGACCTAGAGGAGATGACTAAGGATTGTCTAGTGACCCAAGTAAGTTTGAGACTAGTTATCCATGGAAGTAACTTTGATATCATAATGTTTGTAGAGACATATGTGGCACGTTGAAACTTAGATTTAAAGTTGTATTGGCAAGGTGTGGTGTACCGTCTCTACTTTTGGAATGTGAAGAACTTTGTGTTTGGATGACTTCCAAATGCTTATTTCCTCTTGTTATGGGAGTGAGAGATAGGACAATACACATGCCTTACACCAAGGATAAAATATGATGTAAGTTGGAACGTTGCTATGAGATATGAGGATAGAGATGATTGCATACCCTAGTGGAGTGAATGATACAAGGATGGTTTACAAACACTAAGAGGAATAATATATTCATCTTATGAGGATGTTGTTATCATGAGCTATGAAGGTTGAGTTCTATAAACCAAGAGAATAAGCTCAGAGTTTTCTTGATGAAGATAGACCTAGAGCTGAGATGATATAATAAGTGGAATACATGGAGGTGTATGTCTTCAACTTTACCTAACATCTAAGGATTTGCAGTGGTAATGGATGCTCTGGATTAAATAAAACTTCCTAGTTTAGATGGAGGCTAGAGGAGGTTGATAGGATAACCCCCAGTTGGAAAAAGAGATAAGTTTGGCTAACACTCAGAGGTGACAAGATCGGTCTAACAAGTTAATGGTTGTTTGGTTAGCCATCCTAGGGCTTATCATGATAAAAGGATGGTTGTAAATCCTCAGATGCACTTCTTTGAAAGGTGATGAAACCTCGATTAGAGTGGTTTAGGGTTTATGAGGAGTCAATCTTAAGGAATCATGACAATACAGGAGATCATGATTTAAGATCATCATATACTATGGTACTATATAGATAATAAGTGATAGTGGTACTTTGGATACCTAAGATGAATTTGCATGTGGCATGTGGCCATGTAAGACAGGAGGTGAAGGACGAACATCAGTAACCCAGTGCATTAATATAAAGTATAAAGATTTCCTGAGAGGGAATGGGAGTTCATCACTATGGATGTTGTGATAAGTCTCCCCTAGACCAAGGAAGCTCAAGATGCAATATGGGTTATGGTAGATTGCCTTACCTAAATGACATGAGAAAGAAAGAGTAATGTCAAGGGACAGATCAGGTTGAACTACATATGAGAGAGATGGTTCAACTACACCATGAGGTGAGTTCAAAAGTTCTTGAGTATAACCTAAAGGTTCACTTCTGTGAGGTGAAAGTAGAAACATGAAGAACTCTATGTTAGTAGAGTTTATCACCCTTAACTAATGGTTAGTATGATCCAGACTAAAGGGCCTGATGAGGGCATCTGTGCTCATTCAGGGTGATATCTAGAGATAGTTCTTGTCCAATGAAAGATGTGATGATAACCACCATATCCAGTATCGGGTGTAAGGAAGCTCTGTAGGAGAGGATGTGTCGGTCACCACTTCATTAAGATAATGTTGGTGAAGGGACCTCACAAAGGTCAAGAAAAGACCATTGTGTGTGCAGATGAAGTCACTTTGATCATGCAATGGCTGAAAGGAGCCCAGAGACGACATGAGTTGTAAGCTAATGCAAAGTAGACTGACATGCAATTCACTATGGGATAATATGTGAAATGAAAATCCGACCCCTCTAAGTTATAGCTAAGAGAGCTGAGTCCCTGATGCATGGGTTCTTTTGACATGGTTTGATGGAGAAGGTTAAGTTTGATCTAACCCCTCAGGATAAAGTAATGTGTGATGAGTTCTAGGTGTCAAATTTAGAGCACTATGTGAGGTACGCAGACCATGTGCTGAGCAATGAACCTAGTGAGCCCTAAGGGAGGTTGAAATGGCCTGACTCACCTATGCAGTTTGTAGACGCCAGGATGAAAGAACTCAGAGAAAAGAATATGTTATGTGATGATAAAGGTTCTTTGGAAGCACCATGAGTAAGGTAAAGCCACATAGGGGTCAATGATGGACATGGAAAAGTCTTATCCTGAATTGTTTATTTGCTTGATAGAATTTTGAGGACAAAATTCCTATAAGAGGGGAAGGATGTTACAACCCCAATTTTTGGGTTCATTTGCTGAGAAATGTAATTTCTCATATTAAAAATATTTGGACAAATAATGATACAACTTGTTTTGAATAAATGGATTTCGTTTACAATAGCCTTTGTGGTTGTTTTGTGGGCTTTATTTTATATTGGGCCCAATAACAAGGAAATGAAAAAAAAGGAAATTCAATTACTAAATAAGTAAATGAGAAAATGGAGAAAAGAATGAGGTAGAAACCTCTAGGAGGCAAAAGAATGTAATCCAAAAATGGGTTTCGTGCCTCTTGGGTTCCTTGGGTTCCAAGGAGTCCAAAGTGCAAAGAAAAGACAGTAAGAAAAGAAAAGATCAATTAAGTATTTCTTTATTAAGAAAGAAATTGAAAACAATGGTGAAATGTGGAAAATAAGTGGAAGGAAGTGTAATTAAGTTATCCTTGATGGATTTTCATATCCAAATTATTCCTAATGTTAAAAGGAATGCCAATGAGGAAAATAAAATAGAAATGAATAGAAATTCTCAAAAGGAGATATTTTAATAGGAAATAAACAAGATAATGAGAAACAATGCATGTAGATGCATCTAGAAGGATAATAAGTATCCTTGAAAAGGAATTTCGAAATAATAGAGTGCCTTGGGGTCCAAGGAGTTCCAATAAAAAGAAAGAGAGAGAAAATACCAATAATAGAACATAAGAGGATAATATAATGCATAATTAATGAATTTCATGGTTTTGTTAAAGAAGTCGTATTTTCTACTAAAGGAAACCATATTTTTGTGCCAATGGGACAAAAGGCAAGTACCAAGAGAATAAGTGCAATTATTTTCAAAATCCTATTTATCCCAAGAATATAGTTTATCAAGGAGGTAAAGAGGAGAGAGGAGAATTACTTCTCCTTGAAGGAATATGATTCCTTTTGAGGAGGGACTTTGTTTCTTTGTGGGCAAACCTTTTTAGGGCATCGAACCCTCCCCTATATAAAGGGTAGACCCTCAGGGTAGAGTTCGAGAAGGATCCCATGTACCCCTCTCTTTCTTCCTTCTTCTTCTTTATCTTCTTTGGCAAAACCCTAACTGTGACGGCATAGTTCTAACCCTAAAGCCATGTTGGACATGGCATCGTCCTAATAAAGGCATGGAGTTCGTTTGACATCCTATGGATGATCGAGCAACATCGTGTTGCTCCTACATGTGCGCAGCACCACCAGAGGGCTGCAATGAGGCTGGGTCTTACAGGCCCAAGCGCCCGCACCCCTGGCCACCTGGGGCACCGGCCAAAGCATGGGCGGGTGTGGGGTAGGGCGTCATAGGCGAGGGAGCCTTCCCTGATGGCTGATGAGGTCAGGGAGGAGCAGGAGGAGATGCACCCTCAGACGTTAGGGCATCCACAGTTGGAAAATGCGAGGAAGAAGATGACAGGGTCGATTGGATAGAATTGCCCCTCCGCGGGGTGAAGACGCGCTCAACTTACCAAGCGTAAAACGAACATTTCAAAATGTTTCCCAAAGCATATGTTGCATGGGAGAGGCCGATGTGGCGGCTTCCCATTAGTCCAGAAAGGTAATGTTTGCAAAATTCATATCTTCATATTAGTAACTCGGATGGTAATAAGTAATATATGTATTTTTTTTAGAAAAATGAGAAGAATCCAATAAAAATAGTTTAAAAGCTAATTCCTTTTGCAATTCGAAAAGTAATGAAAGTTATCAACTTTAATGAATTAAAGATTAAGAAACCCTATTTTGAGATGATTAATGTGTTTAGTAGGGTTTAATGGATGATTAAAGTTGATATTAACATGTTAATGATAAAACGGAACATTAAGATCGAAAAGGATGAACTTTGCATGTAATTGGTTTAATTTAGAGTTTCCTGTGCATAAAAATGCTTTAATGGGCCTTGAAACCCTAATATTGGTAAATGTGACTATTAATGGTTTTAATTATTCAAAATCATGAAAAAAAATTAGATATAATGACTCTAAGATATTTCAAGCATTAAAGTTCCTAATTTGTGGATAAATGTCCGTAATGTAGTAATTAGGGTTTTCTAATGAATAAAAGGTAGAATTAATGACAAATAGAGTTCATATGTGAATTAGACCAAAATGAACTATGAATTGATTATGAATGCGCATAATGATCTTGTCATGGATTAAAAGGATAAAAATGGTATCTTTACTATAAAAGAGGATTAATGGACTTAATTGATGCTTAATTATGCTTTTTCCTAAAATTAGGGTTATGTGTTAACCTTAATATCTTTCATGAAGAATAAATGAGATAATTAGGGTTTGCGAGTAATTGTATAAAATTGGGGTTTAAAATAGTAAAAGTGAAGTGGAACCCTAATTGCAAAGGAAACACTAAAAGTGTACTAGAAACCCTAGGAAGCGAGCTACGTTTAATGGATCTTGATGACATGAGTAATAATAGGAAATTGCATGATAATTTTAGGATCTTGATATGTGTGCTTGCTTGCTTGGATTTCTTACTTGCATTGATTATTCGATCTCAAAATCAGCCTGACATGTATGTGATTATGCTTATGAATAATCACTCTAGTTTCATGGTGATTCCTGAACGTTTTATCGGTTGCTTGGAAATAACTGTTGGATGCCTATTTATTTCATGCAACTATAAAGTGACTATTATTATCACTATAAATGTGCATACATGACTGGCTCAGATCTTGGTCCACCTCTATGGCTTTGCAAAGGATAAAAAGGGGTAACCTAGATAAAGGTCAAGGTTATCATCAGTTAGAAATTGGGCTACCCACATGTAGTGCCATGAGACTCTTTAGCATGCCATGAGTTATGGAGTGGGCTACCTACGGGTAGTGCCATGTGACTCAACCCTAGAAACTGGTTCACCAGTTAGGTGGGATCATGAGGGGTTTAATGGGGATCTACCATAAGGAAGGTAGCATCCAGGTCCACTGTAGGGACAGCGCAAAGGCTAGGGTAAGTAGGGATTGAGCAGTTATGCCGAAAATGTAAAGTTGTTTGTTTAAATCATAATTGACTGATTACATTGTTATCATAGTTGCATGATTATTGTTTCCCCTACATACCAATTTTATGTTGACCGACATTTTGTTTGTCGGCGTTTTAGGTACAAAACAAAAACAACAAATAGTAAATCGTCATATTGTGAAATACATGAATTAAAGTACAAGGAGGATTAGTTAGAATAGAATTCATATGTGGATAGAAGTTTAGAGATCTAAGTTTTATAAAGGTATGTAAAACATTTTATTTCATCACAACTTTTCAATATAGTCTAGTAGAATTTGATAATTATATTGATTATTTGTCGAACCTTTGATCTGAAGATGGGATAACGTCTCTGACCTTCTGGTCTCCCTTAATTGGAGGTTGTCGGGAGGCAGGGTCATTACATGAAGGCCAAATCATTCAAATTCTTCAACTGGTGGCTTGACTAGTCTGGCTGTACTAAAACTGTCCAAGAGGTGTGGAACGAGGAGGTTCGAGGAAATCCATTGTTTGTCATTGTAGAGAAACTGAAGAGAACAAAAGCTGCCTTGAAATCTTGGTCCAAGGGTCTGTATGATATTAGTAGCATGGTCGTTGTGGCTAAAGAAAACTACAACAAAGTTGCAGGATAATCTCAAATGCAACCCGATGATTGCTTCAGACATAGAGGAAGAAGACAGAGCCACAAAGAAGCTGCTACAAATTGAGAAGGCTGACGGACTTAGCTTCTATAGAGGAGCAGGCTCAGATAGATACTAGATGTGATAGGAATACTAGACTCTATCACACTACTATTAAAAGGAATTTGATGAGGGACTCTATGCATACTATAAATAGAGATGATGGTACCCCTACTAACTCCCCGACTAAGGTGGGAGAGACTGCGGTGGAGTTCTATAAAGATCTATACAATAAAGGGTATGTTGATAACAGACTGTCGTGCAACCTGCCTGGCCCGAAGCCCTTTTCTCAATTGGTGCTAATAAGGCACTAGGCCTGGATGGGTTTGATGCAAAAAAATTTCAGGATATGTGGCATGTGATTAAAGATGATATATGTTGAGCCACTACTACAGAAATGGATTATAAAGTCACTTTTTTAGGTGTCGGTTGTATACAAAAACCGACACCTAAATGCTATAGTGTCGGTTGATAACATAAACTGACATCCAATCTACGAAGGTCGGCCAGACATGGGTACCGCTTTTATTAAGTGTTGGTTAATTAATAAACAACTGACACCTAAACTCAACCGCCAAACCCAAAATTCCAGCGAAACAATTGGCTCTAAAATTTTACAAAAGGCGTCGGTTCATAGCTAAATAACTGACGACTAAAGGGTGTTTAGTTGTCGATTTTTAATAACCGACACTTATTGTCAACTTAATAGCTCACCAGCCCGACTGATTCTTCCCCTTTCCCTTTTTCATTCTCGATTTCCTTAGCTCCGGAGATTTCTTGCTCCCTGCCGCCGCTCCCTGCCGTTCGTGCTCCGCCGCCGTGCTCCGTCGCCGCCGCTCCTTCCTCCGTGCTCGCCGCTCGTCGCCGTCACCACGAGAAGCAGTCGCTGCCTGCCCGCCCGCCGACCGCCCTCTCCACCGTCGCCGGTAGCAGCTAGGTCTCCTAGCCTCGCCGCCCTCTCCGCCGGCAGCTGCTAGGACTTGCTCCGGCCGCTACTCCTCTTCCCTCAAGGTGCCCGCCTTGCCTTCTTCTTCTTCCTCTGCTCCTCTTCCCTCAAGGTGCCCGTCCTGCTGCTGGGCGTTTTTTTTTTAATTTATTTACTTCCTATGAGAATCAGTTTTAATTAGGGCTCATACACATATTGATGTACAGAAACCTGTTAGAATAAATGCTAAAAAGGTGTGATTTTAGGGTTTAGGTACTGATTTTGTGCTTTTACTGAGATGGATCCTCTATTGTCTATACAATACATGTTCTATGATAAGCCTTAGTTAATTTAATATGCATACTTTGTATGTAAGACATAGTAATCGGGTACTGTTGTATATCTAAGTAAATTACATGTAACTAATCATGACATAGATTTTAGAATGCATACTTTGGTTAAATGTACTGCTGTAACTTTTGATCAAGTGATGATATGTAAATGTAGCAATAAGTTAGTAAGGTATCAATGATAAGTCTGTTGTAATGTGATGTAAAATAGTTATTGTATCATGCATATATACTTAATACTTTTTTGTTTTATAGTTGTATAGGGTGTTTTATGTGTGGCAAGTCTATTGTTTAATAGTTTAGCTATAATCATTGTTTAATAGTTTAGCTATATTCTTGGTGAGAATCCTAATCACCCTTCTTTTGCTTAATGATGAACTGTAATGCACACATGTGACATGCTTGGAATGTAAATGACAAACTTTTCCCTAAATGGAAACAACTTATATATATTCAGATCTTAATAATTCCATGAAGTGCACATTATCTTACTCATGAAAAGTATGTGTATAATGTAGGATTAGTTCCACATAATGGTTCTATTTTAGTAAGCACCTAGAAACCCGTCCAAGATTTACTCATTAGGAGTAAATCTTGGATAGTCCCCGATTTGGGACTGTTCTTGAACACCTAATCTCACTTAGGATGTAAGTGTATAATGTGTATTGGGTTTTCGAGAAAATTTTGGTAGCATTTCCTCATTTGTTCTCTAAGTACATATGTAGACTTCTTTTCAAACTATCATGTCTACCAAAATAAAGTTGGTTATGACAAGCAATAAAAGGTTAACTGATGCTATACAACTTTTTCTGAAAATATATAACATCGTTATATGTACTTACACTAATATTATGCATTATCTATCCACCCATAACAGTCACTATGAACTGGGCCTCTATGTCAATGTTAACGTTCCCTATTGAAGAACAATTGGACATCATCCTAGATGATCGTTCCTTAAACCAATTGGTCATACCCAAACATTGGCATTTTCTAAAAGGAAGACACTACATGCCTGGTAAAGTGACCCTAACTTTTGGCAATTATTCACATGTTATCGATGTTGAGTATGATTTGGCAGGAAATCTTGTGTCAAAATCTAGTTGGCGTGATTGGATTAGAGAGCTGCATGTGGTCCGTTGGAACAGGCTTTTTATCCGTCCAGTTGGCCATAATTCCATCAAAGTTTGGATAACCAACAACAACTGCGAGACCCCCAATCATCTTTTGCGGTATGAGCACACGTCGTCGGATATCATCTATGAGGAATTTGAATCTGAGGCCCCTGTCAGTTTAGATTCGTCTAAATACAGTGAGGAGCTTCGTGACACAGCTTCATCATCAAAAAGAAGTTACTGATGCATGCGGGACCATGTTGGTGTAGTATTTAGTTGTCTATCTATCTAGACTTGTCTGTATTAATAGTTTTTTTAATTATGTGCATGTTTAGTTACTGTTTAGGGGTACACCCCTGTGTGTGGATGTAAAAAGAGATTAATGAATGGAACTGAAAGTTGCTACATGAATGCTTATAACTGAAGTGTGTGTTCCCATGAATGTTCCCATTTGCATGATTACACTACTATTTTCTCATATTGTATAGTCTATTTTAATATGACGTCATACTTGCTTAATGATGAAATGTAATGCACACATGTGACATGCTTGGAATGTAAATGATGAACTTTTCCCTAAATTGCCAATCATGCTTTTAAAGACATCAATAATCACCCTAACTTGAAGAACTAGGATTTTAGGTATAAGAATGACAACACATTATTTGCTGGCCTAGAAACCCGTCCAAGATTTACTCATTAGGAGTAAATCTTGGATAGTCCCCGGTTTGGGACTGTTCTTGAACACCTAATCTCTCTTAGGATGTAAGTGTATAATGTGTATTGGGTTTTCAAGAAAATTTTGGCAGCATTTCCCCGTTTGTTCTCTAAGTACATATGTACTTGGAGAACAGCGGGAAAATGCTTCCGAAATTTTCTTGAAAACCCAATACACATAGATTTCAGAATTCCGCTCTTCAAATGTAATTGGGTTGATAACACCAAAGGAGTTATAGTGGATGAATTGGGTTTCACTTTAGTGAACTTTGAAAAGATTGGCGAGAAGGCTGAACCATTCATATTGGCATCACAGGAAAAACAAGTATTTTACATCGATGATCCTGTAAATGATAAATGGTCAGTTGTTCTTCATGGTAAAAGACAGTTCATTGAAGATCCTATAGATGAAGAAGAGTGCTATGATAAATATGATGACTCCAGTCCATTCTCCGTTGGGTTTCCAACTCCACAAAATATTGAAGAAGCTAATGATGACTTATATGTGCGCGGAGATCACAATGAAGGATTGTTAATTGATAAAAGATCACAATTTTAGAGGCATGCATGTTTATATTTTTTTATTGAAGCTAAATGTTTACTTTTTTAATATCAATATCATTTTCTGATTTGATGTTTCATTATCTTCTAGTTAATACAAATGCTAAATAGCAAAAGAAGCCCCAATGAAGAGAAGCAGGATACATATACAATACATAAAGTGCAGCACACACAAGTGCTTCAGATTCATATAACAACATGACAGACTAACACATATACAATGCATAACAACAGTAGCGCTGAATTTACATACAACACTAGCTTAATACATATATAGTGGGACTAAGGTGACGATACCACCTGCTAAAACAGGTTACTGACTACATGTTATGACTAGGAGGTCGTGAATTAGTAACCGTATGCATTAGCAGGAGGACAAACATATGGTGATCTGTTTGTCCTCCTGCTAATGCATACGGTTGCTGAATCACGACCTCCCAGTCGTAACATGTAGTTGTCGGTAACCTTTTTTACCAGGTGGGATCGTCACCTTATAAGTCCCACTATATATGTACTAAGCTAGTGTTGTATGTAAATTCAACGATGTTGTTGTTATGTGCTATATATGTTAGTCTGTCATGTTGTATGGACATCGATTGTATTGCTCAGGTATTATATAGTCCCATTAGATAATATGAAATATATCAATCTTATTTATAGCTCATTAATTATATATATACATCATTCTCTTTACAGGTTTTTAAAGCTGACCCCACTACAGGAACGGACTTACCAGATGTACATGCTCCCTATACGATGGGAGAATTAAATGAAGTAAGAGAAGAATGGGCAACAGCCATACAAATAGTGGGGGCTTTAAAATATAATTGGGATCCTGATAGCGAATAATGACTAAACAATGATATTTTGTAAATGAATTTCTGAATTATAATATATGTGTGAATGTTTCTACATGTCTGGATGTTTCTACATGTGTCTGAGTGAATATGAATGAAAGTGTTGGTTGCTATATTAATGTTTCTACATGTGTGAATGTGAATGAATGGAACTACAGATTGCTAGCTACATGAATGTTTCTAAATGTGTGAAAATAAAATGGAACTGCAGGTTGCATTGCTAAATGCATGTGTGAATATTTTTGTTGTTAATTTTGCAGGTTTGTGGCCTATTGTCGGCTGATATCAATGGATGTCGTAAAACCTGCAGTTCATAACTGAACTGAACAGGTTTCTCATCCTGCGACCAGCCACAGCAGGTCTGCAGGCTGATAGAAAAAAAAAACATTAGGCGTCGGTTATTTGTATAAAACCGACACCAAATAGGTTACAGTGTCGGTTTTTAATAGAAATCGATGTCTATTTCCTTAACAGCACAGCCGTGCTGTCCAGCACGGCTGTGTTGTCCAGCACGGCCGTGTTGGGAGTTATATGGTGTCGGTTATTAGCCAATAACCGATGCCTATAGTGCCCAAGTTGGCACCCTCCTGTGGCACGGAGATATATGTCGTCGGTTATTTGTAAAAAACCGACACTGATAGTGCCCAAGATGGCGCCCTTTCTGTGGCGCGAAGGGTTTGGGCGTCGGTTTCGTATCTAATAACCGACGCCTATAGTGCCATGATGGCGCATTTTCGGTGTCGCGCGAAGAGTTTGGGCGTCGGTTTTGGAACTGACGCCTAATGGGTGAGCTTTTAGTGTCGCCCACATAGGTGTCGCCTAGAAACCGACACTAAAGGCTTTAAATAACCGACACTAAAGGTAGGTTCTGTAGTAGTGAGCAGTCATATGGTTCCTCGTTGGGGGGAATATTGTTAGGAGCATCAATCACTCCTTCTTGTGGCTCATACCCAAGAAAACGATGGTGAACTCCATGGCCGATCTATGGCCTATAGCCTGTTGCTCAGTGATGTATAAGATTTTGTCCAAGCTTCTTGCTAGGTGACTGAAGAGGATATTTCCTGATATCATATCCCCAACTTAGTCTGCTCTCATTAAAGGCCACTCCATTTCTGAGAGTTCCCTGTTGGTCTCTGAGTTCCACCTTGACTTTAAGGTGAGGAGCAGCTCTCACTATGACTGTGAGAAAATTGACTTGGCCAAGGCTTATGACAACGTAAGGCGGGATACTTTGTGGGACATCTCTAAGGCTATGGGGTTTGCTAAGAAGCGGATCGGCCTAATGAAGGAATGTGTCATTACCTCCTCCTTCTCTATCCTAGTCAATGGTTGACTGTATGGTTTCTTGACAACTAGAATTGGGTTGAGGTAGGGTGATCCTCTTTCACCCCTACTCTTCACTCTGATCATGGAGTGCTTCTTCAAGTTTATGGATGATGGTGCACAATAGGGGGATATCATGGCTTTTTGATAGGGAGGGGTGAAGGTGAGGGAACACTTAGTGTTTGCTGATGACATTCTCATCTTCCTCTGGGGTAACCTCAAAAACCTTAGGAATTTCAATTGGATCATGGAAAGCTTTGGTAAACTAACGGGCCTCTTCATGAGTATCTTGAAATCTAGAATTTTTCTCTCAATATTATGTGACTCCAGGCATGGGAGGATGAAAGAGTCCATCAGCCTTAAAGAAGGTACCTTCCCTACTAAATACTTGGGGATCCCGCTCAATTGTGGAAAGGCAAAAGGGGGTGACTATCGTGCCTATGTGGACAACCTTAGGGACATTGTGGCAAAGTGGAATGGTCTGAAGAGTTAAATTGTTGGGAGGTTGGTCTTAGCTAGGATAGTGATTGTGGGTAAAGTGAGATTCTAGTGTAGATAGGTGGCTATTCTTGGGTTTGTGTTGGATACCTTCAATAGCATTTGCGGCTCCATCATTTGGGGGGGGCAAGTCACACTATGTGGCCTGGTCCACCATCACACGACATTCTGAGGATGGTGGCATGAAAGTTTATAGTGCAAATGACATTGGGGAGATGGCTACTCTCGCCAGCATAGATCACTTCCATAGATGCAAGTCTTCTTGCTGGAGTGACTAGATGACTATGAGATATGGCGATGACCTCTATGTTCTCTGCTACAATGCTTCCAGGACACGGAGGGAGATGAGTAGAAGATGGTCAGTCGTGACCCACAGTACTTACTTACGACTAACGGTTGGGTGTTGAGCAATCCTGGGGCCAAAACATGGATCGCAAAGCCTCTCTACTCTGCACAGGTCCCTTAGGACCTCTTTTTTGGAATAACTGCAATATGCCCAAGTGGAGCTACTGCGCGTACAATGTGGTGCTCGGTCGACTACCCACTTTCGATCGAATGAACACTTGGGGCATTAGGCCCGATATGATTTCCCTGCTCTGCATGAGGGGGGTTGAAACCCATGGCCACCTCCTTTTTGAATGTGATGTGTCTAGTTACGTATGGTGTAGGGTGTCTTTGAAATTGGGGTGGGGTAGCAACCCCACTAGAAACCTACTTGAAGCATGCACTTGGATACTGAGCAAGATGAAGAACAACCGTATGCTGAGAGTGTTTGTGGGCCTCTGCCTTGTAGCCATTTGCTTTTTTGTTTGGAGAGAACACAACTTTAGGCTTCATGGCCGAAGACAAACTGACATGTTGGAAATTTTTGAGGTCATTGTACATAATCCAGGTAAGGTTGTTAAAGACAGACCTAAGATTGGGGTAGGGTTGGACAAAATTGTCATGTTACAGTGGGGTTTTGTAGAGTAAACCCACGATACAGTATACATGACTTTCATCCCTATACGTTTTGAGCTTTTTCCTCTTAGTAATATTTTACCTTCTCCAAAAAAAAAAACTAACCTCACCCATCTCCATTTCTTTTTTTGCATATAGATACTTGTACCATGTCCTTTGACTTCTAGTGTTATTTTGATAAATAAAAAAATCCTTCTTTTCCTTATACAACTCTCAATTTAGGGAATATCAAAGATTAGGGTTGCTTTATCTTTCCCATTGATCTTTAGTCATCTTCCCAATTCATTACTATGTCACTTGAATAAAAGTCTTACATTCAAGCATGGTTTACTTCTTATTCCATAAATTACACTAAAATAGATTTATTAGGGTTAGATCATCATTATAACAAAGAAATAAAATTGAGCATTTCATCACATTTACAAGATTATATACATGTTCTAGATTTATCACTCATACTCATATTAATATTTATATCCTAGTATTTGCAAGAAATTAGATCAACCAAATACATGAAAGAACATTATTATTCACTAATTTTGTCATAGTGTACATCATTTTATTAAGGCTAAATTTCTGCCTTTTTTTGAGAAAAGTCAGGTGGAGATTTTATTCATCTTGTCCACCTCTTACAAGCCAATTTAAGGTGGAGTTACAAATTTTGGAAAATTGCAGATTATTAAATATGGTAGTACTACTACCATTACAATTTGTCTCATGACTATGACTTTGGACTGAGGCCAGGATATTTTGATATTGGACATTGCCATGTTTTTTTTAAAGTGGTAACTAGTTTGAGAGTCTGCAAGTGTGTTCCTTCTCATTTGCAAAACTGAACAAAAATAGTCGAGCTAATTATCCTTTGGATTTCCAAAATTGTATTCACAAAGTGGGGGTTCCTTCTGAAGTCTTCTTTGATCATAATAGTATCTTATTGACTATCAGTCTCTGTGATGATGTTTTATAGGGCACAAACATTGATAATTTTGAAAACAAGATCTATTTCCTTGAGTTCGTCTTCTAGTGGAGTATCGAACGAGACAGATTGCCCCATTCCTCCCAACCCGGTGCCATTGTTGTGTCTTATCATAGCTTCTATAGCTCCTTGTCCTCCTTTCAGTGCATCATCTGTGTTGATTTTCCTAAAACCTTCTACAAGTTTGTTCCACCTCACCATAGGGGCAGCCCCTACTTTGGCCTCACATCCATCAATAGCTTTAATTGTTAGTTTTTGTTCATTCATAATAAAGCATAGCTGGTATTAATGGAAGGTCTCTCTTTTCTCAAAGACCCACATGTTTCTTTGTTTCCATAAACTCCAACAAGTTATAAGGTAGTTCATTTTGTGCCCCTGGGTTGATCTCAGATTCAATGAGACCCATTGATCTAGATTTCCCACCGCCCAGAAGTCAAGTGGACAATTTGTAAAGAGTAAATCCTACCAAATTGATCGTGCCTTCACACAATCCCTCAATGCAAGTAGGGTGCTTTCTTCTTCAAGGTTACATCTAGTATAAGGGGAGTATGTTGTCATATGTCAGTGCACTCTGCTCCTATTGGTGAGGATAGCATCACTGGCTACTTGCCACATGAGCATCTTGACTCAGGCTACAACTTGAGACTTCCAAAGGGTATTCCATTGGTTGCCTCTTTTTATGTCTCTGTTGACACATAATTCACAATATGAAGTTTTTGTAGTGAAATTACCACTCGCCTCTAGCTTCCAAACTCTTAAGTCTTTTGCGTATTGATCTATAGGAGGCTATATGGTATTGATCTCAACCACTACTTCAGTTGGGAACCAATGTTTTAGGAACTCCTAATCCCAGTTTCTAATCATATTGACCAGACTTCTTATTTGCAAGTCCTCAATGTCAGTAGGAATGGGGTGCTTAGAGAGTTCCTTTAGAACCTTACCACTAGGAAGCCAGGAGTCTTGCCATAGGTTTCTAGATTTGCCCCTGATGGGTCTAATGTAGGAATTCATTTCCACAAATATTTTGTTGTGCACAAAGTCTCTAGCTAGTCCCGAGAGGTTAGTTATTTTCATCACCTCTCGTCCTAGCATCTTATCAGTCATGACTTTACACCACAATGTCTGCCTCCTGCTATAGTTATCTTAGCAATTTTCATAATTAAGGCTTAAATCTATTCTCTTATGGATTTTAATCCAAGTCTGCCATTAGATTTGCTTCTTGTTATTCAGTCCCATGAGATCAGGTGGGTTCCATGTTTGCTCCGACCACCACTCCAGATGAAGTTCCTTATAGCACCATCTATTCTATCACACAATTGGAAGGGGAGTCTTTTGGTTTACATAATGTAAGTAGTCATAGCTGTGAGTGTGCTCTTCGCCAAACATACTCTCCTAGCCATAGATACGGTTCAGGCTGCCCAGGAGTTGAATCTACTTCACACCCTCTCTAGTACTTCGTTATAGGTGGTCTTGCTCACCTTTGAATGTAGTAATGGTACTCCCAGATATTTTCCAAGATTGCTTGTTCTCTATAGGCTGCTGATCTCATAGATCTGATCTGCTTCCATCTTACTGACTTTTTTAGAGAAGAAAATTGTAGTTTTGTCTATAGAAATGGCATGTCATGACGCCACTTCAAACTTCTTAAAGCGTTCCATAATGGAGTGGATGTTTGACTCAGTAGCTTTAGGAAACAATACAATATCATCCACAAAGCACAAGTGTGCTATGCGTGGTCCAACTCTACTCAACCTCATTGGGTTCTAGTGTTTCTTTTGAATGCATTTTCAATTAACTCGCTAAGCTTCTCTATGCAAAAGAAAAAGATGTAAGGGCTTAATGGGTCTCCCTACCTTAACCCCTTTACAATTTGGATGTATGCATTAGTTTGACCATTCCAAGAAATCATTGTGTTCCCTTTCATAATTGAATTCAGCATGTATGCCCATTCTCAGGTATGCTCGCCTTCATAAGAGTATCATCAATGAAATTCCAATCCATCATATCATAAGATTTAGTAAGTTAAATTTGTATAGCTATTGTCTTGATTGAGGTTTTCCTTCTCATCATGTGGATCAATTAATGGGAACCACAATGTTGTCTGATATCCTCCTTCTTGGAAAAAAAGCACTATGGACATGGCTGAACCATTTTGGTAGTCACTCAACCACTACCTTGGAGCAGATCTTAAGGATGTTATTGTTGATGGATATTAGGCGGGATTATATGTATAACTCCAACTTTGAGTTTTTTAGGATGAGGATGATACTGGAATCACACATCCAGTCATCAAGATTTGAGTCAGTTACTGCCTCTCTTACAGATTTCACTACAAACTTTTCTAGAGTTTTCCAATTTGATTTGATGAAGTGGGTCGTTGTACCATCAAGTCCTGCTGCTTTGTAGGGATTCATATTATTGAGAATGCCTTCGATTTCTCTTTCATCGACATCTCTAGTTAGCAACCTTTGTTGTTCCTCTGGTATCAACTTAAAATGCACCGGTATTCTGTTGATCATGTGCTTATCAACATTACGTAGCATTGTGAATAGGTCTGTAAAGAAGCTTGTGACTATTCTAAAAATTTCCAAAGCATCAGTTTCCCATCCCCATCCCAGGCACCTAATGGCATTGATTTGGTTTGCCCGTTTTCTTTTGTTAAGAAACACATGGTAGAACCAGAAATTGTTGTCCCCTTCCTTGAGCCAGTTAATATGGCTCTTCTCCTTCCAGTCCTCCTCCTCCTTTTTAAGAAGTATATATAGTTCAACCTGCATGTCCATTAACATATGGTCAATTATAGCACCATACCTTGTCACCAAGTTCTGCTGAAGAGTGTCTATGTTGCGGATGAGGCGATCCTTGTGAGCTCTAGTTTTTTTTTGTGTGCAATTTCCCACTCACTTAATCTTCTCTATGATTTGATGAGCACATCTGAGTAGTTGAGTTCATTGTTCCAGCACACATGTACGTGATGTGGGAACGAGACATCCAAATTCTAGGATGCCTTGGTCATAAAGTGCCTAGGTTGTTTGTTCCTTCTTGTCGATCTAACAAATAGTAGGTAATGGTTGGATTCAATCTTAGGGAGATGAGTCACAGCGACCTCCAGGTACTTCAACATGAAGTCCTTGTTGGTCAAGGCTCGGTCTAGGCGCTCTTGCATTAATCCATGACGGAAAGTGAAATGCTGACCAGAAAAGCCTAGATTTGAGAGGCCCTCTACAAGAATTGTGTCAGTAAATGTAATTGCTTCACAGTGGTTCAAGGTTTGGTAACCTATTTTCTCTATTGGTTTAAGTACTGTGATAAAATCACCGACCCCTATCCATGGATCAAGAAACTTTCCACCCATAGCAATGATGTGTTTCCATAAAAGACTTCACATGTGTAAATGGGGATTTGGGCAAATAAATGTAGCAATGTACAAGTTGTTAATCCTACAAGTCATGAATTGACAGTAAGTGTTGAAAACTTCCACCTTGGTCTATTCAGTGTTCCAACACACCCAAATACCTATAGAGTATCCTCAGGCTTTAGATCTATGGGAATTGAAGAATCTTAGGTAGTGGATTGTGTTTACCTCCCTTTAAACATTGATTCTCAGTTCTAATATCACTGTAACAGTGGGTTTGTAACAATGGGTTTGTGTGTTGCAATGTATACATTAAGCACTCTACACATTTCCATATTACTAATTACTCCAATATTCCATCACAAGAAACTCGACATATCTTAGGCACAGATAAGGGATGGGTGCTTAGGACCACGGTACAATGTTTTCCTTGTTAGAAACAACCCTCAAAGCCTCCAAGATTGTGTCTGTTGTGTACATTCCCCGCAACTGAGGACTTCTTCTCTTACTTTCCACCGTCAGTAATGGTTTTGAGTTTGCTTCTCTTAATTCTCGTCCCGCTGCCCTTGATGATCTTTTCCACTATAGTTACTTTTGGGGTGGTTGTGTCAGATGTGGTGATCATTTGGGCGGTCATCATAGATACTTCTTTTGTACTAGAGTGTGGTTTTCTAGTATTTAGTTGTGCTTCAAAGTCCATGATAATTTCAACAACTTCATCTACTTTTTGGATTACCATAGTGTGTTCTCCCTTTCTAGCATTGTTACCCAATAGATTCTTGTCTTTCCTCTGAGTATCTTGTTCACTAGAGATGTCCCTTAGTGCCTCTATGTTCTGGGTAGATGTTTCGAATGGGCTGTATACCTTCTTTTTCTTCTTTATCTTTGGTGTCTTTTGAGCTACTTGGAAATCTGTAGTTGACTGGTCAGGTTCCTCCACACTGCTTCTATTCGGTTCAGCTCCATTATCCTATAGGAGTTCTTCAAAATGGTTTTTGGATCTACTTGGTCTGTCTGATGGATTATCTTGGTTTTGTTTCCTTCCTTGCAGATTGCGTCTTCCACGATGTGTCTGTCAGGTTTCTTCACTCCTTGCCTTTTCAGTATCATTATTTGTGGTGTTATTGATTGTGCTCTCCTTTGCATTTTGGTCGGTGGATTGGTGGTAGGTCTTGGATATATGTCCCACCTTGTCATAGTTAGCACAGACAAAAGGGAGCCCCTCATACTCTATGTTGTATTCATGGCCATTTATTAGTATCGATGAGATTAATTCTTGAGATGTATCCACCTCAATTGCAAGCGTTGCAAACTTGTTGTGAGTCCTCTTTATTGTGTGATCATTCACCTTCACCAGTCTTCTCAGTGCCTTGCCAATACACTAGAGCATAGTTTGAACGTAGAGGTGTAATGGTAGACTGAGAACCCTTACCCAACATACAAACTATCTCGGGAGATCGTTAGATGGGGTGAAGGTTGAGTATTAATCCCATACCACAAGATGACATCCAAAAATATTCCACGACTCTCACATAATGGCCATTTCGTAATCCCTTCTGCATGATAATTGAACCATGAAATGGTTGAGGTCAAGATTGTATACATTATATCTTCCTACTAAACTCCACATGGCTCTCAGTCTATCTCTTAATGTCATATAACCAAATTCAGTGCCTGAAGCTTTGACTATGATAGTATATTTCCATGGCCTGATCAGTACCTCTTCTTCAATAGGGTCGATGATAATGGATGGTTTTCCTTCACATATTCCCAAGCTTACAACCTCTGGTTCCAGATTCTCTTCAAACAACTTGTTGAGGAACATTCTTGCATTCTCCTTTCTGGTAGCAGTGATGTGGTTCTTGTATTGTCTATATCCCAGCAACTTTGCAACGGTTCCTTCTTCCCATAGATTCATTTTTCCTTGGTTTGATAATATAGGAAAGTCCCTCCTCGTGGCCAAGCTCTTCTTATCATAAATCAACCCTTCAGTTGACTTGTATATGTCCCCAGAATTGAGATCGGGTGGTTTATCAACATCGTAGGCATTCCCTCTCATCCCAGCATACTAAAATTCCAGCCCATCCCGAGAAATGTAAAGGCTCTCGGTTCCCTACTCCCGAGCCTTCTCAAACCCCCGTAGTCATATTTTTCATGGTGTGGGTCGATCCCAGGCTACCAGATCTTCTCCCTTCATGGCCTTATATGTCTCTTCGGTCGTCTCCTTCTCCTTCGATTCGACTGTTCCCGACCTCTACTGATCGCTCGCCGCCCCACTCTGCTCCCCTCCATCCAAAACCCTAAACTTCATTTTATTTATGGTCAGACTCAGGTTCTCCCTTTTTCTATTTCTTTCTTTAAATTTCTGTGTCTATTAGATAAAATCCCAATTGATATATTATTATCCAGGGTAATATATTCTTCCTTTTAGTCCAATTTTTGGTATTATCTTTCTTTTTTGTATTGTGCTCTTTTAGGCTAAAAGGCTATCTCCAATATACTCTTTTTATCCATCAAACCTTCCCTTTCAAATACATATTAGATTATTACCAACTTAATTACATAATCCAAAAGATAACTTATATTTATTTAGAGCTTCTCCCATTAGCTAATATCTCAGTCATCCATCTACTCAAAGTGTCTTTGGTATATATGTGAGACCGAAATATTAATTTATTGATTTTCATATCAAGTACCTATTTGTAAACACAAGACTACTTGAATTATGCTTTAGAATGGATCCATGGACACTTGGCTTGACCTAATCCTTCCAAAGGTTCCATAGGATTAATCATACCATTAGTTTCGAATTTAAGGTTTTTGATCATCATAGTTTCTTGATTAAAACTTATATTAACACATATGATAAGTATTACATAATTCAAAATAAATTTGAGACTCACTCTATGCCTGTAGAATAAATTTACCATCCCAATAAAATTATATTCATACTTTTAATCATATCATTTTTATATTTATGTTATTTCTTAAAGAGGGTCTAAATAAATTATTATTGAATTCATAATAATACCCAAATTTCCAAATTTGAGGATCTTACCTTCACCCCTCGTTATAAAGGTATTTTGACCCAAAAATTCTAACTGAGTTTGATTAAGGTGAATATAACTCATATAAGCCTCATATTGGATAAGTTACCCTTTAATAATTTTTATTGATATGAAAATTTCTCATATTACTAAGGTTTGAAGCAAATTTCAGTCCAAGGGTATTTTGACATCCTCATTTATTACATTATGATAGTACTTGGTGATTAAATATATACTTTTCAATTTCATTTCCACTTGGTGATTCTATTTTCCCTTAGTTTCGAGCCTACTAATCTTTATTCAACTATATTCTTTCTTGGGCGAGGTAACAACTTAAAATCCTAGATTATCTCATTAATTTTAGTTTAAGGTCTTCATCTTAACATGCCAACTATATCTATCACACGTGCTAACCAATCTCCCACATGAAGAGTATGATTAATAAGCATTTGGTTGTATCCCAACTACAAAATCATCCTATTCCATGTGCAAAGGAAGTGTATCTACACATTACCTTTTAATTCAAAATTATCATACAAATTTTCTTAACAGCGTCTCCAAACCATGAACATATTTAAATTCCACAAAATCATCTTTTTCTTATATTTTCAATAATTGTTACATAAGTTCTTGTATTATTTTTATCCACATCTCATGTATCGTTATCATTATCCACCCCCTAAATTCACAAGGGGTATAGATACCTTTAGATGATCTCCTCTTGACCCAATGGACCTTATGTACTTATTAATAGCCTTTCACATCAACCCATGGGCCTTATGTACTTATGGAGGTTGACATTATTCTAACCCCATGGGCCTTAATCACTCATGCATGGATTTCTCCTAACCACATGACCTTATGTACTTAGTGCATGATCACCTTTGGACCCCTTGGGCCTTATGTACCTTTAAACATCCCTAATTAGCCCTAGGGTTGACTTAGGGATCCACCCCATCTAGAGCTTATTAAGATGTCAAACCTTCATTTCATTACTTCTATTGATTTGACATTGTTCTAGAACAAGGGCCTTTATTATTATTTGGCTTCCTTTTATTCATCATGTACAACAAGAGTATATATATTAGATGTATTTCATACAATTCAGTTTAAGGTGTAAATTTTCATAATGAAGTTTCCTTGAAATATTTTTATCCAAAATTTTCATTCATATATGTTTATTCATAAAGGTTATTAAGTTGCATGCACACCCTTCTTTTCCATATTTAACGATAGTAGGCCTCATATACCTTAGATACACAATTATTAAATTTGTTAATGTAATTTACTTTCAATTACATATTTAACCTAGGATTTCTCTAGCCAAGGTTTTCACCTTTAATACCAATTGAAATTACATGTTCCAATTATTGTGAACTTCTTTTAATTAGATAGGGGTAAGGTC
This sequence comes from Alisma plantago-aquatica, assembly GCA_963693085.1. NCBI lineage: Eukaryota > Viridiplantae > Streptophyta > Magnoliopsida > Alismatales > Alismataceae > Alisma > Alisma plantago-aquatica. The sequence continues at coordinate 475,226,552 of OY856414.1, forward strand.
TCCCATGTCTTATGCCATACCATCCCATCATATCCAATTCCTTTAGTTTTAGGTCCTATGAGGATGTTCAAGGTTACCTCAAAACTTAGAATGAGGTGGTCAACTCACCCCTCTGTGGAAGGTCCCCATGTAGGGTGAATTTTTGGCTTTTAGGAGGAGATTAGGCTTTCTAACCACAACCTGACCCCATTGTCATTGGGTTATGCCTTCCCTATAGTCCTTTTCCCATTCTTAGTTTGACCCACCCCATGTTGGGACACATCCTAAAAGGTAAATTTAGGGTATATATATTCTCTTAATTGATAACTAATTATGTATTGTTCATTTATATTCAAAACTCTTTATATGCATCAAGCATGCATTACTCCACATACTCACATGCATGGGAAACTAGGGTATCTAATCGGGGTACAAAAATTGAACTACCCAAACCCGATTGGGTTTTCTATTACTTCACCCATACTTATGTTTGTTTGGGTAGGGTTATTTATTCCGTACTATTTCCAATTCACAGGATTAGGGTTAGGGTCTACGCCTACATTTTAGGGTTTTATGATTCCCATGTCCTACCAATGTTTTCATACCCTATTGGGTTATCCCTCTAAAGTCCTTCAATGATGATTGGGGTTTCCTAACCCATACATAGGCCCTTCTAGGGTATACCCTCACTAGAGGAACCTACACAACTTTCACATTCATTTCTCTAATCAATATTATATTCTTAATTGGAGAGTGTTTCCCAAATCCTATATCTTTTCAAAATCCTAACTTGATATGAGGAGTGAAGTGCATTTTAGGGTTTCTTAAGAAAGGAGATTGGAAGAGGACAAAATTAGAGATGAGAAAACATTGGGCAAACTTTATTTTAGACAAACCCTAGGTTATGGCCATGATATTTCACATTATCTAAGGGAGTCCTTGTATACCCAATTAAGGTGTAGAGGTAAACATTGACAATCTCCAAACCCGAGATACTTTCTAGACACCATTACCTTTCGGTTATAGTTGAACAATTTTCCTTATAATTATAGGGATTATTTGAAATTATCCAGTATTATATATTATTTGAAAAGTATAGGTTCTGATACCAAATATAATGAACCCCACTTTTTAATATCCCCCAATCATGGTAGATCTTGAAGTCAAGAGTCATTGTTAATGTTTCTAGGATCTTGATATAACAAATAATATCTAATTGATAATTTACATTAAATGAAAAATGATTGGATATAAAATGTATATTCAGGCTCATCAAAGGAGTTACATAAATATTTACAAAAAAACTGACATAGATTATAAAAAGTATCTAAATAATCCTCCCTAATAGTAACTTTGTGAATTCCAATTTTTTATTCAAATCTTCAATGTTTCCTTAATATCATGTCTTCAAACAGTAGATGCAAATTAACCTAAAATGCCAACAAAAAATACACATATTAGTATATCACTATAGCTCATACCTAGTGCAACAAAAAATGTGAGCAAGTATAATAACAACATATATTACTCACATTCAATAGTTGCACATATGAAATGGTATGATCATTATATATTCTAACCCATGTTTAGTATTCCTTCTAGAGTGTAATAATTGTCCATAATTTGACTCAAGTGCATTTCCCCCTGATTCATGTAACCTAGGGTTCAAAATATTCTATGCAATAATCAATACTTAGGAAATTATTTGCCAAACCATCATAAGTAAAAAATGTAGGTACATTTGTAACCATGTACCTCATTGTAGTCACTATATAGTTATTTTCAAGCAGTCCAATAATCCATTGTATATTCAAGAAAATCAACATTCAATCAACATTATCTAAAATATACACACTACCAATGTGTCACCAATAGTCACATTATTTTTATTAAACCTAAGTTAGGTATGATTTAGGTTTTAGGGTTAACTTGGGATTGGACAGGGAATAAGGGTATCACACTCAAATCTATGACATTATCTTTTCCAAGTTTGAGAAATCCTAATATGAATATAAGTTGTAACCCTAATCACACATTAGAATCTATCTATCAAATTGAACATATGATTTCATTAAGCCCAATACATTAGTTTACACATATTATGATCATGACAATATGTAATCATTTGCCTCAAAACCCTAGTTCCTTTATTTAAGGGTTGAAACCATAATCGTTAATTATCAATATCATCATCATCATCATCATCATCATCATCATCATCTTGTTCAACAACATCAGTTAATACGATACAGTAAAGGTATTTGATACATTTGACATGTTATTCATCCAAGCTAGGGGTTACATGTATTTATCACTCTATCTTAATGTATCATCTATATTTTCAAAACTAGGATCATAAATAGACCTATATTATATTTTATTAGAATGGTACTTGTCTCTCTGATCAAATTCATGTATAACATCATTATTATCCATCTACCAAAAATTACAAACATTAATATCAAGATAACCATACTCTAAGCATTCTTGTTATCTCACATTATGCATATTAATAGGATGATCCAAGGTGGGCAGATTATTTAAAGAGGAGTCAAAATACACCTATACCCTCCTATTATGGCTTTGGAATTGTCATGTAGTGAGGGACAAATGAGTAATTTTACCTACTATATATACTTATTCACATCAGCCTCAACCTATTGGTCATGGAAGGAATTTACGGATTCAACTTGGTGGTTGACATTAGCTTCCCACCCCAGTAGTGGGATTTGAAGTGACATTCAATTTTGGTCACCCTCCTCAAACTTAGTGGTGCCCTCTAGAGCCTCAAGCTTGTGCACCATGACCACATAGTATGGGAGAAGAAATGAAGGAGAGAGCATGTGATAATTTCTAGACATTATAGAGTTTTTAGATGAATTACCTCCCAATGATTCTTAGGAAATGGTTTGTGTGACTTACAAGAGTGTTGAAGAAGCTTCTTGGAAACTTCCATGTTTGAGGATAGTATGTATTTGTTGTTCCAGACTCTAGAGCTAAAGGTGACTCATGAGTTTGGGGATTAGTCTCTACGTCCCTAATGGCCTTTTGAAGCCTTAGAACTCTCTATATCTCTATATATCTCCCCACTGATGCCTCCCTCCTGATCAATTTGGTTACGAATGCTACATATCACTTGTCCTTTCTTTATAGGATCTCATTTAGGTAGACTTAGTTGAGGAGGTGTATAAGATAAAAGAGGAAAAGACAATTACTGAGTTTATTGGCATTAACCCTATATCCTGGCGGTAGCATGATTATTCTCTTCTTTCCCACATAACCTCAAGGTCAATTGAGGCTAACCATCATTACGATGTGACTTCATTGATTCCAACTAGATACTTCTATCCCTCTGTTGAGACCTTCCTATCATATCAAAAATCTTTAGGTGAGCTCTCCAACAAAAAATGGATTGCTCACCTTATCTGAGGTCAAGTGGAGTATAAGATCCAAATTTACAAAATCAAGCCTCCATCTATCTAGAGTTAGTGAATGCATTGACCATGCTAGAGCTGGACAACTACTCACAACCCTATCCTGACCATTTGATTGAAAATCACACAATACATATTTTTCCATTGTATTTCTTTAATTCACCCCTCTACCAAAAGTCCATGAAGTAATGGGAATTCATTAAAATTCATTCCTTCTATACTAAGTCATAAAAAATATGCATATTTGATAAAAAAATATCCAACGAACTGAATAAAAAACTTTCATAGCCCAGAACTCACTCTAGAAATACTCAAAATCTCAATTTTTACTTGATTAATGATCACCCTTGTTCCAAATATAAGGTTGTATTAAGACATAAACCTAATTAAGGTAGGTTGATTCTTAAGTATTCTGGAATTGATGCATCCATACATTTCTACTCTTGATCCTAATAATGACGATAATATCAAATGGGTTTCCAATTTACATATAATTCAACCTAAAACATGCCTAATGAAATCATCATGTTGATGACGATCTTTTTCTACCATGATGTTTGAATGGATTTGATTTTATAGGATCTATTTGAAATGTTATGTTGATATTCTCAAATTTTACCAATTCTTATTGTTAATATCGTTGACTCCAAACCAAGGTCCTTTTACCTCCAATTGGTCAGTCGAGAAATATAACATGATAATGAATTGCTATGCAAAATTGTATGTGATGATGGACTATAAATTCTTTGAGCAAATTGTTCCCTATGCACTACATTTTTTTTAAATTTATGTAGTTCAAACCCGAACACAAATGATATTTTCATTATACAACAATGGTGTACCTCCTTAAAAATTATGGGTGCAATAATGTTATAAGTCAAAATGCATTCACTTTGTCCTTATTTGTATTGGGATTCTTTGTTTATGCACCTTGGACCTATTTGAGGTTAGTATGTACATTTCACATTTGGGGTGGTTAGGATGTGGCTAAAGTATTGAATGGTTATGGCAATACCAATGATGAAGGTATAATGGAAACATTACTTCAAATGTATTCAACATTATTAGAGAAACATCTCTAGAAATTTGTTTTGACCTTGATGTTATATCAAAATTCCTAAAAATTATGATCATAAAAATGTTGTTTTATTCATGATTTTAGATCCTTCAATATATGTACTTTATTCATGATTTTAGATCCTTCAAAAAGTTGAAACTCTCTTTCTACTTAACAAGGAACATTCTACATCATACCGTAATTCTGTGAGGGATCTTTAACAATTTTATATATATAACTTCACTTTTCTATATTTATTCCTTATAAGAATTATATGAACCTTTCCTTTATTCTTTCCTTTGGTAAATACACTTACAATTTGATTTACGGTATGGAATTTGCGTTACATGCATTGTGTACATCGATGTGTGTTTGAGCCACTCGAGGGTAGGTACATCCATCCCCTTCACACTGAATCCCTATTGGGGTCTAACTAATTGAATGTGAATTGGTGTGTTAACTTGTGAAAAATGGCATCAACCAAATAGATGGATTCCTATACGGTGTATAAAAATGTTTAAAACCATAGTTCAACCTAAGGTGATCACAATTCACAACAGTACCACAAATTGTCTTCAATCGATATATGATATAGTGAATTTTGATGAAATCTCCTCTTATTGAATTGATCAAAAAAACGGTCAGTTCACAACCCAAACTGGTTGGTTCAAAGACCTGTGTTGATTAGTTAAGTTGTGTAACCATTCTTCACATGGTTCTAATTTCCAATGTTGGTTCAATTGACCTGACACGTGAATTGATCAGTCCAACACTTTAACCTGTCAGTTCACTATCCCGTCAGTCCACTTTCATCCATTTTTGTTTAAATTGAATACCTAACACTTTATTAGTCAAGCGTAAACTACATTCATGAATAAACTCTTATTCCAATTGTATCTTATGTGTGTGAGTGTATAGGTTCCAAGTTTTGTTGGAAATGAATGTTCATAACTAATTCATGACATAAAAAACATTGAGTGGTATATAGAAAGACATCATTTCTACCTAAGTAATTGGAAAGTTAGAGAACAACTTCAATGATTGGTGTTACAGTGACTGTATAATTCCTTTGACTATGATATCCAGATTAAACTGAGGCATGGAATCATCATCCTCTTCAATGTTCGATCCATGTTCCTTGCAAAAGAGTAGATTGCCTGAGATATGTGTAAGCTCAATACCACATATTGACTCACACTAGCATGGCCATGCATTTCTCAGTCTCACTTATCAAGTGACTAGGATATCATAATCATGTTAGAGGTACAACTCCTATTTACATCACTCATAGTCATCCTTGTGTGTCACAATGCACCTAAATACCATCTTTATGGAAACCCTTATTCTAGATCATGATGGATGATGTCAAATTACATTGAATGACATGTGATGAGCATAGTGATTTCAGGTCTAAGAACCAAAATCACCACCATTACTATGGTAGATGACTCTGACTACCAATCATGGTTTCCGTGTGTCACTCTCAAGGTGGGCCCATCTGATACATTGTTCTCTAACAATTATCTATGTGTATGGTTTGACATCACGTATCATAATTGATGAGATTCTATCAACAACCAACACACACATTCTATTCTTAAGTGTTATTGTTGTCTATCAACCTTCCACAATAGCATAAATACTAGGGACATAACAACAATGTATATACTCTTAACATCTATATGATCTCATCATTTAGGTCTTCAACCAAAAAACATACATCATTGAGTAATATCATTCTTTAGACATTTATTACGTTACATCATTATCGCATAACTAAATAAAATAGAATAAATTGGAAGATTGTCTTTATTATTATTCACATCATTTACAAGATATGACATTACAATCATCATATGATTGGATCTCAAGGCATACTTAACAATCACTTCCTCACCAGTTTCCATGGTTAAATCCACCAGGATCCTGCTTGACATTGAAAATCATCATGACTATGAGATTTTGCAAATGGATGTTTAAATCACTTTTCGTAAGGGGAATCTTGTGCACAATGTGTGCATGAAACAAGATAAAGGTTTTATTTCTCCAAATAAAGACAATGAAGTTTGTAAGGTACAGAGGTCAATATGTGGATTACATCAAGCATCTAGAAGTTGGAATCTTTGTCTTAACGGGATACACAATGAGTTTGTCTTTAACAAATATGAATATGAACCTTGTTTATACAAGAAGGTAAGAGGGAACATAATTGTGTTTCTAATATTATATTTTAATAACATATTATTTGATGGGAAATAACACACACACACACTATGATTGGTTAAGACCTTGTTGGGAAATACCTTCTCCATGAAGGACTTAGGCAAATCATCCTATATTCTAGGAATAAAGATTTATATAGATATATCTAGAAGGCTTCTTGGCTTAAACCATAGTACAACATAGTTAAGGGGCTTAAGTGGTTGACACATAGAATTATAAGAGATGCAACTGACCGATGAGTAAGAAATAAGTCTCTATAAATCCCAATGTCCCATCTCTTTGGAAGAACGAACATGCATGAGTAAGATTCCATATTAATATATATCAAAATGTTTTGTATAAGAATGACAAGAATGTACCCGTCAGATCCATGTGATGGTCACTAGATTGCAAGAATGTACCCATTGGATCTATGATGGTCATTGGATAGCCACGAAGAATATACTAAAGTACTTGAGAAGAACTAATGATCAATTCTTGATGAACACATGTGAGGAGGATCTTGTTGTAAAGGATTACACTGATTTAGTTTCTAAATCAAGAAGGACAACATCACAATCAAGATTTGTGTTTGCCTAAATAATAGATCTATAAGCTATCAGAGCTCCTAGAAAAGAGTTAGTGGTCAATTATATGATATAATTTCAATATGTTTCCACATAAAATATTTCAAACAAAACAATATTGATGAAGACATTCATTAGTGAACTTGGGGCTGTTCTGACAATTGAGGATGTACTAGAGATTTACTATGACAACAAATGGAGCCATAAGCTAAGGAACCTAGATTCAATCAGAATTCTAAACACACTATTCTGATATCATTTCATATGAGAGAACATATAGAGAGGAGATGTAAATATCTGCATAGTACTAACAAAAAGCAATGTTGTTGATCCCTTGGAAAAAATGCTTTCATAATAGAAGCATGATGTTCATGTTCGATCAGTTGAAATTTGATTCATGAGTGATTGAATGTAGTGCAAGTGATAGATCGTTGATTTTATGAACTAAGAGACATCATGTAATGATATTAATAGGGATACATACTATATGTTTTTTTGTAGAAGTCGGGAGGCTAACTTATTAATCCCTCCCTCTCCTTGCAACCAAATTAAAATTCAGTTTACAATCACTAATAAAGCATTGAAATGTAAATGTGGTAGTACTACTACCATAATAAAAATCTTTAGAAAGAAGGTCTTGAATCTCAAGGGGGGGAAGAACAAAAGCAGCCAATCTTCCATGGTGTTTTAGGTGGTGTTTAGCTAAACTATCAACAACCTCATTGGTATCTCTACTGGAGTACATCACATGCCACCCTTGTCTTTTAATTCTTTGAATTTTATGGATGGTCTTAGCATATCTAGGATTGCAATTTATGGGTTTGTTTAACATCTTGGGCTACTTGGGCATCTATTTTGAACACTGCTTGCTCCAAGTTATTTAGGTCAGTTACTTTCATGGCCAGAAAGATACCAGAAAGTTATTCTTCAATGATGTTATCAGTTGGAAAACTCATAGTTGCCCCTCCTAACCATCTTTTGAGGTGGTCTCTTGTGATAACAACAATTCTAGCTCGTTTGTTTTTACTACTACATTAGAGTTGAATTTTATGTCCCCTACATCTGGTCGCTTCCACCTGCTAATAGTAGTCTCCCAAATGCCAGTTTGATCTTTTGCAAAACATTGAAGCTGCATACTAGTCTCCTTATGGATGGCATTGATTTGTTGAAGCTGGTGGACTTGCTGTCCCGAGAATATGAATTTGGTTCAGCTCACCCAAATATTCATGCAAGTAATAAGGAAGGTGGTTCTAAAATCATTATCTTGTTCAATGAACCGGTATCACCATTCATTGAAGTCCTCTGGTTCATAGAAGGATGCATGCAAATTGCTTGTTAGGGGTTCATCCTAGATTTCTTTTGCAAATATGTGATCTCGAACAACATTTAGTAGTTAATCTAATTACATTTGGCACCTTGGAAAAATATCACTTGATGTCATGTTCTGATGAACTATGTGATGGTTTGTCATAAGGGAGCCATGTAACATCATCTAAGTGAACATCTTGAAATGTTAGCTGATACAAAATCTCCAAATAGAATTCCATTTTCCTTGAACTAGGATGTTCTTTCCTTCCTACAATATTTTATAAGCTATCTTTGTGGAATACTATCTATTAGCAATATGCATACATACCCTGACATCCTCGCCATCAGTCTCATCCATCGTTCTCAGGAATTGGATCTGTTGAACAATGTGAGGTGGGAGCCAATTGTTAAGGAATGTCATGTCCCATTCCCCATTTATGTTCACAATAGAGCTAACTTTTAGGTCTAACAGTTGAAAAGGAATAGGTGTGATGGCATGGTTCTTTAGTATTGGGCCATATTTCCACCAACTATCCTCCTAAAAGATCATTCATAGGGATCATATAGGATTTCTCCTCAATAAAAGACTTCCCAGCTAAAATAGCATTACCCATTCTCAAATAACAACTACTCATTTTAGTCCTGGTCTTCTCATGTCTCTCTCACATCCCTTTACACCAAGGGGACTTTCTATTGTTACATAGGTCCTAGGCATGCTTGTATAGAAAAGCCTAGTTCCATGCATGTATAGCCTTCAATCCCAGTCCCCCTTGAGTCTTTGGGCATATGTCCTTATTCCAAACTACCAAAGCTAACATGTGAGACTTGTAAGCACCACCCTAGATAAATTTCTTGACCAAGCTATCAATTTTGTCACAAAACTGTAGGGGAATGACTGTTGTTTGCATTATGTAGGTAGGTATAGATGCAAGAGTAGCCCTAGCGAGGAAAATTTGATTAGAAAAAGAAAGGGATTTAGTAGCCCATGAATTCACTCTGCCTTGTACTTTGTGGACCACATTTCTAAAAGTGATTTTGCTCACTTGTGAATGGATAATAGGTACCCCGAGATATTTCCCTAGGTCATTGGTATCTTGTAGACCACCCCTCCTACAAATCCTTCCCTATAAGAGAATCTAAATGCTTTTTTTGAAGAAGACTCTTGATTTCTCTATCGATACAGTTTGGCTAGACACCTCTTCAAAATCCTTTAGACACTTCATGGTGACTCCCACTTGTGATATGCTAGCTTTCTAGAATAGGATGATGTCTCTACAAAGTAGGCATGCCACATCATCGACCCATGATTAGTAAGATTCATAGGTTTTCAATCACTACTGGTTACCTTATGCTAGATTAGCTGACTTAGTCATTCCAGGAAGAATACAAATAAGTAGGGTGACAAGGGTCTCCTTGTCACAGACCCATGTTGGCTTTGAAGGCATTGGTGATAATACCATTCCATGCAATTCTAATTTCACTCTTAGAGATCAAGCACATTTTGTAGTTGGTGATATTGTGTGGGATGTAAATTCTATCCAGAGTGTTCTTTATGAAACTCTAGGATATCTGATCATAATCTTAGTTCAAGTCGAGTTTAATGGCCATCGTTCTATCCCCCTTACTTCTTTTAATTTGGTTGATTAGCTCCTGAACAAGAGCTACTTTATCTATAATTCTGTGACCTAGAACGAATCTAATTTGGTCTTGAGAGACCCAATTTGGTAAGTAAGGCTTCAACCTTTCCACTACCAACGTAGAGATAATTTTCAAAATCAGATTGTTGAGAGCAATAGGTTGCAAATCGGTACACCTCTCTGGTTCATTTTTCTTTAGAATGAGCATGACAGTGGCGTGGCATAGATATTATGGAATGGATCCAGTAACAATGGCTTGTTTAACAGTGGCTAGCACACTTCCTCCTACATTACCCCAGTTCTTTATGATAAAAGTGTCGTTCACACTATCGGGTCCTACTACTTTCACTAGGTCTAGAGCATCAACAATGACCTTAATTTCAGATTATGAGGGACACACCCCCAATTTCATGTGGTCTAAGTTGCTTAGAGGTTTGAAATCCCCCAAGAAATCATAAATGTTCCCCTCGAGCTGCTCTGTGGGTGCCGTAAGGATTGTTTCAAAATTCTTGCCCACTATGTCTGTAAGGACATCACCATCCATAATACAAATATCATTCTTGTTTTTAAGAGCGGTGATCATGTTTCTTTGATTCAGGAATATGTGGTAAAAACAAGTGTTTTTGTCACCATCCTTGAGCTAGTTTATATGGCTCTGGTGTATCCAGTTTCCCTCTTCAGCTTTGAGGATACCATCCACTTCAGTTTGTAGATCAACATATAAGTTATCAGAGATAATGTTATATTGCTCTGCTGGCTCAGTTTGGAGACAATTGATGTTGTTGATTATGCAATCTTTTCACTTTCTTTCTTCTTTCCTGTGATGTTTGTCACATTGACGGATTGTGTGCTATGATCCTTTCAGTGTCAAGTTGAAGTCTAGATTGTTGTTCCAGTAGTTTGCCAACATATTTCCAAAACCATTAGCTAATTGCCAAGATGTCTTGGAGATGAAGCATCAAGGCAGGGAGACTGTGTGATGAAATACGACTAGAAGGGGGTAGTGGTCGGATCCAAAACATGGTATGTTCTCAACGGTCACATTGGAATATTATGAAATGAAGGCACTGTTTGTTGTGGATCTATCCAAACATTCCTGTTTAAGGCCATGATGATATGTGTATTTCATACCTTTAAAACGGAGATCAATTAAGTCGACGTCCATAAGAGATTGTTGGAATACAACTACCTCTGTGTGGTTGTACATGTCACTTCAACTCTTTTCATATGGGTTCAAGGTGGTATTGAAGTCCCCTAAATCTATCCAGGGGTCATTGAAACGATGCCCCACCCAACTTATATGCTTTCATAGAAGATTTCTCGTTGAAACATGCAAATTGGCATAGATGAAGGAAATGGTATTGTTATAACCTCAATTTCTTGAATATGTAATGAAAGATGTAATTCTCTTTTAATGAATAAAAGAAATATTTTTCTTTGATTTTCAATAGATTTTGTATGAAATACCCAAAAAAATGGCCTTGATTGATTGATGTTGGGCTTTGTTGGCCATTGAGCCCAATTGAAAAGAAAAGAGAATTCAAAAGGAAAAGAAATTCATTAATAAAAGGGAAATATCAATAATTGAGAATTAAAATAAGATAAAGGCAAAACATTATTCCCCAATATGGGAATCCATGCTTTTGGGATTTCTTGAGGTCCAAGGGACCCAAAGGATGAGATAATGGTAAAAAGGAATAGGAATACTAATTAATTTTGAATAAATTAATGAATAACTTGGGAGAGAACGAAGCCTTCTCATCCATTGCAATTTGCTTCCCAAATTTCGTACAAAGTTAGATAATGACAAGAAAAACCTTGCCTTAAAATTTGAGAAAGAAAGTAGTTATGGTTTGGGAGAAATCAATTTTGCAAGTTATTTGCAATTTGGGAATCAATTCTGAAATAATGATATATTGTTTCCTTTGCTTTGAACGCGAGCAATATGGTCCTTTGGATCTTCATCCAACGTTGGACGCCCTTCGCCTATGTCCCACTTGGACTGTGTTTCTATGATTTAACAGCAGGACTTTCCGTCTTGAATTCCTCGGGTTCCTTTGGGTTTGCAAACTGGTTGATGTTTCCATTGGTTTTCGGAGATGAAACCGCGGGGAATCATCCTCGGTTTGATTAGCTTTGGTCCTGGTTTTGGTAAACGCACAAACCAGAAGGGACTGCCTCGACCCTATTTATAGGGGTGGGTGTGTGAGGACACCAACGCCCCTCTTTTATACACAAGCCTCTGTGGAAGAGAGCAAGGAACACTTATGTGCGCTCAATTTCTCCATCCCTCTTGACTTGCGACCTCCATACCTCTGTGGGCCGCACCGGAGTCCAGCCAGTAGAGGAGGGTTGCGGCGTGACCTAGGTGAGCAATTGAAGGTGTCTTCTTCCTCGACGAAGGGAGTCAGAACTCCCTGACCCATCGACGCGAGCAAAGGAACACGACAGCCCAGAGTCAACCTCACGGTTGACCGTCATTGCTACAACAACGAAGTCGAGAGGTAGAAGAAGGAGAGAACCGCAGATTGACCATTTTGCCCCTCGCCTCCTTCAGTAGCATCAAGGTTACAATCGTCTTCGGCTTCTTTTGATCGCAAATAAAAGGTGCACGATCCCTGAGCCGTGGGATGCCACCTAGTCCACCGGACTATAGATCGAACGACTCTCGATTTTCTGAAAATAACAAATAAACCATAAAACGAGTTATTCCTATAAAAATCATATCTTGAGCTAGGGGACTCAGATGAGAAAAGTTAATACATAAAAAATGATCAGAAAAATATGAGGAATATATTAAAAATTGTTTGAACACCTAAATATGTATATTTTTTTTGCAAAAGTGCCTATTTTGGATAGAAAATGTATTAATTTGTGGTAGAAACTCTAATTGTTGATAAAAGATATATTTAATCTTGCAGTTAGGTTAATTTGAGCATGTTTAACTTGATCAATGTTAAAGATGGTTTTTAACCTGTTTTGATGATAGAATTGCAATTTTTAGGGTTTTTAACCCAATATGTTGATTAATATGTTTAGAAACCCTAAATTAGAGAAAAAGAAAAGAAAGGTGCTTATAATCTGAAATTAGGGTTTCCTATTGCTAAAAGATGAATTTAGAATCTTTTGTAAAAGAAAAATGAAATAGTTAGGGTTTGTAAGTGATTTTGTGAAATTAGGGTTTATTGTAATAAAGATGAAGTGGAACCCTAATTATGCTCAAAACCCTAGAAAAGGGCAAATAACCTAGGGAACAACTAGGATTAATGGATCAAGATAACGTGATTAATGATAGGGAAATTGGATGCCTTTTTCAAGAATAATTGTGTGTATGTGCTTACTTGATTCCTGATTGATTGGTTATTTCTACATTCAAGTCTGCTTAACAGGTATGTGGTTAATTATGAATAACCGCTTTAGTTTCCCGAAGGATTCTCGGATGTTTAATCGCATTGAGTGCAACTAAATAGTTTGGATGTTCATATTGCAATTATAAAGTGACTATGATTATCACATTTTAATATAAATGTGTATTCCTGCACCTACATGCCACCCTGATGGAAGATGCCATAAAGGTCAGGCCCAGGAGGGTAGACCAATGGGCACCATGAGAGGTGACCTCAGACACCATGCTCGGGAATGAGAAGGTAGTCTATGATGCATGACTATGGAGTACCACGAGAGGTGACTCCTAGGCACCAAGCTTGGGATTGAGAAGGTGGCCTTAAGTCTATGGCAAAAGAGAAACCCTAAAAGGGGGTAATTCCAGGGTTAGGGCAAAAGCGGTGGGGAATGTCACATGGAAAATATAAATTGACTTGCTAAATATCTTGATTGCAATAGTTAAATTGTTAGACTTAATTGTGAAATTTTGGTAGCCTCCACATACCAGCAATTGATGACCGATGTTTTGTTTGTCGGCGTTGTAGGTGTAATCCTGAAAGCACAAACAGTAAAATGACATATCGTGAAATTAAGAAATAAAGTGCAAGGAGGATTAGATAGAATAATTCCAGCTGTGGATAGATAGATTTGCAAAGTTCTAAAAAGGTAAGCAAAGTTTTATTTTTCTACCAAATTTCAGTTTATTCAGTAGAATTTTATAATTATCATTGATTATTTGTTGAACCTTTGATCCTGTTAATTGATTAACGGCTCTGACCTTCGGGTCTCCCTTAATTGGGGGTTACCGGGAGGCGAGGTCGTAACAATTGGTATCAGAGAGTAGGTTCTTCATCTAATCATTAATAATTATTAAATTTTACAAATTCCATAGAACCGAGGGAGTTATTAGAGTATTTTCCGAAAGATTGAGGTGTCTAGAAAAGGATCACTTCCGGGGGCTGGCAACATTTTCCTCTGCACCGCTAGTCGGAATATGAAGACTCCTAGATTGTGTGACTGCCAGGCCGATGTCCTAGGGTTTGACTCGAAATAAGATACCTTTAGGACTCTCTCATCCTATTCATATCTCCTCAACTCAAAATTCTTATAAGGATTTTAAGGATTAGGGTTTTTCCCTCTCTTCCTCACCCTCTTGAGGTATGGGTTAAGGTTGATAAGGTCTAAGAGATCCTTTACCAAATTTATAAAAGATACGTAATTAAGATGTCATCGACATAAGTATAAATGGTTAAAGTATAGACTAAATGTCTTTTGTATGCTTGTACAAATGGCTCGTACAAAAGTCGTGGTTCCCTTTTACCACCAGTGGTGGTGGACCACCCCATAAGGAGAATGGGTCTTCCGAGAAGAGGAAGCGGAACCATGGTAGAGAGACCTCTAAGATGAGAAAGAGGCTTGAAGAAGCTATGCATGAGGCCCCAAACCCTGAACCAATGCCCGACATCAACTGAGAGCAAGGGGAAGGACCAGAATATGAGGAGTATGAGGTGCATGAAGAGGAAGCCTGAATGGAGGAGGACTAGCCTGGTGGTCAAGAACCAGCCATGGTGGTTCACACAACAGATGCAGTTTGGATGGAACAGCAAAAGCAACTAACTGAGGCTATTTGTGCCCTGGCCCTTAGGGACATAGCTAGGGCTGAGAATGGTGAGCCACTTCCAGTTTGTCCTCGACTGGGAGCCACCATCCTGGACTTTGTCAAGCTGAACGTCGAGAAGTTTTGGGGAGAAGACAAGGCTAAAGTAGTCGACAAGGCTGAAGCTTCTTGCAGTCGGGAATGGGTTCCGTATGCTCGAAGTGCAGTCGAATAAGAAGGTTCTGTCTGCTACTCACCTTTTGGAAGGTGCAGCCAAGATATGGTGGGAGAACCATATCATGGGAAGAGACCTAACTGAGGAACCGATGGCATGGACTGACATCAAGACCATCTTCACCGCCAGATTCCTCCCCGTCTCAGCAAAGAAGGAGAAAGAAAGAGAGTTTACTAGCATGACTCAAGGAAGCTCTTCAGTTGCAGACATTGGTCGTAGGTTCCACCTCCTGGAACGTTTTGGACACATGTTGGATGAAGAGAGGAGGGTGGACCACTTCATGGAACATCTACACCCTACCATCAAGCCTCATGTGATGGCTAGTAAGCCAAAGACCTTTGTTGAAGCCTACAACACCACCTTGGACATGGAAAGGACGGTGATTCCTACACATAACCAATCCAAAGGGTTCTTGGGTTTCACTGAAGGAGCTCAAGGGAAGAGGAATAAACACAAGAAGGGAAAAGGATGCAACCACAACAAGAACAAGCACGGGCACAAAGGTAAGCCCCGTGGTCACCTCCAGCAATGTCGCACATGTGGACGGACACATCCTGGGAAGTGCCGCTTTGAGAAGAAGTGTGCTTCATATGTTAGCAAGAAGGACACTTCATCGCCAACTGCCCTCATCCCGACCCGAGGGGACTTTTGGGGTCACAACCCATGGTAGCACCTCCAGTAGATGCAACACCTCCAGTAGGAGCACCAGCCGGAGCTTTTCTAGCTAGAGAGAGAAAGCAAGCTAGGGTGTTCGCCATTGACAATGCAGAAGCTCATGCAAATGCTAATGGGCTGATCGAGGGTAATAACCCATAGAGTTTTTCGTTTAGTTCAGTAAACCATGTAATAGCTTTCTGATATGGAATAACTATGTAGGGTTGCTGAAAGTCATCGGACAAAATGTAAAAGTACTCTTTGATTCTGGTTCTACTAATAGTTTTATTTCGAGAAATCTGGCAACTATGCTTCGTTTAGATATCAAGGATTTGGGTTATGTTTTGGATGTCACAACCCTGATTGGTCGTATTTATACCTCTCTTTTGAAAACCCCTGTGTTGCCAGTTAAGTATCTGAACCATGAGCTTCCCACTGACTTCATCCTTCTCGATATGAATGATTTTGATGTAATTATCGGTATGGACTGGCTTTCCACCTATAGGGCCCAAATTGACTGTAGAGATAAGAAGATTCTCATTAGGAAAATTGGCTATCCACACTTCACCATTCGAGGAAGGAAGGATGCGACAACCAGTCTTTACATATCCTCTTTGAAAGTTGAACGGATGCTATCCAAGGGTTGTCGAGCCTACCTAGCCATAGTTACCGCATCCGAGGTTAAGGGACAATCCTTAGTGGAAATAGAGGTGGTTTGGGAGTATGCAAATGTATTTCCAGATGATCTACCAGGGATTCCCCTTGAGAGGGAGGTAGACTTCTCGATTGAGTTAGCTCCTGGGACTAACCCTATATCTAAGGCGCCCTATAGAATGGCCCATGTAGAGTTGCTTGAGTTGAAAACCTAGTTGCAAGAGTTGTTGGATAAAGGATTCATCCGACCTAGTACATCACCATGGGGACCACTAGTTCTCTTTGTGAAAAAGAAGGATGGGTCACTTTAGATGTGTATTGACTATCGAATGAGCAACCAGGCAACCTTTAAGAACAAGTATCCTTTTCCTAGAATAGATGACCCGTTTGACCAACTCAAATCAGCTCGAGTCTTTTCCAAGATCGATTTGAGATCAGGATACCACCAGGTGAGAGTAAGGAGTGAGGATATACCTAAAACGAATTTCAGAACCCGTTATGGCCCCTATGAGTTTATGGTCATGCCGTTTGGATTATCTAATGCACCTAGTGTCTTCATGAACCTCATGAACATTGTGTTCCAACCTTTCCTTGACTCATTTGTGATAGTATTCATAGATGACATTTTGGTGTACTCGGATGACCTAGCCCAACACCATGACCACCTGGGTAGAGTCCTTGATATCTTGAGAAAGCATAAGTTTTTTGGAAAGTTCTCGAAATGTGAGTTTTGGTTGGACCGAGTCATGTTTCTTGGACACATCATCTCAGGAGGAACAATCGTTGTAGATCCAGCCAAAGTATCAGCAATCCGAGACTGGCCGGCACCAAAGAACCCCTCCGAGATTTGCAGCTTCTTGGGGTTGGCCAGATACTATCGTCGCTTCATCAAGGATTTATCCAAGACTACTTTACCGCTAACCATGTTGACCCAGAAGGATGTGAAGTTTGTTTGGTCTAACGTATGTGAAGCTCGCTTCCATGAATTGAAGGAGAAGCTGACCACCGCTCCTGTGTTGACTCTACCTTCTGGCAATGAGGGCTTCATGATATTCATTGATGCTTCCAAGATGGGACTTGGCTGTGTGTTGGAACAAGATCGGCATGTGGTTGCATATTCTTCCTGACAGCTCAAGCCAAATGAGGTGAATTACCTGACACACAACTTGGAGTTAGCTGCTATCATCCATGCTTTGAAGATATGGCGGCATTACTTGTACGGTGCTACCTTCGAGATCTTCACCGACAATAAGAGTTTGAAATACCTACTGACATAGAGAGATATGAACCTACGACAACGACAATGAATGGAGTACATGAAGGATTACGAGTTCACCATCGCCTACCATCCTGGTAAGGCGAATGTCGTGGTTGATGCTTTGAGTCAGAAACAGCTTAAGAGTGCAGCTGTTCTATCTAGTCAGTGGAAGAGTTTGGAGGAACTTGTGGAATGGACTCCACAACCATTAGAGGACCGAGTTCGGTTGGCTAATATCTAGATTCAATTTGAGTTGTTGAGTGAGATCATAACAGCACAGTTAACGAGTGAAGAGCTAGACAAGATGAAAGGTTTGATGATGAAGCCAAAAACTCGTCTATCCGTGGGGGTAGACAGAGGAATCAGGTTTGAGAATCGCAAATGGGTTCCAGTGGATTCACCAACAAAGGAACGTATCTTGGAAGAGGCTCATGGATCCAAATACACAGTGCACCCAGGAACTACTAAGATGTTCAAGTACCTACAACAATTTTTCTGGTGGCCAGGAATGAAGAAAGACATTGCGTCATGGGTGGCCAGCTATCTTACGTGCTAGATGGTGAAGGGTGAACACCAATGACCTAGCGGACTTTTACAGTCAATAGAAATTCAAGAGTGGAAATGGGAACAGGTCACCATGGATTTTGTGGTGGGTCTACCCTGGACCAAGAAAGGTCATGATGTGATATGGGTTGTGGTAGATCGTCTTACCAAGTCAGCACACTTCCTTACCTTGAAGACCACTGCTAAGGTGACAGACCTAGCTGAGTTGTATATCAGAGAGATAGTGTGATTGCATGGTGTAATGGGATCGATCATTTCAGATAGAGACCCAAAGTTCACCTCCAAGTTGTGGAAGCATGTTCAAGAGGAACTTGGTACAAGGTTAAATTTTAGTACTGCCTATCACCCCCAAACAGATGGTCAGTCATAAAGGATGATCCAGACATTAGAAGATCTATTGAGAGCTTGTGTGCTCGATTAGGGTGTTTCATGGGAGCAACACTTATCGTTAGCAGAGTTTGCCTACAGTAACACCTACCAAGCCAATATCGGGATGCCTCTGTATGAAGCTTTGTACGGACGACCATGTCGGTCCCCACTTCACTTGGATGATGTGGGTGAGAGGACCATGTTGAGGTCAGACGATCTCCAAGTGTATGTTGATAAAGTGGCTTTGATCAAGCAAAGGCTGAAGAGAGCCCAGGATCGACAGAAGTCATATGCGGATGCAAAGCGGACTGATGTGCATTTCACTGTGGGAGAGCATGTGTTTTTGAAAATCCAACCGCTCTAAGCTATAGCCAAGAACAGAGGGAAGTTGAGTCCCCGATACGTGGGTCTGTTTGAGGTGTTAGAATGGATTGGTGAAGCTGCATACCGTTTGGTGTTACCCCCTCAGTATAGCATGATGCATGATGTGTTTTACGTGTCTAACCTGAAGCGATATGTGCAAGATCTGAGCCATGTGCTAAGCATTGAACCTATTGAGCTTCAAGGGAAGCTGACTTATCCTGAGTCACCTTTGCGGATTCTAGATACCAAGGTGAAAGAGATCAGATGCAAGATTATAGAGATGGTAAAGGTTCTTTGGAAGCACCATGGAGAGGATGAAGCCACGTGGGAGCTAAAGGCAGACATGGAGAAAACATACCCTGAATTGTTTGTTTGATTATTTGAATTTTTAGGGCAAAATTCCTATAAGGATGGGAGGATGTTATAACATCAATTTCTTGAATATGTAATGAAAGATGTAATTCTCTTTTAATGAATAAAAGAAATCTTTTTCTTTGATTTATAATAGATTTCGCATGAAATGGCCTTGATTGATTGATGTTGGGCTTTGTTGGCCATTGAGCCCAATTGAAAAGAAAAGAGAATTAAAAAGGAAAAGAAATTGATTAATAAAAGGGAAATATGAGTAATTGACAATTAAAAGAAGATAAAGGCAAACCATTATTCCCCAATATGGGAATCCATGCTTTTGGGATTTCTTGAGGTCCAAGGGACCCAAAGGATGAGATAATGGTAAAAAGGAAAAGGAATACTAATTAATTTTGAATAAATTAATGAATAACTTGGGAGAGAAGGAAGCCTTCTCATCCATTGCAATTTGCTTCCCAAATTTCGTACAAAGTTAGATAATGACAAGAAAAACCTTCCCTTAAAATTTGAGAAAGAAAGTAGTTATGGTTTGGGAGAAATCAATTTTACAAGTTATTTGCAATTTGGGAATAAATTCTGAAATAATGATATATTGTTTCCTTTGCTTTGAACGCGAGCAATATGGTCCTTTGGATCTTCATCCAACGTTGGACGTCCTTCGCCTATGTCCCACTCGGACTGTGTTTCTATGATTTAACAGAGGGACTTTCTGTCTTGAATTCCTCGCGTTCCTTTGGGTTTGCAAACTGGCTGATGTTTCCATTGGTTTTCGGAGATGAAACCGCGGGGAATCATCCTCAGTTTGATTAGCTTTGGTCCTAGTTTTGGGAAACGCCCAAACCAGAGTGGACTGCCTCAACCCTATTTATAGGGGTGGGTGTGTGAGGACACCAACACCCCTCTTTTCTACACAAGCCTCTGTAGAAGAGAGAAAGGAACACTTATGTGCGCTCAATTTCTCCATCCCTCTTGACCTGCGACCTCCATACCTCTGTGAGCCACACCGGAGTCCGGCCGGTAGAGGAGGGTTGTGGCGTGACCTAGGTGAGCAATTGAAGGTGTCTTCTTCCTCGACGAAGGGAGTCGGAACTCCCTGACCCATCGACGCGAGCAAAGGAACACGACAGCCCAGAGTCAACCTCACGGTTGACCGTCATTGCTACAACAACGAAGTCGAGAGGTAGAAGAAGGAGAGAACCGCAGATTGACCATTTTGACCCTCGCCTCCTTCAGTAGCATCAAGGTTACAATCATCTTCGGCTTCTTTTGATCGCACATAAAAGGTGCACGATCCCTGAGCCGTGGGATGCCGCCTAGTCCACCAGACTATAGATCGAACGACTCTCGATTTTCTGAAAATAACAAATAAACCATAAAACGGGTTTTTCCTATAAAAATGATATCTTGAGCTAGGGGACTCAGATGAGAAACGTTAATGCATGAAAAATGATCAGAAAAATATGAGGAATATACTAAAAATTGTTTGAACACCTAAATCTGTATATTTTTTTACAAAAGTGCCTATTTTGGATAGAAAATGTATTAATTTGTGGTAGAAACTCTAATTGTTGACAAAAGATATATTTAATCTTGCGGTTAGGTTAATTCGAGCATGTTTAACTTGATTAATGTTAAAGATGGTTTTTAACCTATTTTGATGATAGAATTGCAAGTTTTAGGTTTTTTAACCTAATATGTTTAGAAACCCTAAATTAGAGAAAAAGAAAAGAAAGGTGCTTATAATATGAAATTAGGGTTTCCTGTTGCCAAAAGATGAATTTAGAATCTTTTGTAAAAGAAAAATGAAATAGTTAGGGTTTGTAAGTGATTTTGTGAAATTAGGGTTTAAAGTAATAAAGATGAAGTGGAACCCTAATTATGCTCAAAACCCTAAAAAGGGCAAATAACCTTGGGAACAACTAGGATTAATGGATATAGATAACGTGATTAATGATAGAGAAATTGAATGCCTTTTTCAGGAGTAATTGTGTGTGTGTGTGCTTGCTTGATTCCCGATTGATTGGTTATTTCTGCATTCAAGTCTGCTTAAAATGTATGTGGTTAATTATGAATAACCGCTTTAGTTTCCCAAAGGATTCTCAGATGTTTAATCACATTGAGTGCAACTAAATAGTTTGGATGTTCATATTGCAATTATAAAGTGACTATGATTATCACAATTTAATATAAATGTGTATTCCTGCACCTACATGCCACCCTGATGGAAGATTCCATAAAGGTCAGGCTCGGAGGGTAGACCAATGGGCACCATGAGAGGTGACCCCAGACACCAAGCTCGGGAATGAGAAGGTGGTCTATGATGCATGACTATGGATCACCATGAGAGGTGACTCCTAGGCACCAAGCTCGGGATTGAGAAGGTGGCCTTAAGTCAATGGCAAAAGAGAAACCCTAAAAGGGGGTAATTCCAGGGTTAGGGAAAAAGTGGTGGGGAATGTCACATGGAAAATATAAATTGACTTTCTAAATATCTTGAATTGCAATATTTAAATTGTTAGACTTAATTGTGAAATTTTAGTTGCCTCCACATACCAGCAATTGCTAACCGACGTTTTGTTTGTCAGCGTTTTAGGTGTAATCCTAAAAGCGTTTTAGGTGAAATAAACTACATTTGACAGAATAAAATTTTGACAAAGCAATGGGTCTCATTCGAATAGATCCAGATCCCACCTGTGAAGCCTCTGGCTTCTGCTCTATGAGATTAATTAAAGCCAATGTAGCGACCCACACTTTTAAGTGTCCAAAAGACCTTAAAGTCATAGATCATTACTCATAAACTCCAGGATTTTATTCAAGAAATAATACAAAATAGTAAACAATTTCCATTAATGAACAAATATTTAAATGTTTGCATAAAAAGCTCCTCTAAAGAGTTACATAAATTTTAGAAAGAATGAACATGTACATGTATGATAATATACCACTATGTCTAAACCTTCATGAATTACTTTAGTGACTTCAACATCTTTATTTTATAACCCCATGTCCACAAATCAAGTATATATGGTACCTAAAATGCCAACAAACAAATATGCAGTCAGTATATTTCTATACTGGTACGTGGGTTCATCCAATAATCACCAGTACACATATCAACAAACATCTTTTATTTGAACATAAGAACATAAACTTGCTTTCATATTCTAGCCCATATCTGAACTACTAACTCAGGTGTAATCACTGTCCCTCCTGGGCTCATGTTCATTACCCTTAAGATCAGTCTAACCCATGGTTCAAAATATTGTTATTTACTTTACATGATACTCATAGGAACTTTATAATTTGCAAGAAGTAAATAAACACGCAAGCAGTTTATCATTCATGCAATCTCATCAAGAAACCTCGACAAACTCATAATTTGATACATGTCTCCATAAACATAACCACATACCTTATTCCATTGCAGAAACCATGCAAAATAACTCTTGTACTTTAAGAGTGCATCCAAACATCCATACAACATTGTATTCAACCAATGTTTTCTAAAACACACATACTACATATGTTTCACAATGTATTCACATAATATTAATCAGATTTAGATTCGATCCTAAACTAGGGTTTAGGGTTGTCTCATGTTTGGACTAGGGTTAAGGGTCACAAACCCTAATTATAGTGATATCATGGTTTCCAAGATTACAAAATCTAGTTATACCTACTAGGTGAAACCCTAACCATCATCTTAAGCATATTACGTTATTCATAACACCTAGATCATATTATTAGCATTAAGATCATAGCAAGATACCCACATTGGTTTCAAAACCCTAAATATGCATGCATGTGATTATTAATCTAGAAACCTCAATTATTCATTACTATCAAGGATTTCCTTATTATATATCATATGATCATTTATAACATAAACGAAACTACTTAGTTAAACAACATATTAAAGGAATCTAGGTATTTCCTTTATCTTAATAATATCAAATCATGTATTACATATACCTTTTGAATAGGAAGCATATTTTAGACTATGATTATATTTTCTTTAGATTCCTCTCATTTTTCTGAGCAATTTCATATGTAGTTTTGCTATCATCAGAGCTATTGTTGATTAACTACAAATTTTGTAAGATAATTAGTTTTGGACCAATAAGATACCAACACATCATCATATAACTAGTATTGCCTATTATTCTCGCGGGACAACTCTGGCCAATTGCACAATGCCAATCCAACGTAGAGCCTCGACACAGGTTAGCTTGCATGATATAGAAAAGGATGATATTGCCCTTTCGTAGTTATCATGATTGATCGTGCGGGTCGGGGCACAAGGGTAAAAGACCTGAACATCAACCCCTTCGTCTCAAACGTACGATCTTTAGCACAAGCCCAGCCATGGTCGTGGTCAATTACTAAGTTGACTCACATCATCAGGGTAGGAGGGAGGTAGTTGAGGTTGGATTCATGCCCGTCTGGTCCCTCCAAAATTAAGTAAGCCTCTTGTTTGATCTAAGAGTTTCTCTCGAATGATTCAAGGTTCTAGGTTCCAAGGCTAAGACTAATCAACCGTAACTAGGCAATGATGGGTGAATACCTCATATTGCATCCTTACGATGGATATGGAGGTTCTGTCACATCTCTACGAGCATCCAACCACTCTTTCCATGGTCAGGGGTAGTAATATCTCTGAGCTTCATCTCCTGAAACTATAGGGCTCGTCAGAGAAGCCAAATCACGGGGTAGAGCCCTGCGATGGAACAAGGCAGGTGGGTGCGTCTGCAGTGACCAAAGAACTTTGTTACCACTCATCATCTCCTCTTAAAGAACGATGATTATCAAGAATCCCAAAACTGTCAGGTTCCTAGAGATCCAGTCTACTTAGGAATTGGGTGTTATCGCCTCAGGCTACGATACCAGAGTTATAAGGTACCTTTGAGCTCGTCTCAACCTCCCACATCTATTAGGATTGTTACCCGAGCACATAATGGCCGGTAGAGAGGGAGAGAAGAGCCCTGAAGATGTCATGTCCCTATTGCATGTGGGACTCTATAGAGTCTGGGTTATGGGGATGAGTTCCTTGATTTCTACGTCGCCCAGATTTGGGAGTCCATATCCGGTTGGGCTCCCTTGCAATATATCCTTTTATTTTTGAGAAAAACCCATATTATGAAGATAATTTTAACTCGCACATAGGACCTCTAATCACCCTCAACCTTCGGGTTAAACCCCAAGTTATTATTATATAGCTTCTATAAAAAGATGGGAGATTAATTCCTTCTTTAATTATACGAAACAGAGTCCTTGATCAAACGGTGGATAATTCTTCAACTAATTATCCAAGCCACATAATAACTTGGAACATTCTATAAATTCTCCATTTATCTTATATTATGATTATCTATGAATAAAAAATACTTCAGATACCTATTATGACCAAGAATATCCACAGTATCCAAAATCATGGCCATAGACCCATATGTAAACCCTAGTTCACCAATTGGGCCGAAGTAAGCCACCTAAGGCCCATAAATTATATCTTGGGCCTTTCAAAGGTTCCTTCAGCTCCACGTAATTCCTAGTTACATAAAGGCTTTTGTAATCATTGTATCTTATATTATCCTCATATGAGCACATATGCTAAAAAGCACATTATTTACTTAAATTGATCATTTTATATGAGTCTAGGGTTTGGAATCAGCAACCAAGATCCCTCAATTCACTTCATTTTTATATGTTCCTTAATTTCATTTTGCCTTGAAATCTACAAATTTTAAGGATGTAACATTGATTTCAAGGATGTCAGAGCCAAGGTGCTTAATAGTATTGGTGGCAAAATCACCACTAAATATTAGCATGAGGATAGCCACCAACTTAGGTTTGTATTTAGCAATGATTTCTTTAAGGGAACTATGTTTGTCATCGTTTCCATCCCTCTTACATTACATGACAGAAAATCAATCATTAAGAACTTGACAGAAAGTAGGTTGTGATGAGATGAGACAATCTCCATCACTGCACTCTCTCGCTCACCTCCTCTTCTTCACCTCCCTCTCTAGTCAACTCATGTTCTTTCTCCCCTTTGACCCTAGCCATGATTCTAGGGATTTTCCTTCTATGTTCGTAAGGGGGAACTACTCTAGCTAATTTTTTTGGGCCCCACTCCCTTTTATCTTTTGACAGAGTGGTAGTGGATTAGGTATTATAGAGTAGGTGGATGTCTTCTCTATAGACGGGTCACTAACCACATTGCCTGTAGCAGATCCAACCTCTTCCAAACTAAAAATATCAGTTCCATGTCCCACCTTGTTACCATATGATTCCAGTGATATATGAGCAACTTTGTCCTCTGAGTTTTTACAAACTGATTTATCATCAATGATGAAAACATTATCCACATTTTCCGCATCCATTTTAAGTATTACTTCATCAACAACAGGGTTGACGACTACGTGGTGTTCCTCATTGTTCTCCTTGCTTGAAACTTTTTTAGTTGTTGATGATGTCTTGTGGCTTGTGTTGGTATTGTCTTTGAGGACCTCTCTTTTCTCATTTGAAGTGTTGATGGGTTTTTTCTATTTCCAAACCATCCTATTGCTACCTGCACCTATGTCTTTCATTTCCTTGATAAATTCCTTTATGGTCTCAGTGTTCTCTTTGGTCCTGTCACCACGTTCATCTTCATTCTCTATGTTATTGAATCAATTACTCGATGTAGTAGCAGCTTGGTTTTTAACCCATTGTTCTTTTTATATGGCATTTCACTGTGATTTATATCTACCCCCCTTGGGGACTTGCCATGTTCCTTCACTTGTAGTAATAACCTCATTTGGGTGTGGTTTCCCTCGGTTGTTAATTTCTCTGGTTGCATCATTTTGTTTGGTTCTACATAACTATTCTTGATGGCCTATTTTTCCACAGAAGGAACATGTATTAGGGGTGACTTCATATTCCATAAAGACATTAAATTCCATTGATTAGGATGGCGGCATTGAGGTTCTTTGAGGTGTCAATATCTATTGCCAGACAGTGAACTTGCTTCTTGTATGGAATGTAGTGTGTCTGTCCACCTTAATAAGCATTTCGTGGGGTAAACCAATGTATTAAAAAAGAGTGTTCACATAGAGGTGTACAAGAACATCAAAAATGTGCACCCATGTAACCATGTTACTATGAATCTCCGACGATGGTTTCAAGGTGGGAAATAGTCCCTAACCTCCGAGCAGCAACCAAATAGTTTCCATGGCCCTCCTATCTTAGTCATCTCATAGTCATCCTTGCAAGATAACTGCACAACATAGTGACCCATGTCTAATTCATACATGTTAAATATGCCTTTTGGGTTCCATAGTAGTTTAATTCTATCTACCATGGTCAATGAATCCAACATCCACTCTTAGAAGGTGTATGACTACTGCATACATCCATGGTCTTGCCAAGTCATCCTCTGCCTCAGGATCTATGTAAATGAACAGACTACCATCGAAGGTTGTTAGTTTGACAACTCTATCATTTAGGTTGTCTTTGAATAGCTTCTCCAGGAAGAACACCTCCTGGTCTATTGTGTTGTTTTTGTTATCAAAAGTGCCTCACACCACTGCACTGAAAGAGGGTTTAGTCATTGTTAGGGATTCTTCTATTTCTATGTCCATATCTCCTGCAATAGTCCTTGATTCCTCCGTGATATTGGAATATATTCCTTGCTCAACACTGTCCCCAACAGCGGACACACCATCTGTTGAGTCACGACTACCATCAAGGGTTCCTCTCATTTTGGAAAACTAGAATTCAATCCCCACTAAGTGTACCGAATCTCTAACCCCAACACTCCCTTCTCCCTCTTGTAATTTATCTAGGTCATTCCGTCATCCCCTTTCTTGATTTTGACCCCGTGTCTTCCCATTCAGACCAATGTGCTTCTCCACAGCCATGGCCCCTAGTGCTAGCACCGTTGACACTCCTCCCATGCCCCCCTCTTGTCGCCATAAAATATGATTTGATTATTAATAAAGGAACTTCCATTTATTATGTTTGTTTTAGTATGATGTCCTGAATAAATTTAATAATGTTCTCAGTATATTTTGACTCAATGAAATATTGTTTGGGTTGAGTATTTGAACATGAGGTCATGTGTACACTTGATATATTAATTATTGATATTTTTTCTAGGAAATTACATTGTGAATATTATACGCAAACAATAATAAACTATACTAGTGTGTAGTTTTGTTGATGACAATATCTCTTTACATCATTATATTGAACATAAACTCAAGCACATGGGTACTTGTTAGAGAACAAGTTGTACTAGACAATCCTACTTTGAGATTGTCCCATGGTGGACATGTGATTGTATTTAAAATCATATCTCATTTCAATGATGGTGATTGTTGCCCTTAGACTTCAAGTCACTACAGTAACCACATGTTGTTTCATGTAATTTAACACTAACCCAACATGAATCTAAGTATGGGTTTCCATAAAAATGGTTATTGGTTGCATTGTAGCACATGTGGATTACTATGAGTGATGTAGATGGAATTTGTGCCTCCATTGGAGTGATAACATGTCCACGTGATAAGTGAGGCCAATTCATGCAAGTCAATATGTGATATTGAGCTCACACTATATCCACAATCTACGGTACTTTAAGGAACATATGTTGAATGTTAAGAGGATTATATTCCATGCCTCAATATTAACCTCGAAATCTATGACAAAGGCATTATACAGTCATGGTAACATTGATCGCTTCACTGGTTTAATTTTTCTCAACTTATTCCAATTACTTGGGTACAAATGATGTGTCTCTATTCGTCAATGTTTTCTTATTAGTTTCTAAACATCACTATCAACATAAGTTTGAACTTATTGATCACACACATAAGGATGCATAAGGGAATTGAACTTCAGAATCAAACATATGACTAGAATGGTTCTAAATCATGTACAAATAGATTTTTAGCTCAATTTGGTGACTTGATGGCATGGTTCAGTAAAACAACTGATGCCCAATCCATCAATTGATGATTAGTTTGGTAAAGTGATGAGTCAGGAAACTCGTTAAGTGAGTCATCTGATTGAAACAATTTAGGGGAAGGAAAGAAGTTTCCTTGTTTGATTTGGAATCTGACTGGAAAACTGAATTCGACCTGGACTTATGAGTCGGGTGATTTTTTAAGCAAGTTAGGTGATTCAAAGTACAGTTTAGACCCAATTGGGTGACTCAATAGTTGAGTCAGGTAACTGGTATTACAATATGAGTATTCCAAGTTCTAGTCAATTTTGAGTTGAGATTAGGATGGTATTATATTTTGAAATTCTAAGCCCAACAGTCCTATACATGGGGTGGAGATGAATGGGGCTGAAACAGACGAACACAATGTTGCAGGACAAGTTGTTTACAAGTTGTTCCTCTTGTAGAAATAAAATATTTTCCCCATGGACAACAACCCGCAATAGGATGAGGACATCAGTTGCATCCTCTTGGTGACCAAGGTTGTGCACAAAAATTCAGGCATCCACATGGATGTAATAGAGGACAAGGCCCTCGGTCAGAGTGTTGAGAACAAGTAGATTCACCAATTGGAAGACAAGGTGCTTCTTCTATGTTAAAGTGACAAAAAGAAACTACATTAGATTGGATTTGGAGTACACATTCTTCCCCAATGTAAAACGGTTCTAGTTGTTGGACAACTGGTGTGCACCAATGTATATTTTCCATCCGTTTATGTCTTCAATATACTAACATTTTATAGCTACAACGAATATATTGGATTGGATAGAATTTTTGTATTTTCACTCTACCTCCTCTCCCTAAAACCTTATAGACGAAGCATGCATCATACATCAAAATATATTATTAGGTTGTTGATGTAGAAACATCATATATCATTAGATGTTGACTCATTAACATCATATATCATGATATGTCAACACACCAACCATCCTACATCACAAGATGCCATCTAATCAACCATCATACACTACAAGATAATGAAGAACCAACAATCATACATCACATGATGCCAACCAACAGTCGTATTACTTCAAAAGATGTTGAGCCATCAACCATCATACATCATGATATGTCGGTAGATCAATTATGATAAATGGGCATACAAATATATATCAACCTAATCCAATTACATACAAATACATAACATAGTAAACCTACCAAGGTGTATATTAAGTAAATCAAATCATGATGCAATTATCAATCATAAAATCAAGGAACTAAGAAACCCAACATACCATCAACCGTATCAAAGACCAGCCAATCAATTATGCGACATCAAACCCAAAACCAAATATGTATCTCACATTAACCTTAAATATGCATTTATAGTCATATTGCCTTGAAAATGTTTATATTAAGGCTCCCACGTATTTGAAAGTTACACTAGTTGCAATTTTTGAGAAAAAGGGGTGGTTTAAGCATATAGTCTTATATGATCATTTGCAAATAGTATGTAAACTACATAAGCATATCAATTTGAAATGTACTTCTTGTCCTGATAAACATATGCAAGTAGTAAGAAAACTAAAAAATTATATCAGTTTTAAAAAGTACTCATTGACCTTATAATCATGTCCAAACAGTTAGAAACCTTATCTGAGTCATCTTCCAACAACATGATATAAGAATTACATAAAAGGGTAATTTAGCCACAGAAGAACTAGTGTTAGACATTATTTCTATGTTAAACAAAATTACATAAGCATATTATTTAGTAAATCATCCTAAAATCACAGGAATACATGCATATAGTATAGAAACTCAAATATTTCATTTTCCATAAGTATGACACTAAAAGTCTTAAAAGTCACATATTAGGGTAAACATGTATGTATTTGAAATATCTGATCTTATATATTTAAGAGGGCATATTGATAACATAATGAGGCACGATTTGTAGATTAGGTAATACAAGGAATATCATTATCATATACCATACAAGAAAAATAGTCCATTAAATATTCACTTTTAGCCTATTAAGAGAACTATGAAGATATTAGGATTTTCATTTACAAAATAGAATAAGAAGCTAAAAAACATATATCACTCGCCTTTGGAGATTATGCAAACATGCACGCATAATATATTCAACAGAAATCTTCCTATACACCTCCTACCTAAGCTCTAAAATGATGCCTCTAATCTAAGTCAAGCAAGATAGGGGGAAAATAGAGAGAAAAGAGGTGTTATAGCTAGATGATGTAGTTTCCACCATTGAAACCCATGGGTCTCAGACTAAGATAGAAGGTTTAATGAAATATTAGAGATAAAATAGAATAGAGGGTATAACTTATGTGGAAGATGGTTTTGAGGAAGCCACCAAGGCTAGAAACCATTAATGAAACTAAAATCATCAACATACAAGTTCATGCAAGTGCTTGATCAAAGTTATCGACCTTCAAGACAAGTTGTATAGGCTATAGAGCACCTCCTCCTCATTTCCATAAGGTACCTAAATATTAAGATGATGTTAGAGGTTGAGTGTGGTCGTTTGTATATAGTAAAAAGGGTTAAAAGTCCAAAATAGACTCACTTATAATAAGCCATCAAGGATTAGAAAGGAAAACTATATCATGGTTCTAAGGCCCAAGTCTTTTAAGACAGCCTATATCACAAATGCCAAAGACATCACTGGTCGTATTTGTGCAGCTATTAAATCTCATACCTTGATCTTTTAAGGCCCAATGTAAGGATATTGAGGTCAAAAAACTATCCTACCAAGGTGTCAACTCAAACTAACCTACTGACCCTCCACAATCCAAAACCTATTAAGACCCATCCATGCGGAATCCTCTTTGTTTAGAAACCCATGTGACCTTTGATATGTGGATGTAGAGGGTGGGGAGTTGATGAGTGCATATAATCCTAGTTTTACTTGCATTAATTAACCTAGTTTTTCCTTCATCTTCATCATTTTAGATTAGAACTAGCTTAAATTTAGGTTTCTTTGATTTTATGCTAATTTATAGGATTTTGCCCAAATTCCTTGTTTTCTCGATAGGTTTGAGCTTCATTGTGTGACAAGAGTGTAGGAGGTGGTGGTCCCACTAACTGACTAGTGGGCCCATAATTGTTTTATGAAATTTACCATATTTTTTATAACATGTTCCTTCATGGGATGATGCCCTGCCATCAACCTCCATTCCTCCAATTTATGCTCCATCATTATGCCCTTCGACTTTACACCAATAGCCCCTCCAGTTGTGTTTGCGTCTGTCTACCCAACCATCGATTTGGAAAATCCATCCAACCATCGGTTGACAACTAATTGATGTATGTAGTTTTCCTTCTAATGGGTGATCAGATACATCCTTCTGTTGGTTCTAATGATCCACCTCCCGATGTTTGGCTTGGAAACCTCTTCCGATGGTGAGCCTGGCCTCGCCTACTGATGGTCATCTAGATTGCATCTTATAATGGATGTTCAATGCTAGTCTTATGATGGTCGACCTGACAACCTCATCTGATGGTTCACCTACACCCTCAAACCTAATGGAAGCTCATCACAACCTTTTGATGGAGGTCGTAAATGTCCCTTATTATGGTCCTTCTACCCCTTCATCTACAGAAGGAAGGGAAGAACATTGACAAACATTTCATCTACCTCCTACCGTTGCCTCTTCACATACATAGTCGCCAAGACTCCTTGTAAGATGTCTGGATGGTTCCAAACCGTATTGGCCACCGACAAATACAAGCCATCAGGCTCCACTAGGAGGCATCTCTACTCCAACCACCAAGATACCAAAATCTATGTTGGTATGTATGGCAATACATCTAATCATACAATGATTATAATGTGGCATAAGATACTTGTAGGGAAAATGGCAACAAAATAGGCAGTACAAGCACAAATTTTACTGCCATAATCCCTATTAAATCAGGGGATTGCATCAATGACTATATAATGAAAAGGATGGTTTTGAGGATATACCTAATCCTAGAGCAAGTCCAGTCACATTTCCTCGATGTCAAAGATGTTCAACTATCTTCTAGTTACACTGGGACTCATTTGTTGCATCTCCTGGTCTCCATCACAGACAATAGGTTGACGTTGTACTCCTTGTGCCAGACAGTGACCTCGACGCCTATATGGAATTCTACAAGGACCACCTAAAACTCCTGTCGTCCTACTAGAGAGGATAGGATGTATTTGTCCCACTCATTGGTGTACTAATCACCAACTTACTCTCCCATAATTGTTCTCCCTTTCTATCCCTCCCTTTATCAGGTAGGACTTGATTGGGCTGTCTCAGTTACCACAACCATAATAGATAAACAATTGTTATAGGATATTGTTGTGTATGAGAATTCCAAATACCCCTCTATTTATGGGAGGGGTAGTGTCTGGGTTCCCAATCTATGTGGGAGTGGAGAGGACCGAAAGATCATGAATTTTGCAACATGTAAGTGTTGAATCGATCGATTGGCAACCGAACCAGTCAATTCACACGCGAGCTGATCAGTTTGCTCAGCGAACCGGTCATTTTTCCATGTTTCCCAATCACATATGAATAGGAAAATTGAATCCAATTAATGCACAACATTACGTCAACACTAATCCTAGATGCAATCAAATTTCTCCATGAACTAGGTGTCGCACCCTACGATTCATTCGTCTCATGATCCCAACCAATATGTTGGTGAGTTGAGTCGATCGGTTCACTAAGTGAATTGGTTGGTTAACTCTTTAGTTCATGCAAAAATCAGCCAATTCAATATCCAATCAAGCTGACACTCCAACCAGTTGTTTCATCACATGAGACGATCGGTTGGAAATCCAGTCAGTTGATCTTTTTCTTGAATTGAATACCTAAAGTCTTTAGTAATCAATTTAATTATCAATCAAGATCAAAAATCCTCTTCTAGGTGAGTACTTATGATTGTTACCCTATAGGTCCCATATTACATTGGCAATGAATGCCCATAATCAGTTACGACATCACAAGAAATAGTGTTGCCTTGTTGCACAACAATGCTACCCAAGTAAATGGAAAGTTGGACAACAACTTCAACCTACAATCTATGTATGGTGTTATAGTGTTTGTATAATTCCTTTGTTACTGATATCCAGATTGAACTCGAGGCATGGAGTAATCATCCTCTTAAACATTCAATCTTGTACCTTGAACCAGAGCAGACTTTCTGAGATATATGTAAGTTCAATATCACATATTGACTCACATGCGCATGTCCAATCATTTCTCAGTCTCACTAATCAATAGACCTAGGATATCATACTCCTATAGGAGGGACAGTCCCATCTACATCACTCACAATCAGTCCCCATGTTTCATAGTCACCCACTCATCGCATTTATGGAAACCCTTATTTGGAATTATGTTTGATGATGTCAAAGCATAAAGAATGACATGTGATGAGTGTAGTGACTTTAGGTCTACGAACCACAATCACCACCAACACTATGAGAGATGACTATGACTACAATGGTAATGGCTTCCATGTGGTAGTCTCACGGTGGGTCTTCCTGATACATTGTTCTCTAACATGTATCTGTGTGCTTGTTTTGATATCACATATCATGACTAATGAGATTATGTCATCAACCAGGACACACTCTGATCTTTTAAGTTATTCCTATCTATCTAC
This sequence comes from Alisma plantago-aquatica, assembly GCA_963693085.1. Lineage (NCBI taxonomy): Eukaryota > Viridiplantae > Streptophyta > Magnoliopsida > Alismatales > Alismataceae > Alisma > Alisma plantago-aquatica. The sequence continues at coordinate 475,260,799 of OY856414.1, forward strand.
CTTCCACAATAACATCTAACTAGGGAAATAATAAGAATTTATATACTTTTAACATCTGTATGATCTTGTTGCTCAAGTCACATACTTGAAGACATACGTCATTGAGTAATATCATTATCTATATATTTATTATGTCACATAATTATCTCATAACTAAACAAAACATAATAAATTAGAAGCTTGCCTTTATTAATAATCAAATCATTTACAAATCTTGCCATTAGAATAATCATGTGACTGGACCTATGGGCATATATACTAATAGACTCCCACTTGCACTTAGAGCCAGTCACCCTAAAAACATATCCCAAGTGATCTAACATGTCCATCACGCTTTTGCTGTGAAAGTACTTTTGTCAAGAAGATACTTTTGGCTTAAGTATTCTTCACCCCAATCAGAATGTAGTACCATAATACTTTTGCCAAGTTGGTTCTGAACTTCATTCATAAACTCCTTGAACCTGTCAAGAGTTTCTGATTTATGTTTCATTGATTAAACATTACCATACCTATTGAAGTCATCAGCAAAGGTAATGAACAACTGATACCCTCCTCTAAAAGCTGTTCTAAAAGGTCCACATACATTAGTATGAGTCCTAATAGATCACTAGCCCTCTCATTGTTACCAGTGAAAGGGTTCTTACCCATCTTTCCCAACAAACAAGATTCACATGTCTCTATTGATTTGAAATCAAAAGAGTCTAGATAACCATCTTTATGGAGTTTAGATATGTGATTCTCATTTAAGTGCCCTAGACAATAATGCCAAAGGAAGGTTTTGATTGATTTGTTGAGTTTTAGCCTTTTGGTATATATGTTATAAACATATGTCTTTAGATATAGCATATAAAGACCATAAGACATAGGGGCACTGGCATAAAATATCCCATCTTTTGAAATAGAACATTGATCATTTTTAATATGAAATTCATATGCATCCTTGTCCATACAAGATACATAAATTATGTTTCTATTTATGGAATGTACATAATAGCAGTTCATTAACTCTATTACAAGCCCTGTGGGTAGAGATAAACTATAGGTTCCAACTACAGTGGTAAAAACTCTTGCTCCATTTGTGACTCATGTTTCAACCTCACCCTTTCGCAAACACCTACTTCTTTTTAGATCCTTCATATTCGAGCATATGTGATATCCACATTTTGGTATCTAGTTCCCATGATGAAGAAGTAGATAAGTTTATCTCAATAACATATGTACCTGAATTGGAGATATGTATCCCTGTCTTCTTCTTCCTGAATGCCTCCAAGTACAAAGGATAAGTTCCTCTTGTACTTTTCTTTTTCCTCATCTTGAGTGTTGAAGAACTAGATTTGGTCTTAGCCTGATAAGTCTTCATGGCTTTTCTTTCATCCCAGGACTCAAATCCTCTAATCATCATTATAGATATCTCCTTCTTCATTCTTTCTTTGACATGAATCAGCTTACCAAGAAAATCTAACATCGGCTTGGCCATTTTATTCATGTGATAACACACAATAAAGTGGCTATATGGTTATAGCAATGATTTCAGAATCATATCCATGGAAAACACTTGGCTCGAAGAAAATCCTAGTTCTTCAAGATGATACACATAGTCAATCATATCGAGCACATGTTCATCTACTAAGTTTCCCTCTCTCAGCTTACACTCAAAGAGCGCCTTTATGACTTTGTTCCTTTCTTGCTTTGTGAGATTATGGTTCAATTTCCTAAGATGTGTCACCATCTCAAGAATCCCCATATCCTCACATTTCTCATACAACTCATAGTTCATGCATATTAGTATAAGGTAATTTATGTCCAAGGCATCATTGGCATGCTTCCAATAAGCATTCACTTTAGCTCTAGGTGCATTAGGAGTAGGTATTTTTGGTATTGGTTTATCAAGGTCATAGAGAACCTTCTCAAAGTCCAAAACCAATTTTGAAAATTTGTACCGTCAAGTTTGTCCTTCCTAAAGACTTATCACAATAATAATTTGTTCTCATTTTATTCTATAAGAGAAAATTACATTTTGTCAAAAACTCTATTGATTTTATTTGATTTGATGATATTCAATTAGGTCTTTAATTAATAGTCACTCCCACTATTTTACTAAAATTTATAGCCCTCAAATATAAATTTGGAAGATTACAGTGTACATCCTTCTAGTGGGCCAAGATCCAAAATAATTCAATTATAACCTGGCCAATGCCAGCATCCATAGTCAATTATCAAGGTAGTCAGCTTTTATCAATTGCATCATATGCAACTCTTGTATAGATGATACACGCAACTCCTTCACATAATCATTTGTATTCTTATGGTTCTTAATCATATTAAGGACACATAATTAATCCTGACCCAAAAGCTAACATGATAGATATGCACCCTACTTGGGCAGAACCTACATATCTACCATCACACTTTAATGAGATGGATGACGCACCATACTAGGGCGTAACCTATGCTTAGTTGATCAAGATTTTCATGTGTTCTTCTTTTGGAAAGCATATAAGACTTATATTTATAAATACATATAGTTTACCCAATCACCACACATATAATATGTATCCTATGCATGCTTTATCTCACAATGTAAACATGCAAAAAATTAAAAGCATTGGTTATTGCCATTCTATTGTAATTTTTGGATCCACTAGGAACTACCACAACCTAGGGTCCACATCTCATGTAGAAACCTATTGTTGATGAAGATGTGTGCTTGTTAATATGGGTTGATTGGTTCAACCCTTAAACCAACCGGCTCGCCTCCTGATAGGTCAGTTGGTTGTCAGGTCTACGGTCCAACAATTGTAGGGTCCTCCAGTCGATTGGTTGGGTCCATCATCTGATCCATTTGGCTCATCTTCCTTGGTCCTCCTCATCCTCCACCCAATCGTCTCACCTTAGAGATGGTCGGTTGGCATTGTCTAAGTGTCTTTCTTCTTCACAGTAATAATTAAATAAACTATCCTACTATTTGATGATTATATAGAAAGCTTGAGTTACATTTGAGGGGAGCAAATATAGGAGAGAATAATACTTTCACAATTGGAAGATAAGGTATAGGCTTGGTATGCAAACCAAGATAAAATAAGAATAATCAAGCACACATCCGTGTACAAATAGTAGGGTTATTGGCAATAACCACTCTTCAGATCCACCATCAACACTCACTTTTAGGGTGGCACATGTAAATTACACACACACACACACAGACACACACACACACACACACACACACACACACACACATATATATATATATATATATATATATATATATATATATATATATATATATATATATATATATATATATATATATATATATTAGTTTGGGATTGTGAGTGGTATTTGATTGGACAAATTTATTTGAATCATATGTAATAAATAAATGATAAAACCAAAAATTAGATTACATCAGTTATTCTAAAATATAGTAGTTTTACGTGTCTCTAATACCACTATAGGGAAATATGGTTGCAGAATAGATAATGGAAACAAAAACTTTTACTGCCATATTCCCCATTAAACCAGCAAATCACGTCAATAACTATATAATGAAAAAGATAGTTTGACATATCTGGTCCAGGATCAAGTCCAACGACATCTCCTCATTGTTTTAGACGTGAAACTGTCTTCTAGTTGCATTGGGATTCATCTGCTACACCTCCTGGTCTTCACCATGGACAATAGGTTGATGTTGTCCACCAAGAAGCAGACAAGGGCCTCCACACCTCTATGGAAGTCCACACAGACCACCTAGAACTCCTTTCGTTCTACTAGAATAGATAGGAAGGAGTTCCCTCTCTCATTGGTGTACTAGCCACCAACTTGCTCTCCCATAATTGTTCTCCCATGTTATCCCTCCCTTTATCAGGTAGGACTTGCTCAAGTTCTCTCAGTTACTACAATCAGAGAAGACAAATAGTTGTCAAAGGAAATTGATGTGTCTGAGAAGCCCTCAATACCCCTCTAATATAGGAGTTGTTAGGGTCTTGGTTCCAAGTCTATGTTGGAGTGGAAAGGACTGTAAGATAATGAAATTTTGCTACCTACAAGTGTCGAACTAGTTGGTTTCCAACCAAAACGAATGTTTCACATTCAATTTGATTGGTTCGCTCAATGAACCGGTCGTTTCACCATGTTTTTCAATTGCATATGAATTAGAAAATTCAAATCCAATTAATGCACAACATGACATCGACACTAATCATTGACACAATCGAATTTCTCCACAAATTAGATGTCTCTCCCTATGAGTCAGTCATCTCACGACCCCAACCGATAAGTTGGTGAGACGAGCTAATTGATTCACTAAGTGAACCGGTCAGTTCTCTCTTCAGTTAAGTAATAACTTAGCCAATTCAATATCCAATCAACCTGACACTCCAACTGGTCGATTCACATGAGTTGATCAGTTGGGAGTCCATTTAGTTGATTTGTTAAATAAATTGGATACCTAAACACTTTGGTAATCAATCCAATTATCAATCAAGATCAAAACTCCTCTCTAAGGTCATCACCTATGTGTTTGACCCTATAGGTCCCATATTATGTTGGCAGTGGATGTCCATAAATATTATGACATCACAAGCAATGAGTGGTTCCTAGTCGCACATAAATGCTATCCAAGTTCATGGAAAGTTAGAGAACAACTTCAACCCAAAATCTATGTATGGTGTTACAAAATTTGTATAGTTCATTTGTCACTGATATAAAAATTCAACTCAAGGCATGGAGTAGTCAACCTCTTCAGCATCCAATCTTTTGCCTTGAACAAGAGAAGACTGTTTGAGATATATGTAAGCTCAATATCTGTAACGCCCCGGCCCACTGCCTAAGGCTCTAGTAGAGTTTCAAGAATGATGACTGGCCCCACAGACCACCACTAGCCTTAACTGCACGCATTTGTCCACTAACGCGTAAGCCAGGATCAACTTCCCGACTGCTCACCCATCCTAGTACTACTCCAAGCTGAGCACGCTTAACTATGGAGTTCTTTAGAGATGGGCTCCCGAAAAAGGAGGTGCACCTTGGTGATATGGGTAGTCCAATCATTCCTTTTAAGATCATGTTATCCTAGGCCTCAAACATGGGATGTTACAATCTCCCCCACTTAGACTCTTGACGTCCTCGTCAAGGCTCAACTATATGGCCTCATAATCTGACCCCGTTTCAGTGCAGACCCACAATAGCCCATGGACACCCAGCTCCCGTCCACGGCTACCAGTGCAAGGGCGACTCCATCTCATCTCTACAGATAGCCCTTTCCAACTTTCCTGGACCGCACGACTCAAGACTAGCATGCCACATGCCCATGTGGGCCCCACCTACTGGAGGGGTTATGGCTCTGATACCATTTGTAACGCCCTGACCCACTGCCTAAGGCTCTGGCAGAGTTTCAAGAATAACGACTGGCCCCACAGACCACCACTAGCCTTAACTGCACGCTTTTGTCCACTCATGCGCAAGCTAATATCAACTTCCTGACTGGTCACCCATCCTAGTACTACTCCAAGTTGAGCACACTTAACTATGGAGTTCTTTAGAGATGAGCTCCCAGAAAAGGATGTGCACCTTGGTGATATGGGTAGTCCAATCATTCGTTTTAAGATCATGTTATCCTAGGCCTCAAACCTGGGATGTTACAATATCACATATTGACTCACATGCACATGGTCAAGCATTTATCAATCTCACTAATAAAGAGGTCTAGGATATCATACTCCTATAGGAGGGTCAAATCCCATCTACATCACTCAGTGTTAGTCCCCATGTGTCACAATCACCCAATCATCACTGCTATGACGATCCTTATTAAGGATTACATTTGATGATTTCAAAGCATATTGAACAACATGTGATGAGTGTAGTGACTTCAGGTCTAAGAACCACAATCACCACCAACACTATGAGAGCTGACTATGACTATGATGGTAATGGCTTCAATGTGTCAGTGTCATGGTGGGTCTTCCCGAGACACTATTATCTAACATGTATTTGTGTGCTTGGTTTGATATCACATATCATGACTAATGAGATTTTTTCATCAACCAAGACACACTAATCTTTTCTGTTATTTCTATCTATCTACCTTCCACAATAACATCCAACTAGGGAAATAATGAGAATGTATATACTCTTAACATTAGTATGATCTCAGTGTTCAAGTCACGCACTTGAAGACATGCATCATTGAGTAATATCATTCTCTAGATATTTGTTATGTTACATAATTAGATGATAACTAAATAAAATAGATTAAAGTGGAATCTTGCCTTTATTAATAATCAAATCATTTACAAATTATGCCATTACAATCATCATATGATTGGCTCTCTGGGAATATATACCAAAATTACCTGGTTTGATAATTATAAAGGTAACTTTGTCTATCATATTTATCTCAATGATGAGATGATGATACATATATAATAGATCTCTAAATAATGATGTTACTCGATGACATATGTCTTCAGGTTGAGGACATGTATAATGAGATCATATGTATGATAAGAGTACACATATTCTTGTTAAGTCCCTACTCAGATATTACTATAGAAGCAAAATAGACAACAATAATACATAGGACTACAATGTGTGTTGGTTTATAATGAAATCACATCAGTCATGGTATGTGATAGAAAACCAAGCACATAGGTACATGTTAGAGAACAATGTATCAGACATACCCACCTTGAGAGTGATACATGGAGACCATTGTATAGTCAACACATAGTGATAGTAGTGATTGTGGTTCTCATACGTGAAATCAATATACTCATCACATGACGTTCGTTGAACATTGACATCATCCAACATGATTTTGAATAATTGTTTTCATAAAGGTGACGCGCGGGTACTCTGCGACACATGAGGATTTAGTGTTAGTGATGTAGATGGGATTTATCACTCCTAATAGATTGATATCCAGACCACTTGATGAGCGAGATTGAGAAATGGATGGCCATACTCATGTGATTCAAATATGATATGTGAACTCACATGGAGCTCAGATAATTTGCTCTAGTTAAAGGAACATGGATTGAATGTTGAGAGAATTATGATTCCATGGATCGAGTTCAATCCTTGACATTAGAGACAAAGGAACAGTACAATCACAATAACATTGATCATAGATTGTAGGTTAAAGTTGTTCTCAAACTTTCCAAATTACCTGGGTAGCAATGATGTGTTTTTAGACACCTCTCATTGCTTGTAATGTCATAAGTTGGTTATGGACATTGATTGTCAATGTTATTTGGGACATATAGTGTAACACACATATGATGCACTTGCAATAGGAGTTTATTTGTGAATGATGTTAAACTTGATTACTAAAAGTGTTTGGCTATTCAATTTAGACGACGCATGTTCAAATTTGACTGGCTAGACTCTAAATCGACCAGTTCAAGTGTTGACTCGATTGGTTGGAGTGTCGGGTCAATTAGAAACAGGATTGGCTGAACAATGATTCAACCTGGGCATGAACTGATCGGTTCACTAAGTGAACTGACTAGTTCAAGGTCTAAGACAACCAGTTCATGTGATGAACCACCATATTCAATGATCAATTTGATGGATCAAGAATTGATGATGACATCATGTTTTGCATTTACCAAATATTGAATTTCAATTTGATTCAGAATACAAAAGTACACGAACTGACTCATTCAAGAGATGAACTGACTACTTCACCTCTGATCTGACCGGTTGGACAGTGAATTGGCAAGTTCACTATTTGTAGTTTCTAGAAAATTCATGAAATTTCATCTCATCGACTTCCAGATCTACTAGAAACTCTGACCCTGGCCCTCCTATAAATAGAAGGGTATTGGGGGCTTCCTAGACACAACAATAAGCTCTAAAATTGTTGTTCTATTTGGTTGTGGTAACCAAGAGAGCCTGAGCAAGTTCTACCTGTGAAAAGGAGAGACATCAATAAAGAGACAATTGGGAGAGAAAATCAATCCTATCAGATTGACCTTCAAAGGGATAACTCCTTCTTGTTGTCTCTGACAACATAACGTGAAGTTCCCTATGGTCTATGTGGACTACTCTATAGGAAAGGAGGTTGTTTCTTGCCACTTCAAGGACGTGGTCAACTATTGTCTGTGGTGAGGAACTAGGAAGTTGATGTTGACGTTGTCCAGGTGCAACTTGAAAAATGGAGCACGCTACTGCAACAAGAGTTGTCACTAGACTTGATCCTAAATAAGGTATAACTCTTATTACCCTATTTATTAGATACATTATTATTGACGAGATCTTTCTAATTATAGAATTGGGCATTAAATCTTTTATTTTGACTTCTTATCTATGGCCCGATTTCCCAATAGTGGTATCAGATCTATATCAATTTACAATGTATATAGATTCAAATAGATATGATCAAATTTATTTTATTGCATACAATGTGAATATTAAACTAATTAATGTGCATATCCAATTAAACACCACATAAAATCCCACAAGTATATATATATATATATATATATATATATATATATGATAGATATGAAATCAATATGTGTCACACTAAAATTGTTTTGATGGTGGATGTGAGCATGGTTGTGGCCAAAACCCCTATGGATTGTGTGTTATATTTCTTGGTTTCTTTCCTATTGTTAATCAGTTTTCATATAGAGCCTCTCCCTTCCTTTCCAAATATAAATTAATTCCCTTCATCCTATTTCCCTCGAATGCATCTCGTGGTTTTTCCCTTTTACAAATGTGATATGAAATAAGATAGTTTTCGTTTAGATTTCATTGTGAGAAGACATTCTACACCAAATGAAATGACCGACTCATGAGACAAACTGATTGACTAGGGAACCAAGGAGTCCAGATGACATGAGAAGATGAAATGATTGACTGGTGGTCCAACCGATCGATTGGAGGAGTCCAGACATTGATTGAAGCAAAGAACTAGATGACCATTTCAAGATACTAACTGACTAACTAGGAGGTAAGCCGTTCGATTCAAGAGTTGAATCGATCAACCTGGATTGGTTCCAACACACATCATCATCAACAACATATTTCACATATGATGTGAACCATAGGTGGTAGGAATTCCTTGTGGATCTAAGAAATTGCATTATGCTGGCCAGAACCATTGTTCATATATTTGTGATTGCATGTTTTTGTTTATAGCTATAGAGTGTATATGATACATAAGTATGCGGTGATTCAATATCTATATGTATTTATATAAATTCCCTCAATAAAATATAAAGTCTAAGATACTTCCATAAGAAACACACATGAAAAGCTTGATCAATGATGTGTGGGCATGCCAAGCTTGGTGCAATGTCTATCTTGTGGAAGTGTGATGGTAATCATGTGGGCCTGCCAAGAAGGGTGTATTACTATCGTGTTGACTTTTGTTTCAGGCTTAAACATGTGACCTTAGTGAGATTAAGTGCCTAGAAGCATACAAATGGACCATGGCAAAGAGTTGTGCATACCATCTATCCAAAAAATGCATGATATGCAATTGACAAAAGTTGTCTACCTTAATAATTGATTATGGACGTTGGCATTGGCCGGGTAATAACACAATTATTTTTAGTCTTGGATCACTATAAGGTTGTGTGTTGCAATCTTCTGAATTGATAAGTGAGGGTTATCATTTTGAACAAAATAGTGGGAGAATTAATTAACTAAAAACCTAATTTATATCATCAAACTTATCAAATAAAATTAATTGAAAGTATTTTGACTAAAATTGTGAACTTTCTTTTGTAGAATCTAATGCCAAACACAAACACAGTTTCTTTATGATCGGTCCTTGAGAAGGACTAGCTGAATGAGAATAACTTCCATGACTAGTTCTAGATGTTGAGAATCATTCTCTCTCAGGAGCGCAAGCTTTATGTCCTAGAGATACTAGATTTAGATGAACCTCCTCGCAATGTGCCTTAGACTGACATGGATGGTTACAAGAAACACTCTGAAAATGTTATGAATGTCAAGTACCTAATGATGTGATCAATGAACTATGAGTTGTAGAGACAACATGACAACATGGATGGTATTGCGATGGTAACACATCTTAAGAACACATACTAAGATCATGAAAGACAAGAGAGATAAGAACAGGTACCAACATCCATCTAATAACCTTAGATTTTATTTCAATTTTGTATTCCTACAGATTAGCTGTAATCAACCAAATCCATTTTTGTGTTAAATATTATTCCTAGTCAAGGTTAAATCAATCAACCAATTATTAAAAAAAATCAATTGGGATCGATCCTTAATTATATTGTGATAAGACTCTTTTGCTTGAATGTGTTGACTATTGTAGATTGGTAAATGTAAAATCTAGGAAATTCAGCCCTAGTGAATTTGCTTGTGTAGTTTCACACATGTTAGAAGGATCACATGTATTCACCCTCTATATTCCATAAAGTTAGGTTAGAATTCTACGGTTGAACCTCAAAGCAACTTAGTTCAAAAGAATCCACAAATTATAAAATCAATAATGGATATGAAATAAATTATGTAATTAAATAATTTTAAGTCAAATTGCAATTAGACTCTCAGTTATAGTGATTGTGCATGTTTGCTCATAATGTGAATTGTTATATGAAGGCAATCAAGGTGCAATTGTGGACAAAAAAAAGTTGTCTCTTAAGAAGCCGATCTATTAGATAAATCAAGCATGAAATGAAGGAGAACAAAAGTTTAGATACTTCACACATTACTTGAAAATCAACCTACACATTATAGTGGATTTGCATCTACATCCGTCACTTGTAAAAATACTTACAATAAGGGCAAGAAAGTGCAATTGATACAATTAGAGATCCTATTGAATCAATTGGGTTCAAAACTAAATCAAGAATTCAATTAATGTAGTTATTCAATAAATTATTATAATTAAGCATGTTTGAAGCTGAGTGAGGAGCCTTGCAACCATAGACCCCTAACAAGGATTTCTCCATCGATATCCATAGAGAATGCAAAAAAACAAGATCACAATCTAAATATGACCATTAATCGAGTAATATTAATAGCATTGTCTTTCTAAAAAATGTAAAAAAATATTCAATATGTATTGAAGATCATCATTAGATATATTTTTATTACTTGAAATGTTACACTATAGTTGTATGAAATTCTTAGTATTATCCATCACATGATTAGTTTAACCATTAGGAACTCACATTATTATAATATTTATAATACATTCACCTAGCAATAGGAACTTCCACTATTTTGTATAGGCCAAAATCTTTGTCCTATGGGGTAGCCCCTAAACACTACAAATAAGATAACCAATCACATCATGCGGGAAAATGTCTGGAAAAAAATAATTTATTGAAGTGTAGTTGTGATACTTATGATGGTGGTCTATAGAAAAAATATGCCTAGTAAAACAATGGTATCAAGTGAATCATTAAGACTCACATCATATATGTGAGAATGACAACATTATTCTAAAAACCATAAAAGTTAAAATGACTAGGATGCCATTAAGCCAGGAAGATCTAGTGGAACAAATACTGATACAAATAAGTCTTTCTACTTTCTATAAAAAAGTAATAAATTGATAACGTAATTGGGTGTCAAAATGGTCACATATATAGTTTTGTTTTTATTCAAGGAAGCTTTTATCACAAGAAAAAAATGATTCATGTCAAGGAAAAAAAATCACTACTAATGTTGTGAACTAAATATGTTACTATTCCAGGAAAGTGGCCAAAATAGAGAATAACATATTATAGTGGTACTAATTTTTTCAACAATGAATATAAAATAAAATTCCATCGCATTCATATGATTACAAATAAATGTCATTTACGTTTGACTAGATTTACCTTCTTATATCATCATAAAGTAGAGGAATTCTCCCCATAGAATTCTCCTTCATATATCTAAGTATCTTTTATACTTCATCTCTATTGGATCATGTGTCCTATCTGAATTTGAAGAAACATATATCAAAGAAAATTCAAAGTAGTGTTCCTACCATTATCTGAGTATACCTTGAAGTAATAGTTCAATGTTTTCCTTAATGTTTAATTTACCTTCTTGTATCATATGTTGTGTTGTAGTTCATCCATGGGTAATTGACTTAGCTTCTCTACATGGTTTTTGAGACTTGTTTCCTCATCTAATACAATACTATATGTTAAACTATAAGAAAATGGTACCTTTACATTGAATGTATCTAGCACTTCACTAAAAATCTGATGATAGATTTCCACATCAAACACAAGTTGTGAATCAAGGCTACAAGCTGCACAATCAATGAATTCTTCTTTTCTTCATAGTGTGAACCTTGATCTCTAATGTTTTTCGAGGATGGAGAATTTTCTACATTCAATTTGTAGTATTTTTAGGAGATGTCATGCATGGATACACATACGATACTATCATATCATGAGCTATTTTGTTTTGATGTAGTTCACTATGGAACTCTAAAGGAACAATAGCTAGATATAACTCTTCAACTTAACTAGTGATATACAAAAGTACATGTCAAGATAAATGAGTTTATATGAATTTTTATGATTCTTGAACATGATGAATAAATTAATCCGTCGGATTCATATATTACTAACATTATATGACATTTTATTTCCGACTTAGACTCACAAGACAATTCTTTTCACGCTCCTTATGATTTTTTTTTATATAATCGATCAGTTGGTAGATTTATGCAATAGTAGTTATTTCATGCCAATTGACAGACAAAGGTTGTGTCTTATTGTTTGTATCAACTAAGGTATATATATAACAATATGTGCAGAATTTTATTTGTTTCTTGCATGCGCAAGTGCATTATAAAGTTCATAGACGTCAAGATTAGAGATCTCCTATGTATGTGATTATAAAAAGACATGAACAAACCCTATTATTCATCACAATGTCATGTAATGTAACTCATAAATTTATAAGACTTTGAAGAGATGCAACTTTTTTCACATAATCTCATGCAATCGTGTAAAAGTCAATATGCAGATTTTGGTCATGAATGTGGAAATAAGTGTGGTTCAAAATAATTTTTCCACTAGAAGTCTACTTTTATATTTTGTTTGCAACTTGTAGTTCATCATTCTACTACATTCAACATACATCTCGTTCATGATTTCTCATGAATCGTAGTGACCTGAGTTTTTTTATCTTTGACTTTTATACTCTCTTGCTATCTTCCATTGGAAACTAGACTTTTCTCCCAAGTTTTCTAGCTTTGTTTCTATGATAAATGTTGATTTTATCATCGTAATGGTTAAAGTGCAAGATTCATTTGATCCTATACCAAGTAAATACCCACGTGAATCTTTTTTAAACACAAGTACAAACAAACTATATACTCAAACTTACTATGACTACTATTGGTATTGAAGACTCCTTAGTGAAATCTTTTCTATTAGAGATTGGGTCTTGAGTAGCAAGGTATAATATGATTGGATGCTCCGGTTTCTATTACTCTACTAGTTGTTCTTACTTAACATCATACATCATATGGGGTTACATAACAAAAGAGAGGAGCTTCTTTTGAAGGAAAAAAACATGAGCCGGCACGATACTTTTTAAAGTCAAAATCATTGTGAAATTATATTTTACAATAATATTTTGGTGCTGTTTTGTTATAAGTATCGACCTGTACGGTATCTTGACGTCATCACAGGCTCTTGCTAAAATATTCTAATTTATACAAAAAAAGTAACATTGCATATATACATACATGTTTAGTATATATTACTTGGAGTCTTAAGTTTTGTAAGTATGCACGAATAATTGGGTTCTATATCGTAGCGTAAGAATATATAATAATTCATTTTTAGGTTTCGATGGAAAAATCATGGAAAAGTGTTTGTTTAATCTCAGTGAATAGGGTAACCTTGTATTCCACGAGATCCGTATCTATTTACATCAAATAGCCTTCTTCAAGATGCAATATAGACACTATCGAACTTGCAATCATTCACTATCAATAAAAATATATTTGTTATGTTTCAGATTAACAGATGGAACCACGATGGTCACTGCCAGTAGAGTTCTTTTTGTCTTGGTTCACGGGGTCAACGTTAATAAATTCCCCTGCTTCAAGGAAAAACTAAAGTGCCACTGCTGAACACAGAATTGGTTGAGAAACAATTCCCGTCCGGTAAGCTTTTAGTGGTTGGCTGAGTACTGTATCCTGAGGAACCAATATCTCTCCACGTCTTTGACTTCCAATACGTCATTGGCAATATGGACCCCATAACTTTTAAGAAATAGTAAGCAGAGCCCATAATGTCATTTACATACTCAAAGTTAAAGGCGTTTCTCTAGATATCAGTTGTTTTGATTTGCAGTCTCTTATATTTTTTCATCATGTTTTATTAATGTTTTTGGAACAGCGTCGTGATTACCACTTAATTTTAGGGGAAGGCTGACTAATTTTGTTTAAGTTCATGCTTTATGACTTGATTCATAAATTCAAGAAAATAAACATGAAACATGTATGTAACTTGGTAACTACGTTATTGCTCAGGCGAGCCAACTTATTGAAAAACTAACAAAATAATGTGATTTTTGAATAACACCAGACCTGAACAATGATCGGTACTAGATGATTAAAGATTTCAATATCGAATTCGGTGTGACTGTGTGAGGTAAACTTTCTACTTTTCATGGTTGAGCCTTGTCAATAGTTTGATAAGTCTAACTAAATTCCAATCTGTTGTTAGCTTGACGGTTTTACTTATGTTACAATATTTTTCTATGGATGTCGTGCTTTGAAGGATTGGATTTGTTATTAAGAAGGGATCGGCGACGCAACTTGTTGTCAATCTTCCTTCTATTTCTTTGTAATCTCTCTAGGAATGAAAGTGTTGTCTTTGACCCATGCTGATAAATTTATAGAAGTGTCGATGTTTTGTTTTAGAAATCCATGCATATGATAATAGTAATCTATAAACAACTGATAGAACCGTTACATAGCTTTCTTTAAAATAAGACAATTCATTTGACTTTTAATAAAATAACTTTGTAAGGAACGAACACCAATGGATCCAATATCCTTAGCTGACCATGCAGTTGCATTGCACCGGTGGTCTTATGCTGACCTTATTTCCACGGAAGCATATAAAGGAATCACTATTGAGATCCATGCACACAACTTCTAACAGACATGCGGATAGTCGCAGTGTGCTGTCCCACTTATTTATGGACCATATTTAAAGGAGACAATTCCGATGAGTGATCGCTTGGGCCCCGACATTGCAACCCCCTAATAGTGGTGTGGAGGCGGAGGGGAGGTGTAGTGATATGGTGGAGGAGGCGACTTCACTGGCGGTGGTGGGGAGTGGTAGTAGTAGGGGGGAGGCGGTGACTTCTTCGGAGGTGGAGGGGAATGGTAATAGTAGGGAGGGGGCGGGGATTTAACTGGTGGTGGCGGAGAGTGGTAAAAGTATGGTGGGGGCGGGGATTTCTTTGGTGGAGGTGGGGAGTGGTAGTAGTAAGGAGGAGGTGGGGACTTAACTGGGGGAGGAGGAGAGTGGTAGTAATAAGGCGGAGGAGGAGACTTCTTTGGTGGAGGAGGGGAGTGATAGTAGTAAGGAGGAGGTGGTGACTTCTTTGGTGGTGGCGGCGAGTGATAGTAGTATGGGGGCGGAGGTGACTTCTTTGGTGGTGGTGGGGAGTGGTAGTAGTAGGGTGGTGGTGGAGACTTTACTGGTGGTGGTGGGGAGTGGTAGTAGTATGGTGGTGGTGGAGATTTCTTTGGAGGCGGTGGGGAGTGGTAGTAGTATGGCGGTGGTGGAGATTTTACCGGCGGTGGTGGAGAATGGTAGTAGTATGGTGGCGGCGGAGACTTCTTAGGTGGTGGCGGGGAGTGGTAGTGGTACGGTGGAGGTGGTGAGGGAGAAGGTGGAGGTGGAGACTTGTAGTAGTAAGGGTCGGTGCCAGCCACAAGCGTGGCCATGAGGCACAATGCCAGCGGAATTAGCAAGGAGAGATTCCCCATTGGTAGGAACCCCTATGAACTGCCTGATTCGTTGTATGACTGTTTTGTGTTGTTGTGTTTTAGGATCCAAGACGGCACCTTTATATAGACCTGAGTATGGCTACTGGCGCTTCAAGGTCTTGAATTACTATAGACTTTTGCTAGCCATAAGTATAGCGACCGGCGTACCGACAGGATTCCCATCCTAGACATTAGTCATGTGTGAAAATAGATCATCCGTGTATATGTTTTTGTTACTGAAAACACCTGGAAGCGTGTATTGGATACTTCGGGAATGCAGAACTTTAAGAGTTATGCTTTTTTGGATCATCGCAAGATTCATTGTTAATTTTTTTATCCTCAGCAAAATCCTAATAAATTGCAAGTAGTCTTCAAGCAACACCAGCAAATTAAAGGACTCATATCTTTTGTGTCCGGGACAATGTGTCCCGCACATCCCGACCGCACACTTTGTTATGAAGCCCACCAGTGAAGGGATCAGATGTTGCGGAACAGAAGTTGAGACAAACAATGAGTACAGAAGATTTAGACCTCAAATTAAAAGTCATCATAAATAAAACACAAACTAAATTAATATGAATCATTGGATGAAAAACAACATGAATAATATGATCAAAAGTTTTCACACTTCTTAGAGGTGGCCAGAAATGGTTCGCCTGCAGTTTTTCCTTTATTCCAGATTTTTCATTGCATCATGAGGGTTTTTCAGATAACTGATACCCGGCCCCTAGGAAAAGCTGTATCAGCAAAATCATAAAAAGGACTTGTTAGCTTCCCGGCATTTGTGTTGGTATTAATCACCTAACTTCTGCTCAGAGCTCTCGAATGGATTGTATCAGTAGTTTATACGTCGATTCGAAAGTACTATTGATTTGCCATACATTTTATTTTTTAAGGAAGAATCTCGTGCTACATGCATATTTCAGCCTATTCTCCTGACCAATCCCTTTATTTTGCAAAAATTAACACATTTAAAACTTACGACGAGCCCCTATTCGCATTCTCTTTTTAAGGCCCTTTTAAGCCCTCATATGTATTCTCTATTATTTTTCTATTTCAAAAGTTTATATATTTTTAGCCTGCTTGTTTGCCCATATGGTGATTTAAGTCAACCTTTGCCTACATTCTCACGTTAACTGGAGTAGCATTACTTTTTGCAGTGTCATCTGCCATAATCTTTATCTTGATGGACAAAATATACTCATTTTTGGCTTCTCTTCCGAGTTATACTCTAGCATCTAGCCGGCCAGAATTTTCAATGAGATATAGAAAACGCTATTGATCTGGAGAGCGTCGTATGTGATTTTAAAGCATGCTAGTGTGCCTTTCTTATGACACCGAGAGCATCAATGAACTTCAAAGATTCAATTTTTTTCTTTTGTTATTATTCTAACGTAGTATCAAAGTGATGTGTTAATACAAATCTAAACCACATAAATTTAATGATGTCTGATCAATTTTTTTCTTTTGTTATTATTCTAACGTAGTATCAAAGTGATGTGTTAATACAAATCTAAACCACATAAATTTAATGATGTCTGATCGGAAACTAACTTAATACCAGCTTCCCATGTAAACGTTATAGGTACACGATTTTTGCTTAGTTATCACAAATAAAAGTAAAGTAAATATGCTACACAAGATTTACACAAGCTTTCTTTTTTGGTCAACAATGGCAATTGTTGTCCTCCATTGTTGATTGAATTCATCACCATCAATGGGCCTTACTCCTATTGACACTTTCTCAAACTCAAGGATTCAAAAAATACTCACAAAACCAAGAAATTTTTAAGATGAAGGTTGCCAATCAAGACTACATTGTTAGTCCTATTTTGATGAAAACTACAATTATATGTATTTATGTCCAAAGGGTAGTGTCAAGCCAACAACTTAAATATTTATGTGGTATACTTGTCGGCTAAATTTCCCTAGGAAAAAGTTGGTCTTACAAGATCAAGTTTTAAGATTGTAACCAAGGTCACTTGGATTTATCTTGGAGAAGTCTAGCTAACTCCAATTCTAGTCATGAAAATATGTTGGGTCTATAATTTTATCACCATGGAAATTTAGCCTACTTTGTGCTTGTCCTTATTTAGTATTTTCTAGGTTGATTTTCATTAATAAATCCAACTGTTTTACTAGACTATCATGTACAATATGTTCGGTCATCCTCCTGAAATATCTAGCTAACTTGATTTCATACTTATTAAACATGTATCATTCAAATGATATTTTTCGTAAGAAATCCAACTAACTAACTATCTGATTGACAATCAAAAGAGAGTGCAATGTTCATTGAAGCACTTTTTAGTGGGGTATTTATTCTTTGGAAGCCCATCAAAACTCCAAATAGTTTTCATAATTCATTGTATGAAATAGAAGAGGGTAGGTTTATTTATAATTATTCTTAGTACACTCACAAATCTAATGAATATAATTTTTTCCAGTGTAAGACCACATTGAGGCATTGAGATACTTATTGAATATTTCCAACAATGACTAGGATTCTTGTACGAGAAAAACTTATTCATTGTAATTGTGTGATGCTCTAGAAACTCTATCTTCAAATCTCTCTTTATTGTATATTTGTTCCTTCTCTGACAACCATAATTATAAGGCGAACAACCCTTATGGTAAGTAGGTTTGACTATTAAGCCCAAAACATGACCTAGTTACCATTATATTGAACGTGGACCTGGTGTAAGTTTTCTTTTATGTAGAGATACCTAATATAGACCGGATTGTAGAGTGCAACAACATCACTTCATGATGGGACCATTATATGTTGTTGTGTACCTTATGATTGTTTTCATTATCTCTCACCCCTATTACTCTATATGGTAGTCAAGTCTTATTTATGAGATTTTTATTTAGTCTAATCTCCTTTTACTATAGCCTATGCTCTAAAAGACGAACCAGTTTGAGTCATCTATGAACTATTACTCCCATGAGTATAAGAGCATGTGATTAACGTACATAGAAATGTTATAACTAAGGAGAAATACATCACTTTTACTACTATCTTTGATGATATAACCTACTAATAATTTTAAAAGGGGGATGCACTTTCAAATTAAATAAACTATATTTTTGTATCTATTATATGTTGGTTCTTCTCAAGATACAAGAAGGTGAAACTAGTATTGAGGAAACATTGAAGACAACTTCATTGACTAAAAGAGAAAATAGTAGTCTCTGTTCTGAATTGTGTCCATATGAATTATAGCAACATCTCCTCATGTTTCACACACATGATTTTTTAAGGAATATTTCTTAACACAAATCAAGTAACAACACAATGATAAAATTTAAGGTCAAAATGCTTTAACACCAACTCATGCTCATACATGACAAAAGTTTACCCACATTCCTTCGAAACCATATATTGGTCGGTAGAACATTGCAAGAATATAGAAGATAACAATGAAGTTGGTAATATTCTTCAGCCACTTACCTACCTAAATAAGGTGACAACCATTAAAGAATCATTCAAGTTCCAAATACCAAAATTTGAAACTCTCATAGGAAATACACAAACTTATCAGTTAGGGAGTTGCCTCTAAAAAGAAGACGAGTCAAATGAAAAAACATTAGACTGAAGACCCAAAAGTTAAATCCAACCCTTTCAATGAATCATATTCAAAAGATGTGAATGATTTTCTCTAATATAGAGGCATGTCCTAACATTGAAAATCTTCTTCACCTACTATATTGAAATCAAGGATGGAAGGCGAGGGGAATATAATGAAAGGACAAGTAAGAAAATGTTTACAAAACTATTTTATATTCATTTGAATGTAAGAAGAATGAAAGTCAAGGAAAAGATAAAAACATAGCTCTTGTAGCCAAAGAAAATATAATAATAGTTAGGTAAATTATTGCTTTTAGATATAATAGAATTTATTAATATGGTAAACAAACTTGTGGTATGTTAAATTCTGATAAAACACAACACTTGCAAAAGTCATTGATTCCTTATGTCATGCAATTGTCAGATCAATATGATCAATGTACATAGATCTAATTGACTTAGGAATTATAAATAGTAGTGTTCTTGATACAATGGAAACTCTAAAAGCTAAACCTATGTTATGATGTTAATGAGATAAATGGGTTATGATTCGAAAAATACCTCTCATGACTATGTAATTATAGGAATATGATATTTTATTCATAATAGATATTAAATTATTACTATGTTTTATAATGTTAAACAAATATTTAATAAAATCATGTCATTAGAAAGTTCTTGGAGGTTGTTCTTAATGGTTAGGAAAACTCTAAATGATATATGATAGTAGATAAGTTAAAATAAAATAAATTGGTTATAGGCATGTCAAGGAATGTGACTAATCTATATCATTAGCTAGATATTTACTTCACACTCATGAATACAACCAGATGGAAGTTATTCAAACAATGTTAGTCTTCTAAAAACATATCATCCCTTTAGAAAAGACCGTTAAACAACAATACTTTTGTAATGAAATAATTAGGAAGATCCAAGATTTTGGTTATGATATAACTAATACAGATTTGTAGGGTATCTATGAATTTAGTGTTGATAGGGTATATTCAAATAAAATGATTAGAAATAAAACATGTTCCAATTAAATAAGTTAGAATCAAAGTTGATTGGAAACATTTTTTTCCATTGGTTGATGTTAATAACCATCATTTCTTTGGTTGGTAACTCATTAGGCATAAAACATTTTTCCACTGGTTGTTGTTTATAACCATCACTCTTTGGTCAGTAACTCCTTAGGCATAAAAACTTACTACTAGTATATTATTCACATCATAATCTCAATGCCACTTATAATATTCATTATATTAATTATTTATTTTATTTAAGTCATATAAGCTACTTTTAATTGATTGAAACTACCTAAAAAAATTCTCAAGTACTTAATATAAATATATTGTGGAGTATATGTGACAAGTATTCCAAACAAATGGTTACATGAAATCATAAAAAACTTTTTGAATCATAAAAAAAAATGGAAACATGAGCATTTATTTTCTTCACAACAAAGCAAAATATAACGTTTTTTCTCCACATAAGAGACAATATCAATAATTTTTAAATTTGAGACCAATTTAGTGACACAAAAGACACATAAACATGTTTTCTTTTCAAATCTTTGGAAACAAAAAATGAAAGAGTCTAAGTATGTGGTTCCTTCTTCCATGCACACCTCAAAGGGATAATCCACTGACCATGGACCTTAAAACACCGTGGTTTGCCATCCTTTTTATTTAGGTATTATAAAGTATGAAAGAGTTATTTATGGTTGGATTCATTTCATGTATAGGCATGGTGGGCTTATCATAATATCAGTATATTTCAAGATCCAATGTCATTATCAAACTGTTCAATCATTTCAAGTATCCAAAGAAGCTAGCATGATAGTCAAATTTTTTACATTATCAATATAGAATAAATTATCAAGAATTTTAAGATATCTAAATGTGAAGATTATTAAGATTGAAACTTTTATATCATATTCAGGATATTTATGCCTTGTGTTGTCACACTATAGGAGAGAATAGAAGTACTGCTAAATCACCATTACCTATTAACTAATATAATCTAATCATTCATCCATAGTGCAAGGTTGTGGGCAATGATCCATTACTAGGAGCGAAAGCTCCAATCATGGTTTATTCCAGTGTATAGTCAAATATTTAACACTGTTTAAGGAATATAATTAGTGTCGGTGACCATCAAAAAGGGTTGATATGGTTTTAAACAATTTTTTCCTCTCCACATCTAAGAATGTATGTTTTCTTTCCAAGAGAGAATACAACATAATAAATAAATGACATAGTACCTTTTGGAAGTAATTTTTGCAAGGATAGCACACTAAAATTCAATATCTCTAAGGAATCAATGACCAACAATTAAACTATGTGAAAATGTCACTAAATCATCATTAGGTTGGAATAACTAATTATCATTGCAATAGGTGAAATTTCTTCTCCATTCCCTTAGTTATTAACCAAGACATGTATCTTTGTTTTTTGTAACATCTCATCATTGAATACTTGGTTCATGTTTTGTGCATATCCCATGGCATGCTATCGATTATAACACATAGTGTATCCATTATTTCATACAAACATTCATATCACTTGCATATATATACATATGAACATGTACATGAAAAATATATTATCATATACATGCAATTGATGTGTGTCTTTTGAAAATAATTATATAATCTAAAAAGTCAAAATGTAGTTAAAGGAAATGTTCATTTAACTAGTCTTAAATCCATTGATTTCTTTTCCCCCTTTTTTTATTTATAACACTATTTAACTCATTAATTACCATGTTAATTTCTTGTGTTAAAAATAATATTAAATGCATGGGTCAAAATTGTTCAAACATAGTGAATCATAATTTGATACATTATATTAGGAAATATGGGATTTTTTGTTGTATTTTATATATAATAATTCCCTATTTGGCCAAGTTAAGGTACATTTAAAAATTGGCCGCACACTAAAATTACTAATTGAAATTTACAAAAATAATTTTGTAGGTCTCAGTTAGTCTATTTGCTAAGTTACTTGATTTTGTTATAACATTTCCATTTCTTTTTATTGAATCTATGATCAATTATTAATTAGCTTATGAGAAAATAATATGTGAAAAAGGTAGGGGCTAACGTCACTGTTAGAAGGGTAATCTCTCTAAGGTATGTAGGTTTGGAAACCTAGGGGCTTCTATCATGACATGAGGTGGTCATCAAAGCCTAGGATCTTTATCATAGTTGGTGGTCACACTGGATGCGTCAAAGACATTCCATATACGCCACAACCACTACTAAAAAATATACTTTTTACAACAATTTGTTTTACCATTTTACAATAGGTGTCAACATCTATATTAGATTACATGGACTTATGGGGGTTATTTATACAACATATTTTGCATATATTAAAAAATATATATTTTATGCAACAATTAATGTATGTTGTAGTTCATTGAACACCTCCACAACTCAAACCTTTGAACCAATTTTATTTTATATACCACATGTGTTCTTTGTTGTACATATATTGTCGATCTCATATATATATATATTGAAAAAAAATAAAAGTAAGCCTTGATACAAGATCGAACCAGTGACCTACAAGTATACTTAATAGTTATGCGTCACTTCAATAGTACCAGCGTCTATTTTATATCTATTATATAACATATATATCAAAAAAATTACATATGAACAAACACACACTCACACATACACACACATTATACATACATACATACATACATACATACATACATACATACATACATATATATATATATATATATATATATATATATATATATATATATATATATAGAGAGAGAGAGAGAGAGAGAGAGAGAGAGAGAGAGAGATAGAGAGAGAGAGAGTGAGAGAGAGAGAGGGTAAGGCTAGAATACACTATACAAATCACACCGTACACCCCAATTGAGTTTTCCTATCTAGACCATATTTTTGGAAAATGTAATCTATTAATCTTTATTGTTACAATAATAATAGGTCTCATACAAAATTTGAGCGTCTTTGGATAAGTGTAAGTCACTCATCCAAGGACAATAAAATTGATGCACAAAACTAATTTGAAATGTATGATTTTTTTCTTCCTCTAGATGCATGATCTATAAGTGTTTAAATGAGCTCAAATTTATTATATATTATGCTCTTAACATATCTAACAAGATCAAATCTTTATATTTGAAAATAACTGCTTCATGATGAAAAATGATTGATGTGTATAGTTTCTTCTGTACACTGGAGTGTATTCCAGCTATATATATATATATATATATATATATATATATATATATATATATATATATATATATATATAATTTTCATTTTTTTAGGGGCATCGCCTCTACTAGACCCATCGTACCACCTCTGAATTGGATTCTATTGTGTGATCTTAGTATATAACAATAGGTTACACCATGTTGTGTAATTGAGGTCTAATATAATCGAAAAATATCAGAATGGGTGTTGCATGATTATGGTATATTACAATGGGTTAAAGTATGTTGTGTAATTATGATCTGGGTTAGCATACATGGCTATTACAATGAGTTAGAATATGTTGTTTAATTATAGTATCTTACAACTAGATTAAGTATGTTGTGATATTACGGTCTATTACAATAGTTTAGCACATGTTATAGTATTACATATACTATAACGAGCTTGGTCTATTGTATATAAGTTGTAGTGTATAAAATATACATTAATCAACACACAAATATATTTATTGTAATAAATATGTCATTATGGAATAATCAAAAGAACTATTGTGTTTTCCCCATTATAAAGAGCATTTTTTGTGGTGGTGAACCTTGCGCCAAACACTCCAACATTGATGGCAAGCCAAATCTAAATTAATCATGGAGCTAAGGACCAAAGTGGAGGGTACTTATGGTGTTATGATGTTGTTCGAGAAGAGGTGTAGTCACATATTTGGTTGTCAAAGAGGCATAAAACTCGCTAGAGGGGTGTAGTGGGTGTAGATGTAGGCTAAGTAGGTATTGGCTAACTTGGCCAATTCACAAGAAACTACAATAGGAGATAGGATTGTGGAGTTGTAGTGAAGTGCTAAATATTGATTGATTGTGGTGGGAAGGTTCCATATGTTTCTTGTAAAGGTTATAGGAGCTACTAGAGTGGTACCACCTCATCAGGGTAGTTAGGGTATTTATTGGAGACCAACAAGTTAGGATTTAGCTTACTAGGATCGAGGAAGAGTTTAGATAGCTTCAAATTGTGAAATGGAAATGTAAAACTCTAGTTCAAGCATGTTTTGCATTACAATAACTAGTTCAATGGCCATAAAGGAACACGAGTTCAACATGGCCCTATATGTGATATTTTAAGAAGAGAGCAAGTTGATAAATGTGCATGGGTAATTAGGAGGAGATGGAGTGGATTATGTGTCATTGAATATTTTTTGAGGCTCTAAAAAACCACTAGTGTTGAGAAATACGATCTAATATACATGCATTATACACATTTAGTATGATGTTGGATTAAAAGATGATGGCCCAAATAAGAACTTGTTGATCGACTTAGATATTAAATGTAGAGCACATCTTCACTCAAATTATGATCAAAATTTTAATCCTATTTGTTGATGATAAATACCAATTTTAAAAATATAATATGCCCATTTTATCATACTAATACACCAAATTCAATCATCTGTATGAATAATTCAAATTTGAAAATCTAGTAATACAAAATATTGACTTATAATATTCTCATGCTAACGAACAATAACAAATTCTAACTACTAAAATGTGGGTCCATGTTTAAATGGATGTTACCAATTAAGGAAGATCACATTTTTTTTGACGTAATTTAGGAGTATCTGTAATGATTGGGTCCTCTACCCAAGGCTCTAGTAGAGTTTCAAGATTGATGGCTGGCCCCACAGACAACCACTAGCCCGAACTATGCTCTTTGTCCTCACTCACACGTATGTCATGGTTAACTTTCTGATTGGTCATCCATCCTAGTACTACTCCAATGTTAGCACACTTCACTATGGAGTTATTTAGTGATGGACTCCCGGAAAAGGAGGTGCACCTTGGTAATATGGGTAGTCTAATCATTCTTTTTAAAATCATTATATTTGAGGTCTAGAATCCTAGGACGTTATAGTATCCAAGTTATGTCTAAGTATGGAATGAAAATTTGCAAGTGAGAAATTCAAGAGGTGAACCTCATGAATTTAAGATCAAATTAATTAACTACCACATTTCCCTATGTTACAATATAATCCTAAGAATCCTTAAACATGTAGAGAGTAGATGCTTAAATACTAAGGGAAAGAATGTTAGTTCTTAGCATAAACATTTTGTTCAAGTATACATGATTTGTACAAAATGAGCATCATGTACTTTGTTTGAGATCATAACCAATTAGTAAGTGAAAAGGATAAGGAATCTCAACCTTCATAATAAGGAAACTAACTAATATTTCTTCAAATATAAAGATTGTTTTAATAACACTATATCTGTAACATCCCCATATTTTAACACATTAACCAGAGAATGCTACCTACGGTATCAACAATTAACACAACAATAAAGTGGTATTACTTAGACATGAAATAATCTTATTAGTACTCTATAAATGTACAAGGTACTTATATATATATGAATTACATGATTTTATTACAAAATTGAAAGTACATTTTAAAGGTTAATTCTAATTGAACATATACATCATTGTATAGTGTCTGCAATAGTTGTCTACCTAACACTTTCTCACTATACACATATATCCATTTTGTTATCAATCTATATATGAACCTAAAATCATTAAAATAGGAAAAATGTGAGCACATAGATGTTGAGTACGTGGTTTCCATTAATTACACCACCATTGAAAGTTTTATAAGGAAATTAGAACAATATTAGCTTTAAACATTTCATTATGAGATAACATGTATTCTATTATTTGTATTCAATTTTTCTTCCAAGTATAAGATCTAGGAAGAACGTGACCTAAAAAATTACTAGGTGGAGGAAAAGGCTCATGGTATATGAGTACTACCTTCCTAATACAACCAAATTGGTGCAGGAAAAGGATCACGGTTGCAAGTAAAGACATCTACCCAATGTCAATGACAAGGGACATGAAAATACTTAATATTAATATCAATATTAATATAAAGTTGCCA
Source organism: Alisma plantago-aquatica (assembly GCA_963693085.1). Taxonomy (NCBI): domain Eukaryota; kingdom Viridiplantae; phylum Streptophyta; class Magnoliopsida; order Alismatales; family Alismataceae; genus Alisma; species Alisma plantago-aquatica. The sequence goes on from OY856414.1 coordinate 475,287,473, forward strand.
CTTTCAGTAGGGAAATATTAGGTGATAATACATTGCACATTTAATTTATGGATGGGTTCTTGCAACACATTTATGAAAAATGATAGTAGCCATAGGGAATAAGCTAAGTTCAAATAAAATAATATGCCAACAATTTGAAATATGATATATCAAATTTCAAGATTGGAAACATATTATATAAAAAATATTAAGATTCTATTTCAAATGAGCTAGATAGTCACCAACAAGGATATCCCCAAATATACTAGTTTGGATCAAATAAATATTGGAGGAATATGATCCAATTGACTTGTTCAATGCATATATTAAACATTAGATTCTAAATCCAATAGGACCTATTTGTTTTTCATTATATTAGGTTATCATACAGACCCCAATAACTTGTGTCTGTTATTAGATATCAAGATAGGGTTTTCATAAACATTATTCTTAAATTCATATAATGAAAACTCATCAATGTATCAATACATCAGTTCCTAACATGTGATAATAATTATGTTTAGGTTCAACATTGTTCATGATTGATATTATGTTCCAAAAGTATATCACATCACATTATTATACTTGACTATCAACTTATGGATCCCTTTTTATAAGCATCGATGTATAAACAAAATCAAAACCCCAATACATGACCATATAAATGAAATATATGTTTTCTTACTAAAATGATGTATATATCACCCTGTTTGGATTACCCTAGTTAACTATATGATTTGTAAAGACATCTCATTTTATAAAATTTCATACCTTAGTTTTTAGTGAGTTGTAGTTGTTGTGGCATGTCTTCACTGGACCACACCATACACAAGCCCATGACCAACAGTGGAGCCAGAAAGTGTAGATAGAGGGGCAAACTTATTAATCATGAAGCTTATACATCGAATGAGGTAGGGAATGAGTAGTGTACTTCTATTGACATACCAATAGTATGGAACATGTTAATATGCAATTACAAAATGGAAGGTGGGGCATGTGCCCTACCAGGCCAATATGTGGCTAGCCCACTACCCATGGACAAGTTATTAGAGGGGAGCAAATGGTAAATATTTGAGCTATTTGGATTAAGGCTAAATTGGCTCCTAACTTTCCCTTATGACCCCACCAGATGTTGAATCTTTGTGGTCATCGATGCTTCTATGTCAAGTAAAGAAATACCCATAGGAAGAGCTTCCATGTGAACCCATTTTATATAGAGGAAGAAGAAGAAAGGGTTCTAGGAAGTCATGTTTACACGTATACTAGGGTCTCACGAAGCTCAGTAGCTAGTTCTTATAAGTTAGAGAGATCCTTGCCTTGGATTTCATCTATCAATTGCCAAATGAGGAGAAGAAAAACAACAGGAAAAGGGAAAATGACATATCCCTCAAGAAATACACATGATAAGGTTTGGAGGGACTCTAAATAGGTTATGGAGATCTTACTTGGGACAATTTTATTTCTAGTCGTGCACCTCAATAAGATCTTATCCACACAAAACATGGATACTGACAAGTGTTCAGACATGATCAAACAAACAAATGATCCTCTTTTCATCTTAGTAAAGTAATAATCGAGGTTTCCTATCCCTTCACTTACTCATTGAACTAGTAAATATAAAACCCCCACGTTTGTGTCTCTCATAATAGCTAGAAATGGAGAGAATAGTTGGTTTTGTTGTTAGAAAATTATTAATACGGCATGTATATCCTCATGTTAGGAGTTAAATGATAGATCAATCGTTTATGAGGTCTCTATTGGAAAAAAATTTGTTTAATATTTGTGAGTAATTATAAGAAAGGGATGGTGAGATTCTTTTCATCTCACCTCTTCTTTTTTTCTTGGATAAGGGTAGAAGACATAGGAGTGGCCACCGAATTTCAATCTAAGGACTAGCCCAATTTTCCTATTAACAGAAGCTACACCCAGAGATTGACTAATGATAGGGTGACATAATGACACATATTATGGATATATCAATTGCTAAAGGACCTAAATTGGTAGAATTATTCAAATGAGTTACCTTAATGAAAAGAAAATAAACTCTTTAACTAAAACATTATATGAAAATAGATTTGAGACCTAGCACCTTTATCAAGTAATACCTACCATGAAACATTTGAAATAAATTGAAGTATATTAGAGTATGCAATTACATCCTCTATAAAATCTTATTTTTAAAGGCAATTCCCTATACAATCAAACACCATGACTCATTTAGCTGCGGCCTGAGTGGGGTTATCAGGTGCCTAACAACCTTGATGATGTCATTAGCCGGATAAAGAGCAGATCTGATAATAAAGGGACTGGCTCTAGCATTTGCGGCATGTTCCTTGCTTGCGTCTACTTTCACATCTGGAGAGAAAGAAATGGAAGAATCCATTGCAGTGGGTTGATGGATGAAAAAAGGGCTGTTAAAGATGATTACTTTGGATTTGTGTTGGGTTTTTACTACCAAACCCGAGATGATTGCTAAGTTCAGTACGAATACAAAGTTGTATTGGGGTTTTGTAGATAACACCCCCGCTTAGCTTTCTGGCTTAGTGCCATTTTGTATATCTGGGCCTGGTGCCTCTGTTTTTTATAGCTTGCTATACATCTTTTGGCAATACTATTTACCTATTTCCAAAAAAAATACCACGACTCATTTAAGGAATCTATGTAGATAATGGTTTCTAATATTCCTTTAAAACTCATGTGGGTTTATTCATTACCAAAATATTTATTGGTTAACAATACACGAAGAGATCAATTAATGCACATATATCTTCATATAACTTGGTATTCTCTTAATTACATTACTAGAAATACCTAAAGTAACAAAATTATTCTTTATTTTTCAATCATCAACTAAATTGGTTTTTAACGACTGTGTAAGTAATTTATTTTTCCATAATTCACCATCTAATATATGCAGTCATTTTTGTGGAATGCATCCTAAAAGTTCAAGATGTGACATTCAACCCATATAAAATTGAAATATTCCTTTAAAATATGATAAAACTCACTATTGGGAAATTGAATTGTTATTAATTCAAATTTTGTAAGACCTACTTTCTAATGTTCCACATGCATCATATTTCTAAGCATTCTCATGATACTAAGCTATATTATTGGTTCAAGAAAAAGCTAATTGTATATACCCACTTGATGAGAATTATCACCAATTTGTATCATATAAATTTTCTTTAATTAGAAGTGAGGTTAAGCATATGTACAATGTAATTTGTGATCTAATATTTCCTCATATAAAAATGGATATATCCTCATAATGTCTTTGACATGCTTTTACCGTGCGTAGAATGCAAGTGTACACGTCAGTGTAGTATAGGCCCTTATGAGAACCGAGTCAAACTTAGGGACACTGAATTATCGTTAGACTACTACTAACTGGTTGCGATCAGCTAAACCGATTAAAAGAGTTTGAGTGTTGTTGTAAAAATAAAAAAAGCAAAATAAAATAAAGCAATCGATTAAGTGTTTAATTTAATCAATTCAGATGGGAATCTTTAGGATTGCGGTTTCACCGCGGGTTTTCATTGTATGAATTTCCATATAATAATTCAGGTTCATCTCTCGATCCGGGTAGTGGCCTATAATCAGAATTGCCCACTGTCATGGTACAATTCACTACCTCTGTCTAGGTCGGTTCCACCGTCGTAGTAACCTATACCCTAAACTAGGTGCATTAAAATCGACCTCTGGGTTTCCACCATTAACCGTACATCGCCTTGTTCAAGGGATTTGTTAATTAGTGTGAATTTCGTCTCTTTTCAACTATTAATTCTTCTTTCAAAGCAATTAAGGGCATTAGATTATCATTATGGTGATCAAGCATAACAATATAAATGAGAAAACAAAATCATACCACAGATTTAAGTGATAAATGATGAATTACTATGATAAAAATGTCATACAATGCTTCCCCGGGCTACTCCCGATCCTAAAGACAAAGGGGATTAGCCCTGCATGTTCATCTCAGAGTAAAACATGGTAGAGAAAAGGGGAAACATGGAGAAAAATGTGAATAAGTAAAGAAACCCCTGAATGGAGAAGATCCAAGCGTTCCTCTACGTGGAATGCACGCTCTACAACCTTTCGGCGGTGGAAAACGTCTTCTTCGACTTCTGAAACGGCTAGGGCGTCCTTCTGGGCTCCGTTCTTCTCTCCACACCTTCTCGGGACGTGTGCAGTGGCTAATGACCAGATAGATTTCTCTTGGCCGCCGTCATTAGGTATAATCACCGAGTTAGGATGCAAAAATATCATAACCGTCGGATTTAGATCAATCTGAAACAAACTTGCATCTGACGGCGTCGATACCATCGATGCGAGTCGATGGTATCGACCCTGCGCGATATCGGCAAGTCTTCTTTTCTTTCTTTGCTGTGCCTGATGCTGACTCGATACCATCGACACGGGTCGATGGTATCGACACCCTTAGGCGTCGGTTTTGTCCTTTTCCATCGCTGAATCCTCTGGGGTCGATAGTATCGACTTTATGGTCGATAGTATCGATTGTCTTCTCACCAGCAACCTGATGGAATGTCGCTACCATCGACTTCCATGTCGATGGTATCAACTCTGTGCTGCTCCTTGCGGCTGGCAACCTATGACTGTGTCGATAGTATCGACAACTGTCGATGGTATCAACAACTGCAGATATGTGTTTTTCCTGAAATTGCAACACAAAACCACATAAGCCGAAATAAAACATGTTATTGTAATCATTTATGCTCAAAACACTAAAATAAGGGAGAATTAATGTTTAGAAGGCTCATAGACCAAAGTAAATGAATTATGCAATATTAACCACCAAAATGACCAATAAATGCATAAAACACAAGTAAAACAAGTCTATAAATGCGACTCAAAATCATCGCATCAAACTCCCCTAAGCTTGAACATTGCTCGCCCTCGAGCAACAAAACTTTAGAATAGAATTGAGCGGGTCAACTAAAGAACATATCATCACAACAAACTTCACAATATGATTCCCACCAGACATTCACATATTGGCCCTTACTAACCACGAAATGATAATTACCCTACAGGCGACAATAATCATACATAAAAGATATCTACCTCAAGATTAAAGAACACCATCATATAAGGTAGTTAACATAATAAACTTCACCGGTCCAGACTCGGTGCATCTTGTGATCTCCTATTCTACGTTGCTCGCCCGAACTACCATCTACATGGAAGCAGCTCTCCTGATATTCACAAATGAGGAGAAAATCATGGTGGCCAACCAATTCGAGCAACGGGTGGATGGAATGGGTGGCTCATGGAAGAAATGGAAGCATTATACGATTTTATCATGCACAAAGAAAAAATGACCTAAATGATGCATATACAAGTGTAAATGCCCTAATGCCTACATTTGGGTGGAATGATGCATGCACTATCATTCTGTCTCAAGGTGAGATGGAATATCTCAGAAAACTACCTCATGTACTTATCCTTCTTAATATGCAGTGAGAACATATTCCTTTCTCCTTCTCATTCCTATTTATTTCTCAATTCTTTTCTTTGTCTCTTTTTTTTTTCAAATTTTTCTTCTTGTTTTTTTTAAGGCCCTTATATCCATAAATGATAATGAATTATTTGTTGGGCTCACTTCTTGTTGCACAACTATATACTTGAAGCATTCAGAAGGTATGGAACAAGTTCATCACCTTTAATGTTTCAGAAGAAATAAGATACATGATGTACTGTATATACATAAAAAAAGTGAATGCAGCTACAAAATGATACTCATGCAACTAAATGACATGCACCTAAGGATAATGTGCATGTATAGCTAATCTATATTTTTTTTCTTGTAAAATATGTGAAAATAGTTGCAATGCAAGTCCTATCCACATGAGATGCAATCAAAGAGATTAAAATGGTAATGTACTTCTAGTTCTTATGGTGGAGTAACAATGGGGTGGATAGATCACAAGACTAACTGACTGAACCTTTGTAAATTATTATGTGTCCCTCCTTACTGACCTGTGTAGTAATTAAGAGGTTTCTCTCTCTTACTTCAAATTAAAGTCTCATTATCATTTGATCAGTTTAGGCTCAAACAACCAATTCCATCCACTTTTCATGAATCATGAGAATGTACAGTTGTGATTTTCTATTTTAGAGTTGACAAACCCAATTATTTCCTTAAGTTATGTACTAAAAATTGAACAACACAAGATTGCAAAATACAAAAAAAATTAAATTTGGCCCCTGATTCCCATGTACAAGCAACGAGATGACACATGACTTAAGACATCCACAATTACACTAGATAAAGTGTGGATCCTACCAACAAACTAAAAATTGCAAGAACTAAAAGACAAAAGACAAAACAATAAAAACTAAAAACTAAAGGATAGAGTTGTTCAAACTCTCCTGCTAAGCTTGAATCCGACTATGGCCTCATAGTCAAAAACAACCTTAAAAGGTGGAACAGAGATACCGATCATTCTTCCAGAGGAGGCGGGTACTGCGGGGCCGAGGGGTCCCAAGATGGGTACTACCCCTGAAAGCTCGGATCATACTGGGGCATTGGTGGAGGTGGTGGAGATGATTCTGTTACATGGAAATATAGTATGAATGGGTTGTTATCAACTAAATCAGCTTACAAAGCCATTGTGGGGGACATGGAGGAGGAAAATAGGGGCAAGGATGATTTGGAACTGGCCTGGCCCCTCAAAGAATCAGAACGGGTGAGGTATCTGACATATTCATACCTAACGATTTTCCACAAAGTGGTGACGAAACGTATAACTTGTACAAATCTTTCCATTTTCCACATCTCCATCCTATGCAACCTGTTGTGGATGTGCTATTGGTTGTCGAGGAGGCACTCATTTTCAAAAATAGCCCTCTAGTTATCTAGCATCCGGTTTGTCGTATCCTGAATACCGGCATATGAAGTTGTGTGCTGCAGCTGGGTGTGCTGGATCTCTTGCAACGTCGTATACATCCCCTTCATGGAGTAGAAATCCTCACTTTGATGTGAGGGCTGTGGTGGCGGAGGCTGCGAAGAATAAGATGCACCCGGATGCATGCGGGGACACTTCCTAGGTGCCACTCGTGCCCGAAGAGGAGTGGAAGCCTCCTCTTCCTCTTCATTCTTGTCGTCGTCATTGTCATTGTCATCGTTGCCGCCGTCTTCATCTGAGCTCTCGATGGCGATGACAGGCCATAAAAAATGCTGACCCCCCTCGATGTGGAAGACAGGGTCTGGAAGTGAACACTCTTGATAGGCGTGATTAACATGTCAATGTGCATATGCCAGGCCATCATGAAGCAAGATGAGGCTGGAGTGATGCAGATGCTGCAGGTTGACTTTGCTCCGGTTGGAGAGGGGAGTAAGCTGGGAGAAATTTAACCCAAGATAGGAGGCCAGCGGTGTGATGAGCCCTCCAAAGTGGATTGGAGCCTTCCTCGTACTCCTCTTTACAGCCAACACGCGCGTCAAGAAAAACACGCCCTAATTACATTCTTCTCACTTCAGCAACTTGTGTAAGAAAAACAAGTCTGTCTCCTGAAACATGCTGAGAGACAGATCACCACGAGCGAACAAGGTGGTGCAGAGCATGCGGTGAAGGACCCGTACGAACAGATGCTCAAAATCCGCCACCACCGCATTGTGGTAGCTCACGGATTTGCCGGGCGACGCAGTCACTAGCTCGGCGAAGATAGCATCATAATCCATCTTGTTGTCTGGCCACCGATACTGATCTCGCCCATGATTCCAGTTGTAGATGGAATTGAACTACCGCAGGGTGAGAGTGTAATCATTGTTGTACAACCAGAAAGAAACGCGGCCTTTGATCCATTCCCGATCAGTGGTGATGATATCATTTGGCACGACACATATATCCAGCGACGCCATGAAATCCACCACTAGCTCTTTGTATGTGGGCCGGGCCATTCACCGAGGAATGGCTGGCCGTCGGCGTGGAATTCCAACTCATCGGGCCTCCTGCCCATATTACTTGCCTATCCCTTGAGAACGTAGGCAAGATTGGCCTCGAACCCAAGATTGAGGATCATGTCCCGGTCGACATAGCGGGTCGACTCTATCTTTATCTTCATCAGTTCCTCGTAAACCTTCTTGACCTCCACGGAAGGATGGACAATCCGCGGTCATGGAATAGACGTCGTCGCTGGAGGAATGAACACTGGGAGCTCCATTGGTGTCGCGTGTGAAGAAGATGCGTCGGCGGTATGCACCATTGTCAAAGAAGAAGGGATAGAAGACAGAGCTTGGGGGAGGTCAGAGAAGACAATCTCCTCTCGGTGAAGACTCCTAGAAGAACACGCTCCTTGGATGCTCTCCGCCGGGCTACGATCACTCTACAAGATGCTCGGCACAAGTGGAGGAAGAAAGCTCTGAAGGTGTGATGTCATATGACGACAATCCACCCCTTTTATAATCATGGTCGGCACTGCTGTATGCCGTCGATACCATCAACGTGAGTCGATGGTATCGACTCCTGTAGAACAATCTGTCTTCCACTAGTATCGACGGTTGTCGATAGCCTGATTTGTGGGCCCAGATCGATGATGCATCGATACCATCGACGGGTGTCGATGGTATCGACCCATCCCACAGATCGACTCTCTTGGTGCAGCGATCGTCGTTGATTTCCTATCGCGGATCGGTGACATGTCGCATCAATACTATCGACGCAAGTCGATAGTATCGACTTCTGCTTAGGGCAACACCCTCGTGAGGCCCGGCCGCCGCCTTTTGCCTGTAGCCGGGTCGATACCATCGGCAGGCCTGTCGATGGTATCGACTTCACTGAGACAATTTTTGTCTGAATATCTCCAGAGATCTCGCGAGTATCGACACCTGTGTCGATACTATTGACCTTATTCTGGCGAGCAACCTGATGGTATGTCGATACTATCGACGAGGCCATCGATAGTATCGACTCAGTGAGAATTTTGCAGCCGCCTACCTGTGCCTATCTCGATACCATCGATGCAAGGGTTGATGGTATCGACCCTGCCTCAGTCCTTCTGTAAGGGTAGATCACATTGTGAAATGATCCAACTCTTTGGTAGTAGATCATAAAGGCCTTAATGCATTCAACTCTTAGGTAGTAAATGCATGGATGATATAATGGAAAATATGCCTAAAAGTTATGTGTTCTCTTTTATTGATAAACAATCTTGTTCAAGTATGTTTTCCTTATATTCTTCTGTTACTGCCAAGTATTAGTTTTATATTATTGCCAAGATATGATGAGAGGTATATAAAAGACACGTAGACGTACTCATTACAATATTCTTGAATATTGTGCTGACGTGTACCGCATGTAATCTTTTGTTTAGGTTGTGGTTATTATTTTGAAGATCCAGGATAGTGAGAGTTGTATGGCGAGCTGATGTATAGGTGGACCCGTTGTCTTAAGATCCTGTAGTCTAGTAGTAGTACATGTATATGTATAGTTTGCTATTCAATATGTAATACCAAATGTTGTAACAATTCATGTTGTAATTATATGTTGAATGGTGAACATGTGTGTATGGTTTTATTATTGTTCATGTACATGTGCTACTGATTGTTTCCTTCTGACTCCCTTGATTTTATTCTTCTTAGCCTAGTGTGTGGTGTTTAAATTGGGATTCTTGCTGAGGTGAAGGTTTCAATTTAGACGTCACACATCAGTTTAAGTTTTAGAAAATCCAGGGACGTCACGCGTGCACATTCAACAAATAATCAAGGTATCTTTTTTACACTAAAAACAAAATCAAATCAAACCAAATTACTAATGTAAAAGAAACTAAACAAAACTATCGATGGTTGGGTTGCCTCCCAATAAGCGCCCTTATTTAACATCTTAGGCTAGACGAATCAAGTTCCTCATGCATCCGGAAGTGCTATGAGTTTGACCTCATTCACTTTCCTTGTGTAATATTCACTAAAATACAACTTCAATCATTGTCCATTAACCAAGAATGTTGTCTCGCCATCACGCACCATGATTGTGCCATGTGGCCTGACCTCCTCTACATTGAACGGTCCACTCCATCAGGATTTCAATTTCCCGTGATGCATTTTCAACCTGGAGTTGAACAAGAGTACACGATCTCCTTTTTTGAAGATGCACATCTAAATATGGCGATCTTCAATCAGCTTTGTTTTCTCCTTGTAGATCCATGAGCTTTCATATGTATTCATCCTTAGCTCGTCAAGTTCATTCAACTCAAGCAACCTCTTCTTTCCAGCTTCATCATAGTTCAAATTCAGCTTCCTCAATGCCCAATGTGCTTTATGCTCTAATTCCACCGGCAAATGGCAGGCCCGACCGTAAGCCAACCTAAAAGGCGTAGTGCCTATAGGTGTCTTAAACGCCATCCTGTATGCCCACAAAGCGTCCGGTAGCAAGATGCTCCAGTTCTTTCTCGTGGAAGCCACAGTGCACTCCAAGATCTTTTTAATCTCCCGATTGGAGACTTCCACTTGCCCCTGTGTCTGTGGGTGGTACGAGGTACCAATGTTATGCTTTACCCCGTACTTTCTCAACAGTGCCGTGAACTTATGATTCTAGAAATGTGTACCTCGATCACTAATGATCATTCTTGGTACACCAAACCTACCGAAAATGTGTTCCTTGACAAACCTGCACACTACGGCAACATCATTAGTCCTAGTGGATATTGCCTCTACCCACTTCGATACATAGTAAACAGTTAATAGAATGTACAAGTTAGAATTAGTGGACACAAAGGGTCCCATAAAATCCATACCCCAAAGATCGAACACCTCGACCTCTTGAAATACATTGAGGGGCATCTCCTGTCTTTTTGAAATGTTACCTGCCCTTTGGCAGGAATCGCATTGCCTCACATAGTCTTAGGCATCCCTGAACAAAGTAGGCCAGTAAAGACCACTTTCCAGTACCTTGGCCGTAGTTCTAGAACTTGCATGGTGGCCACCCATCGGTAGAGTATGACAATGATGTAAGACACTTTCATATTCCACTTTTGGTACACACCTGCGCAACACACCATTCTTGCACTGCTTCAACAGAATAGGGTCATCCCAAAAATAATATCATAAAGAATGGAAAATTTTCTTTTTATCTTGGTATGTCCAATCATCTGGGATAATTTTGCAGGTGAGATAATTAACAATGTAAGAAAACCAAGGATCTTTCGATTTCACAGATAGAAGTTGTTTATCAGGAAACGTCTCGGTAATGGGTATATACAAATCCTTCTCATCTACCCTTTCCAACCTAGACAAACGGTCCGCAACCACATTTTCTATTCCCGCCTTATCTTTGATTTCAATATCAAATTCTTGTAAAAGTAAGATCCACCTAATCAGTCTAGGTTTGGCATCCTTTTTCTCCATCAAGTACTTAATGGCGGCATGGTCCATCCATACCACGACTCTAGATCCTACAAGATATTACTGGAATTTTTCAAAAGCAAAAACAACGGTGAGAAGTTCTTTTTCAGTTGTCGTGTAGTTTAACTATGCGTCATTTAAAGTTTTGGACGCATAGAAAATCACAACGGGTTTATTGTCCACACGTTGTCCCAAAACAGCCCCAATTGCAAAATCTGACGCATCACACATCAATTCAAATGGTTTTGTCCAATCTGATGTTTGCACAACTAGTGCGGAAATCAGTTTTTCTTTAAGCATGTTAAATGCATGTAAACACTTTTTGTTAAAATCAAACACAACATCCTTTTCTAACAACTCAGATAATGGTTTGGCGATTTTTGAGAAATCTTTTATAAAGCGGCGATAGAAACCGGCGTGACCTAGAAAACTCCGTACCCCTTCAACCAAATTCGGTGGGGGCAATTTGGAAATCACTCCGATCTTCACCGGGTCTACCTCCAACCCTTTGCTAGACACTTTATGTCCAAGCATGATCCCTTCGCTGACCATCATGTGGCATTTCTCCCAATTGAGGACCAAATGCGTGTCCTCACAGTGTTGCAAAACCTTGTTCAAATTGTATAAACATTCGTCAAAGGACGCACAATAGACGGAGAAATCTTCCATAAAAACCTCCAAACAGCATTCAACCATATCAGAGAAAATGGCAAGCATGCAACACTGAAAGGTTGCCAGTGCATTACACAGACCAAATGGCATACGGCGGTATGAAAATGTTCCGTAAGGACAAGTGAAGGTGGACTTCTCTTGGTCCTTAGGATCAATGGAAATCTGATTGTACCCCGAATAACCATCGAGAAAACAAAAATGAGATCGACCTGCTAATCGCTCTAAAATCTGATCAATGAATGGGAGAGGGAAATGATCCTTAAATGTAGCAGCAGTCAATCTACGATAGTCTATACATACACGCCACCCGGTTACCAAGCGGGTCGTGACAGGTTCATTTAACAAATTATGTGTAATAGTAATTCCCCCCTTTTTAGTAACTACCTATGTCAGACTCACCCACGTCGAATCAGATATAGCATAGATGATACCTGCAGAAAGGAGCTTGATCACCTCCTTATTTATGACCTCCATCATGCTAGGATTTATTCAACGCTGTGGCTGAATCACCGGTTTGGCTCCCTCCTCAAGCCGAATCTTGTGCTGGCACAATGTAGGGGAGATCTCCTTGATGTCTTTGACCGACCACCCAAATTCACCTCGGTGGTTCTTCAACACAATCAACAATTGATCTTCCTCCTCAACACTCAGATATGCTGAAATAATCACAGGTAGCTTCTCATCCTCACCTAGAAATGCATATTTCAAGTGCGGTGGCAAAGGCTTCAATTCTAAATCTGGCGGGCAGATCAAAGATGACTGAAACGGTGGTGGAAGTTCTCCAAGGTCTTCATAGTACCTAGCATAAAAACATGGAAGCACCTGAAGCATCTTGGCACACTCTTGTAGTGACTTCTTCTCATCCAATCATGTGTTATATTAACCAGGCAGGCTCCAAGCGGTAATTTTGGATATGCATTGAAAACAGAACTTGCTATGGCATCAACTTCAGTAGAGGGAGGGATGTCCTCCTCTTCATCATTGGGAAAACCCACAACCTTGCTAAGAGACACAAACTTGGTCTGCTCCATGATGTCTACAGCCAGTGTCCCTTTTTCTACTCTAGTCATCACATGAGCCATATCGAGAAATGGCTTCCCTAGACAGAGAGAGATATTCTGATCAAAGTGCTTCATCATGCGGCAATGCTCCTTTACTTTTGATTGTGTAGTGCTTGAGGGCATGACCATCTCAAACTTATCATCAGTGATACCCAAGGTCAACCGACCTCTTCCCATCTCCAGTATCATGTCAGTAGTGGCTTGGAATGGTCGTCCAAGGAGTAACTCATTACCCTGTTCATCTTGCATCTCCATTACAACAAAGTCTGCTGGAAACACAAACCGATCTACTTTCACCAACATGTCCTCAAATATGCCATATTGATTTACCACTGAATTATCCGCCAGCTATATTGTCATATTGCTCGGCCTTGATTCTTTTAATCCCAATTTCTTGAACGTAGAGAGAGGCATCAGGTTTATGCTTGCCCCAGAATCACACAGTGCTTCACCAATTTCACCTTACCAATGTAACATGAAATATTGAAGCAGCCCGGATCCTACCTCTTATGTGGCAATGTGCCCATGAGGAAGGCACTTACCTGTTCCTTGAGAACCACAACCTCAGTATCTGATATTTTCCTTTTCTTTGTGATGATGTCTTTCAAGAACTTCCTGTAGGAGGGTATCTACTCAATTTCTTCTAGTAATGGAATATTGACAGAGAGCTTTCTAAAACTGTCCAGAAACTTCTTGAACTGGGCATCCACTTTCTTTGCTTTCACACTATTTGGATATGGGACAAGGACAACATGTGCCCTTTGATGTGGTGGCACATATGGTGTCCTCTTCTTTGTCTCCTCCTCAGCAGTAACAGGTTCAACTGTGACTTCCTCTACTATATCCTCAACTGGCTCTGTGACTAGAATTGGCACTTCCTCTGTGGCCTTACCTTCAGTTTCTGATTGGTGTTTGCTTGGTTCATCGACCTTGGGTTTTAAATCTTCTTGCCACTCCGTAGCAAGATTTCCTTTTCCTGCTGATTTCCCCCTAGAATATTTGTATTACCCGGGATGCCTTGCTGCGCTGGCTTCTTCAGATTTGCTATCTCAGCTGCCATTTGTGCCATAGACATCTCTATCGTCCTCATCTGAGCCCCATGGCTCTGCAATGTCTTTTTTTTGCTCTGCCATTTGTGCCATAGACGTCTCTATCGTCCTCATCTGAGCCCCATGGCTCTGCAACGGCTCTGCAATGTCTACCCAAACTGATTCATGAATTCCCCATGTTGCTTGATCTGCTGGCCAAAAGTGTTCATCAATTCTTGGTTCTGCTTTATCACTTGGTTGAGCAACTCCGTGCTCTTATCTTCCGCCGCCGGTTGGGGTTTTGCATCGGAGTCCTGCAAGAAGTTATTCAGATCTTTCCAGGAAATGTTTTTGTCCTTCCTCCATGAGTAATCGTTGTTTCTGTACCCCTGTTGCTAGCGCATGAACTTTACTTGAGCTTCATCATCTGTTTCAATATCTTCTTTTGCAAGCAGTTTCTTTGCCAGAAGGTCCATCTTCTCATTCAACTCTTTGATGGCCTTTGACTCTCCCGCAACTTGAACATGCTCTACAGCGTCTCTGTCGCCACATGATTGCTTCTTGGCAATATTTTTCAGAATTTCCCAACACCTCGTGTCTGTGTTGTTCAAAAAGAACCCTGAACCTGCGGAATCCAGGTTACTTCTATCATGCTCAGAGAGAGAAAAATAGAAGATTTTGACCTGTGTCTCCTTGTCAAGCCCATGATGCGGGCACCTCCTAAGCATGATCTGAAACCTCTTCCAGGTTTCGGAGTAAGTCTCCCCTGCCTTCTAGCTAAAATTATGGATTTTTCTGATCATATCAGTTGTCTTCTCGGGCGGGAAAAACCTTTCAAAGAACACTTCCACCATGTGGTTCCATGATTCCACATATTCATCGTCATGATTGTGCAACCATTGTCGTGCATTTCCTGCCAAAGAGCTCGGAAACAACTTCAGGTATAGTGTCTCCTGCGGAAACCTATCTAATTTTTATCATATCACAATTCTCCACAAACTGGCTAATGTGAGTCACTGGGTCTTCGTTCTTTAGCACATGGAATGCATTTGACTTGACCAGATTGATTAATGTAGGATCAATCTTATAAGTCGGAATGTTGATCGCCTGCTTCTTTATTGGCCCCTTTGAAGCGGATGAGGAAGAAGCTTTTATCTTCTCCCATATCGTCTGCTCTTCAGTCATGGCTTCTTGTTCTGAGCCAGAATCTATATCTTCCAGTTGGTCTTGATTGTAATATTCCTCATCGTCAGGTCCCGACAGTGGAACCTCTGGTGTCGGCTGCGTGTAATCAGTGTTACACGTCCTCACCATGCACAATACCTACAAAATAATAATCTCAATTCAGTACCGTGCGTGACGATTACAAAATTTGAAAAATAAACTTTGAATTTTTGAAATGATTGCAAAATAATAAAAGGTGGCCTAGAATGGCTTCTTGTAGCACTTGTAGTGCTGACAATTGATGTGTCCCCGACAACGGCACCAAAAACTTGACACGCTTTTACCGTGTGTAGAACGCAAGTGTATGTGTCAATGTAGTATAGGCCCTTGTGAGGCCCGAGTCAAACTCAGGGATACTAAATTATCGGTAGACTACTACTAACTAGTTGCGATCATCTAAACCGATTAAATGAGTTTGGGAGTTTTTGTAAAAATAAAAGAAAGCAAAATAAAATAAAGCAATCGATTAAGTGTTTAATTTAATCAATTCAGATGAGAATCTTTAGGATTGCGGTTTCACCGTGGGTTTTCATTGTATGAATTTCCATATAATAATTTAGGTTCATCTCTCGATCCGGGTAGTGGCCTGTAATCAGAATTGCCCACTGTCGTGGTACAATTCACTACCTATGTCTAGGTCGGTTCCACCATCGTAGTAACCTATACCCTCAACTAGGTGCATTAAAATCGACCTCTGGGTTTCCACCATTAACCGTACATCGCCTTATTCAAGGGATTTGTTAATTAATATGAATTTCGTCTCTTTTCAACCATTAATTCTTCTTTCAAAGAAATTAAGGGCATTAGATTATCATTATGGTGATCAAGCATAACAATATAATTGAGAAAATGAAATCATACCATAGATTTAAGAGATAAATGATGAATTACTATGATAAAAATGTCATACAATGCTTCCCCAGGCTACTCTCAGTCCTAAAGACAAAGTAGATTATCCCCGCATGTTCATCTCAGAGCAAAACATGGTAGAGAAAAGGGAAAACGTGAATAAGTAAAGAAACCCATGAACGGAGAAGATCCAAGCGTTCCTCGGCGTGGAATGCGTGCTCTACAGCCTTTCGGCGGTGGAAAACGTCTTCTTCAGCTTCCGGAATGGCTGTGGCATGCTTCTGGGCTATGTTCTTCTCTCCACACCTTCTCAGGACGTGTGTAGTGTCTAATGACCTGATAGATTGCTCTTGGCTTCCGTCATTAGGTATAATCACTGAGTTAGGTTGCAAAAATATCATAACCGTCATATTTAGATCAATCTGAAACAAACTTGCATCTAATGGCATCGATACCAGTCGATGGTATCGACCCAACATGATATCGGCAAGTCTTCTTTTCTTTCTTTGTTGTGCCTGATGCTGACTCGATACCATCAACGCAGGTCGATGGCATCGACACCCTTAGGCATCAGTTTTGTCCTTTTCCGTCGTTGAATCTTCTGGGGTCGATAGTATCGACTTTATGGTCGATAGTATCGACTGTCTTCTCACCAGAAACCTGATGGAATGTCGCTACCATCGACTTCCATGTCGATGGTATCGACTCTGTGCTGCTCCTTGTGGCTGGCAACAGGTGATTGTGTCGATAGTATCGACAACTGTCGATGGTATCGACAGTTGCAGATATGCATTTTTCCTGAAATTGCAACAAAAAACCACATAAGCCGAAATAAAACATGTTATTATAATCATTTATGCTCAAAACACTAAAATAAGGGAGAATTGATGTTTAGAAGGATCATAGACCAAAGTAAATGAATTATGCAATATTAACCACCAAAACGACCAATAAATGCATAAAACATAAGTAAAACAAGTCTATAAATGCGACTCAAAATCATCACATCAAATAAGAAGTGAGGTTAAGCACATGTACAATGTAATTTGTGATCTAATATTTCCTCATATAAGAATGGATATATCCTCATAATGTCTTACTTGTATTGTGAGGGGTACAACAAATCTAGCTTATCCGACTGACATATCATACATGTAAAGATCATGACCCATGTTTTGAGCTAACCCTTTTTACTTAGCTCCTTGATAGAATCATCTAATATTTAATTAGGGCATTTTGGAGGTTGGTGTTCCTTGTATGAGCGTGTTTCTTGATGTTTGTGCTTTGTTGTAAGGTTTTGGTACAAACTTGCAATTTACTCAGAGTAAGGGTTGATATGCAAGTTTGCCACCACTAGAGTGTTTATTCTCTATCTTGACATCATCTAGAGAGATAAAGTGTTGGGTGCCTTGGTTTGTCCTTGCTTGAGTGGTGACATCCTTGTTGATGTTTTGGGCACATGTTTGAAGTGTGCTTTTCTCTTTGGAGTGTTGTCTCAGGCTTGAGAGCCTTGGTGAGACCCTATATCATTTTGAGGATGCCTTAAGAAGGTTTGGTATCAGTTGAGGATGTCTTGAGGGACATCCTATTGGTTTGTGACACCTTGAGGATCACCATATCAGGTTGTGGTGACTCTAGGAGGAGTGCCATATCGGTTTGTGACCTAGGATTTCATCCCTATTGTTTTGTGAAGGAGGTGGATGGGTGTGTCGGCCATGACCTAGGAAGGTGACCAAGTTGGAGAGACTTAGGTCCTATTATCTTGTTGCATGGCATGGAATGGCATGTGTCACTTCTTATTAGACAAGTGTCTTCTAGGGCTAAGGTGGTGACACCTTTCCTTTACTCTCTCTCTTCGGCCATGGATATATACCTCTTCCTTCCCATACAAGTGAACCCTTTTAGCAATACTTGCTTGCTCTCCTTAGTCATCGACCTTGATCTAGAAGAGTACTCTTCAATGGAGCTTGGTGGGAGAGCTAGACGCTTGTGGTGCTCTCTTTCATCTTCTTCCTTCGTAAGCTATGGTTTCCCATATTTCCTTCTCTTCTTCTTTCTTCTTCTCAGACATCGACCTTAGTACCTTGTTTTCTCTCTTTTTCTCTCTTGACCATGGTTCTATCTTTCTTCTTCGAGGTGTTGTGGAGGTTGAGATAGGAGGATCTTCTTCTACTTTGAGCTTTAGGAAGATTGGATCTTGACCTTGGATCTTAAAGCTTGGTGGTTGTTCTTGAGGCAGGTTATATAACTCTAAACCTACTTTGTTATTATCACCTTTCTACTTGTTATCTTTATATTTGCTCTTAGCTTGACTTTGATTGCATACCAGAAAGATTTCTTGGAAGCTTTCCATTCTATTTTTGAGAATAGAACCTTGTTAAGTTGCTGCCATAAGTTACTCCTTTCATTGCCTTGGTAGTATCATCATCTTGATGTAGAAGATGACTAAACCGATATGCGTTATGTTATGCTAACCGATATGATGTACGACCCAACATGCAAATTGACATGCCTTATATAGACCGATATACCTACCATGATGGGATGTGTTATGATCTATTGGTGGCTAGTGAAGAAGAGTGTTGAGTCTCCATGCTTCTAGTTGAGTGTGGAAGCCAAAATGGGTAACCCTAATCTGATATGCATGCAACCCGACACACCTTGCAAATCGATACACCTTAGTCTGTTACACCTTGTTTAGAGGTGAGGAGCACCTACCTTGTGGTTAAACTTATACAACCTACCCTGGTGGTTGATATGCTATAGAAATCTATGTGGATGATACCCTAAGGGATTGTGCGGCCGATACCATAATTGAGTTGGTAGACTGATACCCTAAGGGATGGTGAGGCAGATACCCTAGTTGAGTGGGTAGGCTGATACTTTAAAAGATGGTATAACCAATACACTTTCTCATGTACCGTTTGGCCGATATCCTTTGTTGTGCCTTGGCCGACACTATCTCATTGAGGTGTTGGAGATATGATGAAGCGATATATTTTGTGATAAAATGATACTCA
Source organism: Alisma plantago-aquatica (assembly GCA_963693085.1). NCBI lineage: Eukaryota > Viridiplantae > Streptophyta > Magnoliopsida > Alismatales > Alismataceae > Alisma > Alisma plantago-aquatica. The sequence continues at coordinate 475,306,668 of OY856414.1, forward strand.
TCTTTATGTTGGTAGGTCGATACCCCACCTAGGTTGGTTGCCTAATATCTAGGATTAACTGATACCCTACCATAGTGTGGTGGCCAATACACTAACCCAAACCGATACCCCTATTTGGTCTAGTGATGCATCTTGTTTATGCTAGGGTTACATGGCATGATGTGATAACCTATGGTATAATTATGTGTATCTTGTTAAAAAATATACCTCTTAACATGTTTTATCATGATAATGAGAAGCTTACTTCAATGTCTTATAACACATCTCATAATGATGAGGGAAGTTATGATCTAAAGATAGTTGATGATCCAACCTTGTAAACCCTAATCAGGTAAAGTGAAACCCTAATTGTTATGATGTGAAATGTGTAATGTGAATGTATAATATAAGTTCTATGAAATAATGATAATGGTTTTCCCTTTTGATATCACTTTCTAACCATGCATGTGTTACTGATTGATGTACACAGCCATGTATGTGCTATTGTGGTTATGTTGTGATGGATATTGGTCCTTGTGATGGGCATGTGGTCCTTGTGATGGACATTGGTCCTTGTGATGGACATGTGTTCCTTGTGTTGGACATGTGATCCTTGGGATGGACATGTGGTCCTTGTGATGGACATTGGTCCTTGAGATGGACACATAAGTGATAACAAGTATAAAGTGATGATGTGATTCAATATGTTCTGGTGATGAGTCATACCCTATTTATGTAGATCTTGTTTAGATGTTATACATTGTAACTTGATTGACACTTAAAGAGGTTGAAATTGATCTAATTGATCAAGAGAAATCTAATAGTGTAGTTGCCCAGTGCCATAGATCCATTTAGTGTTAGAATTTGTTGAATGATGAAATTATTTTACTCAAAATGCATATTGTTGAATATGCGGGGTACAAGTTGGAACACCACCTAGTTTCCTAAAAGTAAATGTATCACATGATTTACTGTAAGACATTCCTAGAATTGTATCACAGGATTGACTGTAAGTCATACCTTGAATTATATCACAAGATTGACCATAAGTCATACCTCGAAGAGCACTGTTGCAAGATGTAGCTCAATTTCTCTAGCGCCGTGACCTATACAAAGGTGGGCTAAATATGCACACTTGGACTAAAATGTCCCGGGAAGCAGATGATTCATGATGTCACTACATGTTTACTTGTGCTAACTGAGGATGGTGAGGTCGTGGATTCTGGCTCTTCTATTAGACCTTGTATGGCATTGAATTTGACTATATACATATAGTGGTCGATCGACTTTGAATGGTACGATTCAAATTGTCAAGGCATAATGAATACATAATCAACAATATAGTATAATTGTATAGGAGCAAATATGAAAACATTGGTTGAGGATTTGCTTGATCTTTATACAATATTGTTGATAGAGAATATACATGTTCTTCATATTCCTTTTTAATTATTAAGTTGTTTTCATAATTCAAAAGTAAATGTTCTTTGTGTTAATTACACCAGTGCTCATTTTATCTTATCTGTGGTAATAATGGAGTTAGGGGAGAGTTATATTTCTCATTGGGACAGTGTGTCTCACCCCATTGTTTAACAACTTTTTTAGGTGGACGAGTATGAGAAGATAGAGATCGTACAGAGGAGGTTCAGTAGCAGCCAGAGGAGCAGTAGTTGATAAGGTTGGAAGTGTTGACGGATGTCTTTTATTGGTAGAGTGCTAGAGTCGTCCCAGTAAAATAAGGTATCTGGGAACGTTTTGTACGTGTTTTGCGAACATGTTGTCTTTACGAGCCTTTGTAATATATGTTCTAGAACAATGCTTTTTTATAGGTTGACAACATGCCTTATGAATGCTTTGAGGCGTGAAAGTACTCATGTGTACATGTTCTTGCTATATGGCTGCTTAATGAAAAAAAGGTTTTAAATTTTTAGTGTTTTCTGCTAATAATTTGTCAATCTCTTTTCCACGGTTTGTTTTGAGTTATCTCATTTTGATGTGGCATGGGGCGTCATAGTTTAGGTTGGTATCATAGTTTTAGGTTCACGGAGTCTATAGGGACCTAGGACTAGGGTTGTGTCTGTTCTAGTGTCCTCCAGTCTATCTAATGGTCACTTCTACTTATGTAGAAGAAGAAGAAAATCTTAAAGATGTCTAGACAACACAAAAAACATGTTATTGAGAGAAGAGTTGTTGCATCGGGTGGTGGTGTAAAGAAATATGCACACGAAGATCGGGTGTCTAAAGTGCCCCAGTTTGACCGTACCATGATAGAAAACCCTGCCTTTCAATCACTTTTTGGGTAGTTCATGGTTACGATGACTCATATGGTGGACAGGATGCATGCACCTCAGCCTAGCACACCTGTTGCCCATGTTGAATCTTCTGGTATTGTTTAGTATGCTAGAACAACTGACCTAGACGATGTGGATATATGGATGACTGAGCTTGAGAAGGCCTTTAAGATCCCAAGTATCCCTAAAGATGATAAGGTGAAGCATGCAGTATACCTTGTGATAGGGAGTGTTGGCCATTAGTGGGCCATGGAGGAGGATTAGAGACTCGGTGTTGTGATTGGTTGGGAGGAGTTCCGACGAGAGTTCGTGTCACACCCCGATCTCACACTAACCACTAATCACGAGATTAGGGTGCGACGGAGGGATTATCACATAAACAAATCATTGAGAACTTTTCCTTTTTAAAACCTCGTAATGATATCCGGATTATAGCTGTAAACTAAACATAATAAACTATTGCGGAAGCATTTCAATTAAACTGGCTAGAGAACATAAACAGAGTTTACAACATGTAACATTGTTTAACAGAAAGTAAAACATAACATTTAATTTACACCTTTTACACATTTGCCATACATACTCTCTCTCACCCACACCATGTCCCAAGGAATAAAATCTTGCCAATTAGCTTTTCTCAGCTAATCAAAATGCTAATCACATCTTAAGCACTTAGCTTAGCTTAATTAACTTGATGATTCACTAATCACCACATGAGCACTTAACTTATCTCAATTAACTTAATTATGCACTAATCATTGTACGTACTAGTTAATCATGGAGTGGGTCATAACAATCTCCTTCCCTTATAAGAATTTCGTCCCGAAATTCCTAAAAGAGAAGGAAACTTGTTACACATCTCAGATTCAAGCTCCCACATAGCTTCCTCTATGTTATGATTCCTCCACAGAACTTCTACTAAAGGTATCTAATGATTCTTGAGTTTCTTGATCCTTCGATCAACTATCTGAATTGTTCCCTCAACGTAAGACACATCTGATCTGAGTTGTGCAGATTCTGGGTCAACTATCTTCTCTGTACTAGGGTAACATTTCTTCAACAGAGATTTATGAAACACATCATGTAAATTAGCCAACTCGGATGGCAAATCCAACTTGTAGGCTACAGGTCGAATCCTCTCAATGATAGGATATGAGCCCATAACCTAGGAGTCAGTTTGCCTCTCTTACCAAACCTCAACACTCCTTTCCACGGTGAAACCCTCAGATAACTTCATTACCAACTTCAAACTCGAGACGTCTACATCTCTTCTCAACATAACTCTTTTGCTTGTCCTGAGCAGCTATCAACAGCTCTCAGCACATCCTCAAGAATCTGAATGGTACTTTCTAACTGACCATCCGTCTGCAGGTGAAAAGTTGTACTGCATCTCAACTTTGTTTCCAAAGCTCGATGCAACTGATTCCACAACCTGGATGTGAACTTAGGATCTCTATCTGATATAATTGAAACTGGGATACCATACAATCTGACTATTTCATCCACGTATATCTTGGCCAACTTCGGATCATCAGAGGTTGACTTGATATGAAGAAAGTGAGCAGACTTAGTCAGTCTATCCACAATCACCATATTGAGTCACAACCTCTAGGTGTCCTGGGTAGCCCTACCACAAAATCCATTGTGATACGTTCCCATTTCCATTCTAGTATAGGAAAAGATTACAAAGTACCTGTGGGCTTCTGATGCTCAGCCTTAACCTGCTGGCACACACTACATCTGGCCACGTACTCAGTTACATCCTTTTTCATACCTGACCACCAGTACAACTTCTTGAGATTCCTAAACATCTTAGTGTTGCCTGAATACATAGCGTACATCGACGCATGTGCTTTCTCAAAAATCTGTTCTTTCAAATTACTGTCTCGAGGTACACACAACCTGTCATGCTGATACAACACACCATTATCTGAAAACCTAAACTTTGGTCTTTTCCCCCTGTCATGTCATGTACGATCTGTTGCAACCCACTGTCACCCTATTGTAGTTCCTTGATCTGATCATAAAAAGTAGGCTTGACTTGCATCGATGCAATCAAACCACTATGTTATGTCACTCTTAAGTCTAAGTTCAACTTTCACATTTCTACTAGCATGTCTCTCTCAAAACATGCCATAGAGAATGCATCAGTTGTTGAACTTAACTTCCTGCTGAGGGAATCAGCTACTACATTCACCTTTCCAGGATGATAATCTATCATTATATCATAATCCTTAATCAATTCTAATCATCTCCGCTGTCTAAGATTCAGATCCTTCTGGGTAAAGATATATATCAAGCTCTTATGATCTATAAACACCTGGCACACCTCACCATAAAGATAGTAACGTCATGTCTTATGAGCATGAACTACAACAACTAATTCCAGATCATGTGACGAGTAATACTCCTCATTCTATGCTACTAACTTCTTATTACTACTGTAAGAATTTATTTCAAAATTATATCTTACTCTTTTCTCCGAGTCATTTTCATATTGTGTATCTACCTTCCAGATTAGCTAACTTTAAACCCTAGATTTTATTAGTGCTAGGTTACCTTTCATAGTGCAAATCGTATGATCTTGTTTTATAAAGATACTAGTATTCAAGGTCAAATCATTAGTGACATCCCTTGAACAACTACAACTCTAAACATTCTAGGGTTTGGTCCTTATCAGTAACATAGCATTATTGTGGTGTGACTTTGCTTCCTTAGTTTGAAATCAAACTTTAGATCTCATAAGTTCATCCATCTACTTGTAATGGATACAACAGATATGAATAATCATCAATGAAGTATAGATATATAACAGAAATGTAACATCATCCAAGCTCTCTAGCATAACTTATTAACACAAATGCTACAAATCAACATGATACTTGTTACCCAAGCATCACACATGGCTCACAGGGCCATTCATATCTTGTCACCTCTCACTAGGAAACAACTTATTCACATGGCTCACAAGGCCATTCACATCTTGTCACCTCTCACTAGGCAACAACTTATTCACATGGTTCATAAAATCCGTACACATTATTACTTTTATTAAGCAACAACAACATCAACACACAAAAAGCCAATCAACATTTATTATATAAATGTCACAGCCCAAACTTGGCTATATTCATCATCTCATCATACCTGCATGGTTATTAGGCATGATAACAGTCATACAAGATATTCATCACATCATATGATACAATAGTAATACCATCATTCCTTGACCAGGAATTAGGGTTCACTATCAAACAGGGCTTATCATTCCCTTTTCCCCAAATTAGGGTTAGGGTTCCCCATTTCTCATTAATTCAGACCCTCTTGAGTTAACCAACTTTATCTTGTATTAAGGTATTTCCCCTCTTAATGCATTCCATCACAGAATACTCACCCTTAGCATATAATGCATAGGCCACACATTAGAATTGTCCAGCTATCTCACATGATATGGACTTATCTTGGTCTAAGGCATAACTTATAAAGTTGCCTATAAACAATCGCAATGATACACCCTCAACTAGGGTTTCACAATGATACACCCTCCACTAGGGTTTACTAATCATGTATTGGATCCATGCATTTGTTATGCATTATTGATTAGTACCATTATGGGTATTTCTCACCTAATTATTAAATTTAATCTGACCCTTATTGTGTTCCTTTATTTCTAATTAAGGATTGCTCATATGAGGTCCCAATGTTGGGTCTCCGATGTCAGTTCCAACAAATTCTTAGTTGTTCTAATCTTTCCCTTATATCTCAACATCTTAGTGTATATACATTTTTCACCATGATTCGGGTCTAAATTATCCTGAATCTACTTTTATTATATTATTAATAGGAGTCATTAGATCTCAGTAACGCATCCTTCCAGCCGGACCAGGCCGAACCTGTAGTCCTGAAGCCAAGAGCTACTCAGGATTAACCAACTCCTATTAATCTCAAACATGTGGAAAGAATATCCACTTAGGGCAGACTCATTTAAACATAATTTCTGGTCTACTTAATACAAAGAATATAAACAATAAATAAATCACTTCATGAAACAACAATATAAAAGAATCATATTTATTCTACAAATTGAAAATCTAAATTCATACATATAAGAGCATTTCTAGTGATTTCCAATCAAATAAGCAATATAAGGCAAGAGTTGCATCGCATCCTATGTTTAATCTCTTACTCCTGTATTAATTTCCAATTTCTTAACCCTAAGATTTCTAGGGTTTGTCTCTAGCCTATCCTTCCTCTGCATACCTGGCCAGGGCATCCAGAGAAGAATAGACAGAGTAGCTTGATACTGGTCAATCTAAGTATTCAGACACCTGGCCAGGGTATCTAAACACTCAGACCTCCCAGAGCTAAAGACATATCACTTCTTATTTTCCTCACTTATAACTTTATCTTTTGATCCTAATGATCCCTGATGACTCAGCCTAAGCTCTCTACTTGGTTCTCATGACCAAATCCTCTTCCTGCCATCTGCAATAGTATAACAGAACACTTCCTGTTAAAAAATTGCAGTTAGAAGGAAGACACTTAAGTCCTAATCCTATTGGTCTCTTTTCGTCCCCTAACCTTGACTTAGAGTAACCATGTACTCAACCTATGCTCTGATACCAAGATGTCACACCCCGATCTCACACTAACCACTAATCACGAGATTAGGGCGCGACGGAGGGATTATCACATAAACAAATCACTGAGAACTTTTCCTTTTTAAAACCTCGTAATGATATCCGGATTATAGCTGTAAACTAAACATAATAAACTATTGCGGAAGCATTTCAATTAAACTGGCTAGAGAACATAAACAGAGTTTACAACATGTAACATTGTTTAACAGAAAGTAAAACATAACAGTTAATTTACACCTTTTACACATTCGCCATACATACTCTCTCTCACCCACACCATGTCCCAAGGAATAAAATCATGCCAATTAGCTTGTCTCAGCTAATCAAAATGCTAATCACATCTTAAGCACTTAGCTTATCTTAATTAACTTGATGATTCACTAATCACCACATGAGCACTTAACTTATCTCAATTAACTTAATTATGCACTAATCATTGTACTTACTAGTTAATCATGGAGTGGGTCATAACAGTTCGTAAGCTGGTACCTCTCGCGGACATATACGGATGAGAAGATCAGTCAGTTTGAGAGGATTCTACATGGTTCTATGATGATCAATGAGTATGAGGCACGATTTATGGAGTTATTGAGGGTCTGTCCACACATGGCTATGACAGAAGACAAGATGATTCTTCATTTTGAGAAGGGGTTCAATGCTGAGTTGCCTACCCCAGTTGCTGCTTTGGAGAATCGAAAGAGGTTGATGCGTTTGTGGAATCTGTTTGAAGGATAGAATGATCTGTGAAGGAGAAGCGATGGGAAAGTACCAAGAAGCATCTTGCACAGTTTCAAGGGAAGTCGTTAGGTGGCTTCAAGAAGTCGAGGTTTTCTACATCGCCAACGTCGCATAGGTTTATTTCATTCGACTCAGTAGTCACCGAGCAAGGGCAGATGTCGTAGTTTTCTACCCTCAGGAGCCCAGAGATTTTCATCAACATCAGTGGCAGGACCATCTAGGCCACAATATGGGAACATGGCATGCTACAAGTGTGGGCAGATATGACATCTAAGGTGAGAATGTCTGAAGAGAGGTGAAGAAGGGACCTAGAAACTGAGGTAGAGCCAGCAAGGTTCATAGAGATAGCCGAGCAATAGTGGTGTAAGAGGATGAGGAGGTGGCCAAGCATCTCAAGTTGGATTGTTTGATCAGAGAAGCAGAGGATGGGGGATGAAAATAGGCATTGGCTAGATTCTACGCCATGAGTCAGCCGGAGGTGGTGTTCAACCCACGAGTGGTGACATGTCAGATGGAGTTATTTCATTCTGATTTGTCTTCTTCTTGCTTTATATCTATTTTGTTTGACCCGGGTGCTACACACTCTTTTATCGCATGGGAAGTGCTTAGTAGTTGTTCCTTGCCTATTAGTCGTAGGAAGAGTATCTTTTTGCTAGAACTCATTGGTTGGTTCTGTAGTGTTATAGGATGTGTGTCCTTCTTGTGTTCTCTCTTTTGGGGGACACAACATTCAAGTGGATCTTATACCACTTGACATGCATGGATTTGATGTGATCCTTGGAATGGATGCCTTGGAGAAGTATAGAGTAGTCTTGGATAGTAGTTCCATGAAAGCGATGTTTGTAGGTAGTAGTGACACATGGATATTCTACAGAGATAGGAAGATTCTCCTGACATGTCTCGTGTCAACTATGGTGGCAAGGAAATTTCTGAGACAAGGATGCATGGCATGTTTGACACATGTGGTGGATACCGAGGTGAGGTGTCTTAGTATCAATGAAGTGTCAGTGGTTAGAGAGTTTGAAGACATGTTCCCTGAAGAATTTCCAGGTGTTCTCCCACCTCATGAGATTGATTTTGAGATCAATCTGGTTCCTTGTATGCAACCCATAGCTCAGATACCATATAGGATGGCATTGACAGAGATGGAAGAATTGAAGAGATAGTTCCAAGAACTGCTTGACAAAGGTTTCATTAGGCTGAGTACATCACCATGGGGTTCTCTAGTATTGTTTATGAAGAAAAAGATGGATCTATGAGGTTTTCCATAGATTATAGGAAGTTAAACAAGGTCACAATAAAGAATAAGTATCCTTTCCTGAGGATAGATGATTTGTTTGATTAGTTGCATGGTGCAAGTGTGTTCTTAAAGATAGATCTACGTTCAGGATACCATCAATTGAGAATCAAGGAGGATGACATACCAAAGTCAACTTTTAGGATGAGGTATGGTCACTACGAGTTTGTGGTTATGTCGTTTGGGCTGACCAATGCACCATCAATGTTCATGGATTTGATGAACAAGGTGTTTTAACCATTCCTTGATCAATTTGTGGTTGTATTCATAGATGACATCTTGATATATAGTCAGGACAGTCAACAACATGAACAATACCTACGCCAGCCGTTGACAATGTAGAGACAACACCAACTCTATGCTAAGGTTGGTAAGTGTGAATTCTGGTTGAGGGAGGTAGCTTTCATGGGTCACATTATATATGTAGAAGGAGAAAAAGTGGACTCTAAGAAAGTAGAGTCTGTGATAGAATGGGAGCATCCGAAGACACCGATAGAAGTGCACAGTTTCCTAGGTTTGACAAACTACTACCAGAGGTTCATTAAGAACTTCAGTGCTATCTCCCTACCCCTAACTAAGTTGACAAGGAAGGATGTGCAATTTGTTTGGGACAATAGATATCAACGAGCTTTTCAGCCGTTGAAGGAGAACCTAACAAGTGCACCGATTTTTGTTTTGCCCGAGCAAGGAAATGGATACATCGTCTTTTGTGACACATCCAGACATGGTTTGGGATGTCTGTTGATGCAAGACAAGCAAGTGGTTTCTTTTGCTTCTCGAGAGCTCAAGAAACCAACCCACGACTTGGAGTTAGACATAGTAGTACAAGCTTCGAATATTTGGAGGCACTACCTGTATGGGGAGAAGTTTCAGATCTTCACAGATCACAAGAACCTGAAGTATATCTTTTCACAACAGGAGTTGAATATGAGGCAGTGATGTTGGGTGGAGTTGATTAAAGATTATGATTGCACAATCAATTATCATCCAAGAAAGGAAAATGTCATGGCAGATGCCTTGAGTAGGAAATCTTCATCTATGGATAGTGGTCATTGAGTTCTTTACTTTGTCACAAGAAAGACATGTTGGTATCCTTGTGTCAGACGAATCTCAAGTATGAAGTCTCATTGTTAGTTGGTTTGTTGGTACAACTACAATTGAAGCCTACACTGAGACAAAAGATCAAGGAAACCCAATAGACATATAGTGTGACACAACATATTAGATTAGAGTTCGGAAACAAGAAGCGTGATGGTTTTTAAGAGAAAGAATACTGGATACCGTGTTATCATCACAAGATAGTGGTTCCTGATGTCGCGTCTAAGAAAGATGGTGCTAGAAGAAGCTCATACATCTATGTATGCTATGCACCCATGTATCACAAAGATGTACCACAACCTGAAGGATATGTATTGGTGGCCAGGATTGAAGAAAGAGGTAGTTGAGTTTGTTGCAAGATGTGTTGTGTGTCAACAAGTCAAATTTGAGCATCAGAAGCCTACAGGGACGTTGCAACCGTTGCCTATACCTCAGTGGAAATGAAATCATGTGGCCATGCACTTTGTGGTTGGTCTACCTAGGACAACCAAAGGTTACGATTCCATTTGGGTGACATTGATAGGTTGACCAAGTCAATGCATTTCCTCCCCATGAAGGCAACATTCACAATAGAGAAGCTTTCTCAACTCTTTGTTGATGAAATAGTGTGTTTGCATGGTGTTCTAGCTACTATCATATCTGTAGAGGTCCTAAGTTTATGAGTAGCTTTCGGGAGAGACTACATATAGTGTTGGGTATGCAGTTGAAGTTTAGTACCGCCTTCCACCCACAGACAGTTGGGGGTCTGAAAGGACCATTCAGATCTTGGAGGATTTGATGAGGGGTTGTGTTCTTCAGTTCTCTAGAAGTTGGGATATACACCTAAGTATGATAGAGTTTGCCTACAATAACAACTATCATAGAAGTATTGACATGGCACCATATGAGGAATTGTATGGGAGACATTGTAGGTCTCCGTTGTGTTGGTATGAGACATGGGAATATCATCTTCTAGGACCTGAGATTGTGTAGAAGATGAAAAAGAAGATCAAAGTGATACAACAACAATTGAAAGAAACACATGACAGATAGAATTCGTATGCAGACAGTCATCATAGACCCTTGGAGTTCCAAGTGGGAGACAAAGTATATCTGAAGGTCTCTTCAAGGAAGGGTGTTTTGAGGTTTGGGAAGAAGGTTAAGTTGGCTCCCAGGTTTATGGGACCTTACACAGTTATGGAACATGTTGGGAAGGTGCCCTACAGGTTGGAGTTACCACCTGAGTTACATAGATTACATCCAGTGTTCTGTGTCAGTATGTTGAGGAAGTGTCATCTGGATATAGAAATAGTGATACAGTATGTGGAGGTGGAGCTTGATGAAGATATGACATATGTGGAAGGTCATGTGTTGATCCTTGATTAGAGAGTCAAGAAGTTGAAGAGGATGGGCCTTATTCTTGTGAAGGTTCTTTGGCTTCATCATGGTTTTGAGGAAGCCACATAGAAGCTCGAAGAGGAGATAAGGAGGAAATAATCTTCTATTTTCTCTTAGGATTTAGGGGGAAAAATCCATGTTAGGGGTTTATGGCTTGTAAGGACCCTAACCCACATATTGTGGTAGCCCTGTTTGTTATGCTTATGTGAGTTTCTTAGAACCTTTCTCTAATAATCTATGATGTGATTAGGTCATGTTCGAGGTTGGTGTTCCTTGTTTAATCTTGTTCCTTGATATTTGTGCTTTGTGGCGAGGTTTAGGTACAAACTTGCAATTTACTTAAAGTAAGGGTTGATATGAAAGTTTTCCACCACTAGAGTGTTTCTTCTCTCTCTTGGCTACATCTTTTAGAGAGATAAAGTGTTGGGTGCCTTGTTTTAGCCTTGGTTGAGTGGTGACATCCTTGTTGATGTTTTGGGCACATGTTTGAAGTGTTCTTTGCTCTTTGGAGTGTTATCTCAGGCTTGAGAGCCTTGGTGAGACCTTGTATTGGTTTGAGGTTGCCTTGAGAAGGCTTGCTATTGGTTGAGGGTGTCTTGAGGGACATCCTATCAGTTTGTGGCACCTTGAGGATCACCATATCAAGTTGTGGTGACTCTAGGAGGAGTTCTGTAACATCCCAAGTTTGAGGCCTAAGATAACATGATCTTAAAAGGAATGATTGGACTACCCATATCACCAAGGGGCACATCCTTTTCTGGGAGCCAATCACTAAAGAACTCCATAGTTAAGCGTTCTCGGTTTGGAGTAGTACTAGGATGGGTGACCAGTCAGGAAGTTGATCCTGGCTTGCACATCAGTGTGGACAAAGTGCGCAGTTAAGGCTAGTGGTGGTTTGTGGGGCTAATCCTCATTCCTGAAACTCTACTAGAGCCTAGGGCAGTGGGATCGGGCGTTACAATTGGTATCAGAGCGTAGGTTCCTCATCTAATCATTAATAATTATTAAATTTTACAAATTCTATAGAACCCAACGAAGTTATTAGAGGATTGTCCGAAAGATTGAGGTGTCTAGAAAAGGATCACATCCGGGGGCTGGCAATATTTTTCTCCGTACCGCTAGTCGGAATACGAGGACTCCTGGATTATGTGACTGCCTGGCCGATGTCTAAGGATATGACTCGAAATAAGATACCTTTAGGACTCTCTCATCTTGTTCATCCTTTCTCAACTCGAATTCTCTAAGGACCTTAAGTATTAGGGTTTTCTCTCTTTTCCTCACCCTCTTGAGGTAAGGGTAAGGTTGATAAGGATTAAGAAATCCTCCACCAAGTTAATAAAAAGCATGTAAATAAGATGTCATGGACATAAGCTTAATAGAGTAAGCATAAAGGAATAGATACATGCTTAGGTCGTATGACACGAGTTGTCATTGCCCTCAGGAAAGGCCTGAGGATAGACCTCCTTGTCAGGAGGATGAGTAGAGAGAGTTTTCTTGGAGGTAGAGACCTCCATTAAAAGTAGAGACCTAGCACATCCTTTGAAGATGATGTTAACCCTAACCCTATGTGAAGGTTAGAGAGACAGATGACATGATTAGATAGATGTCATGGTTGACTGGGTGTTTAGTCAGACATTCCTTGGGATCGTCATACGAGCCATGAGAGGTTGGATAACCTAGTACCTTGGCAACCCAACCCTAGAGAGGGTCGTGCATGTTTGAGCGAAGGATAGCTCCTTCATGGATGAGGGTAGAGAAGAACCTATAGAAACCTTTTGGGTTGTTGCATGTAGAATATAACTTGCACCCAGAGTGCGTCAGTAGTGTTGATAGTTAAATGAAACCCTAGACAAGGGATCATGATGGATGGCTTATGAGATAAGCATAAGGGGTCATGCACAATCTTGAGTAAACATAAGTTCAAGTATAGGCTTCACTCAGGTAGGGGCATGCTTATGAGCTTGATCCTTCTTAAAGAAAGGACCTCTTATAGAGAGGTTGGTTGTAGGATTAGCTCTACTAAGAAAGAGCAGACCTCAGCCAAGAAGGATGGAAGCCTAAAACCCTAAAACTTGAGGAACAATGGGATTCGAGAATGATGTGACCTATGTGGATGGTAATGGTTGCCTCATGCATGATCCCTGGAGGTTGATGATATCTTGGTTACCTTTAGAGGAACCAAACCCTAAAGAGAGGATGGTTCATCTGGTACCGATGTGCCTGTGGTATAGGTGTTTACCTTCTGAGATAGGTAGAAGAGTTTCTTAAACTTGAAGAGGATGAAGTAGCATGTTTTGAAGCCTTGTACTTAGTTGGTTGTCCTGGAAGGGGACTCAACTCTGAGGTGTTGCTCGAATGAAAGGATGACATACCTTGGACATGCATGATTCATAGTTAAGAGGTTGGGCATGCAGTTGGGCATCCAAAGGTGGACCTAGGGTTTCTAGGCGTAAGAGGGGAAGCAGGGAACCCGATGATCATGATAAGATTTGATTCTCTATAGCTTCGAGCATGTGTAAAAAAAAAAGAGAAACCCCTTAAGTTAAAGGTATGTGTGATGAATCCCTCACAACTAAGTTGGTCTAATGTTGAGGAAAAAGAACAAGTAAGACCTAGCATGGTTTAATAGGTGATCAACTTGTGCTTTAGTAGTTGTTGGGTTAGACATACTCATGCAAAGGTAAACCCTAAGGACGGTTGTGACCTTGTCGTCAAGAGTTGTAGTTTCCTCCCATCCGGGGAGAGGGACCCTTTGTATGGTGTATATCAGTTTTGTTGCTTTTGAGGCAACCTAAAGAGGTTTCATAGGATCTTGAGAAGGTAAGTGAAAAGTACATGGTATTAGATAGAACCTGTAAACCCATAGATAACCATCTCTATGTGCATATGGATGTGTTACCATGGAAGTAACCGGTATGGGGCCTGACCAAGGTAGGTAGGTTGTCATGACCCCTATGAAGGGATGAAAGTTAGTCATGAATGCAACGAGAGATGATGAAGGATTGGGTAAGGTTCTAAGTGGAAATGTACTATAATAGAATCCTAACTCTATCCTAGGGTCAGGTAGGGATAAGACTGATGGAAGAAGGAGTTGCCTAATTCCCTATTTGCACATGACCATATGGTCAGGAGGTAACATGTATCATTGTCTAAGGGCCATGGGTTAGGAGATTGATCACCTTCATGGACTCATGGGACCCAAAGGGAAGATGAGTAGGGCACTCTCTGGATGCATAAGGGAAAAGGGATGACCCCAAAAGTGTCGGTACCCTATAGACCTAGAGGAGATGATCGAGGATTGTATGGTGACCCAAGTTGGTTCGAGACCTATTTTCCATGGAACTAATTTTGATGTTTGTGATGTAGAGACATAAGTTGCACGTTTCAACTTAGAATTGAAGGTGTACTGGCGATGTGGGATGTATCATCTCTGCTCTTGGAACAGGAAGAACTTTGTGTTTGGACGGCCGCCAAATTCTTATTTCTTCTGGTTAGGGGAGGAAGAGATGGGACAGTACGCATGTCATACACCTAGGGATAAAAGATGATGTGAGTTGGAACATTGCTACAAGGTATGATGACAGAGATGATAACACACCTTGGTGGTGTGAATGGTACATGGATGGTTTACAAAACACTAAGAGAAGTAGTGTAGTCAGCTTAGGAGGATGTTTTATCAAGAACTATGTGGAATTTGCAAGTTAACCAAGGTTGAGTTTGATCACCATGAGGATGAACTGAGAGTTTCTTGATGAAGGAAAACTTAGAGTTTGAGATGAGATGATAAGTGGAATACATGGAGGTGTATGTTCTCAACAATACCTAACACCTAAGGATAAGAAGTGGTAATGAATGTTTTGGTTGAGATATAGCTGCCTAGATCAGCTGGAAGCTAGAAGAAGTGGAGGTTGTTAGGCTAACCTTAAGTTGAGAAAAAGAGATAAGTTTGGCTAACCCTCAGACATACGAGAGTTGTTGAATAAGATTAGTGGTTGTTTGGTTAGCAAGTCTCTTCATTGACGTAATGAAAGGATGGTTTAAAGCCTCAGATGCACTTCATTGGAAAGGAAAGTGAAGAAACCCTAATGAGAGTGGTTTAGGGTTTCCGAGGTATCAATATTGAGGAATCATGACATACCGGAGATCCTAGTTTTAAGATCACCAAACACCGTGATACTACAAAGATAGTATGTGATAGTAGGACTTTGGCTGCTTGATGTGAGGTTACATGCAACATGTGGTCATGCAAGCCAAGAGGTGAAGGAACAAACACCAGTAACCCAATACATGGATATATAGAGTATAAAGAGTTCCCGAGGGGGAATGGGAGTTCATCACTATGGATGTTGTGAGTCTCCCCTAGACCAAGGAAGGTCAAGATGCAATATGGGTTATGGTAGATCGCCTTACCTAGATGACATGAGAAAGAAGGAGTACTGTCAAGAGACAAGTTTTGTTGAACTACATAAGAGAAAGAGAGATGGTTCAACTACGTCATGATGCGAGTTCAAAAGTTCTTGACTATGACCAAGGATCACTTCCATGAGGTGGAAGTGGATACATGAAGAATTTGATGATAGTACAATTTATCACCCCATACTGATGGACATTATGATCCATACTAGAGGGTCTGATGAGAGCATGTGTGCTCATTCAGGGTGATACATAGAGACAGTTCTTAAGAGGTGATGTTAGCCACCATAGCCTTTATCGGGATGCAAGAAGTCTTATAGAGAGATTGTGTCAGTCACCACTTCATTAAGATGATGTGGGTGAAGGATGCCTCGCAAAGGTCAGAAAAGAACCACAGTGTGTGAAAATGAAGTCGCTTTGATCATAAAATGGCTGAGAGAGAGAACCCAATGGTGACAAGAGTTATGAGTTAATGCAAAGCAGACTGACATGCAGTTCACTGTGGGAGAATATGTGATGTGAAAATCCAACCCCTCTAAGCTACAACTGAGAAAGTTGAGTCCCCGATATATGGGTCCATTTGAGATGGATTGGTGGAGATGGTTGTGTTTAGCCTTGCCCTCAGGAGAACATGATGTGTAATGTGTTCCATGAGTCCGATCAAGAGCACTATGTGAGGTACCCAAGCCATGTGATGAACCCTGAACCTATTCAGCTTTTGAAAAGCCGAAGTGTCCTGAGTCACCTATGAGAGTATGATATACCAAGGTAAGAAAGAACTCAGATGGAAGAATATGAAATGATGAAGATTCTTGGGAATCCTGATGGACATAAGAAAGGCTTATTCTGAATTTGTTTGTTTGCTTGATGGAATTTTGAGGACAAAATTCTTATAAGAGGGGAAGGATGTTACAACCCCAATTTTGGGTTCATTTGGTGAGAAATGTAATTACTCATAACAAAGATGAATGAACAAATAATGATGTCTTTTGATTGAATGCATGTATTTCGTTGCAATAGCCTTGATGATTGCTTTGTGGGCTTTATTGGCTATTGGGCCCAATGACAAGGAAATTCAATTAATTAATGAATAATTGAGAATTTGAGAAAAGAAATGTGTGGAAACCTCTAGAAGGAAAAAGAGCTTAATCCAAAGGTGGATTTCGTGCCACATGGGCTCCTTGAGTTCCAAGGAGTCGAGAAGTTGCATGATAATGCAAAAAGAAAAGAAAAAGGTAAATTAAATATTTCTTTATTAAGAAGGAAATTGGAAATAATAGTAAAATGTGGAAAACAAGTGAAAAGAGGTATAATTGAGTTATCCTTGGTGGAATTTCATATCCCAAGGATTCCTAATGTTAAAAGAAATTCCAATAGGAAAATAGAAGAGAGGTAAAGAGAAATCCTTTAAAAGAGAATTAAAAAGGAAAAGAAATTGATTAATAAAAGAGAAATATGAGAAATTGACTTTCAAAAGAATATAAAGGCAAATAGGTTTTCCCCAATATGGGAATCCATGCCTTTGGGATTTCTTGAGGTCCAAGGGACCAAAAATAACAAGATAATGGAAAAGGGAAAGGGAATAACAATTAATTTTGAATAAATTAATGAATAACTTGGGAGAGAAGGAAGCCTTCCATCCATTGCTTTTTGTTTCCCAAATTTTGTACAAAGCTAGGAAATAATAAAAGGAACGTTCCCTTAAAATTTGAGCTAGAAAGGAGTTATGGTTTGGGAGAAATCGTTTTTACAAATTATCTCCAAATTAGAAATCATTACTTGAAATAAAAGAAAAAAGGGCTTTTCCTTTGTGCTGATCGCGAGCAGGAGATCTGTTGGATTTTAATCCAACGGTCAACAGTCATCGTCCCAGTCCCATTGAGACTGTGATTCCGCGAGATACATAGGGATTTCCCTCTTGGATTCCTCACAATCCGCTGGGTTGGAAAGTTTGCTGATAATCCCATTGAATCCAGGAGTTGAACCCGAAGGGATTCATCCCTGGTTTGACGGGGTTTAGTTGCCAATCCAAGAAACGCCCAACTGGGAAGGAACCTTGCCCCGACCCTATATATAGGGGAGGGATATGGAGGGAACTGGCATCCCTAATTGCTCACCGAAGCCCTGCGAAAGGAAGGAAGGAGTGCTTCCGTACGTTCAATCACTCAGTTACACGTAACCTGCGACCTCCACACCTCAGGAAGTGGCGCCGGAGTCCAGTAAGAAGAGGATAGTTGCGGGCGACCTGGGCAAGCAATTGAAGGTGTCAACAAGTTCGGGTAAAGGAGGTGAATCTTCCTGGACAACCGGCGTGAGCAAAGAAGGAGAGAATCCCAAAGTCAACTCCTAAGTTGACCACCAGAGCTTCCTCTCTCGCGCGAGGTCGAGGAAGAAGAAGAAGCGGAGATTGACTAAACTACCCCCCGCACCTTTGCTACTGGTAAGGGCATTCGAGTACTTTACTCCCTTTAAATGTTGTGTAGAGGGCGCGTGTAACCACGGACGTTGGATCCTTAGTCGATCCACATACCATGGATCAGGCGACCCTAGTTTTTCTAGAAAATAGCAAATAAATTAAAAAAGGGTTTTTCATCTAAAAATCGTATCTTGAGCTAGGAAACTCAGATGAGAAAACTTAATACATGAAAAGTGATTAGAAAAATAAGAGGAATATATTAAAAATAGTTTGGACATTTAAATCTGTATATTTTTGTAAAAGTGTATCTTTTGAATAAGAAAAGGGAGTAATTTGTAACTGGAAACCCTAATGGTTGGTAAAAGATATATTTAGTCTTGCAATTAGGTTAATTCAATCATGTTTAACCTGAGTAATGATTAAGATTGTTTTTAACCTATTTTTGATAGAATTGCATGTTTAGGGTTTTTAATTCAATATGTTGATTAATATGTTGAAGAACCCTAAATTAGAGAAAAAGAAAAGAAAAGATAGAGTAATCCGAAAATTAGGGTTTTTGTGGACCAAACCTGATCTTAAGAATCTTAATGGAAAATAAGATAAGAAAATTAGGGTTTGATGTAAATTTTGATAAAAGTGAAATAAAATTGGGAAAAAGGTAATGAAACCCTAATTTTCAAGAAACCCTAAAAATTGGAATAGCAATCCTAAGGAATAAAAATGAAATTGGATAAATGTTGATAAAAGGAATTTGGAATGTTTATTTCAGGATTTCTGTGCAACTTGCTTGCTTGATTGGACTTTTACTCTCTCTACATAAATTCTGTCTCCAATCCTGCGATACAGGTATGTGGTTACGCTTATGATTATCCCGTATTAGTTTGTCGAGGATTTTGTCGATGTTTACATCATGGCTTGAATAAATTGTTGGATGAATTTAATTCATGCAAATTATAATGTGAATATGATTATCACATAAGAAATGTGCCTACTAGCTCAGATCCTAGTCCCCTCTGTAGCATAATGGATTGACCTAGTAAATGGCTACCAATGGAGTAGGTTCATCAGGTCATTAAATGACTTAGTAAATGGCTACCAATGGGGTAGGTCCATCAAGTCATCATGAGTCAGGGATTGGGCTACCTTTGGGTAGGACCATGCGACTCCATAACCCTAGGAATTGGCTACCTGTGTGGTAGGACCATGGGGGTAAGGATCTACCATATGAGAGAGGTAGTATCCATGTCCACTGTAGGGACGGTACAGAGATAGGGGATAGGCAAGGATTGAGTAGTATTTCTTAAAATGTAATCTTGGATGTTATATGATATTTGGTTGACTACATTGTTAACATAGTTGCACAATTATTGTTTCCCCTACATACCAGCTTCTTGCTGACCGACGTTTTGTTTGTCGGCGTTTTAGGTACAAATGAAAAGAACAAACAGTAAAGTGGCATATGTGGAACTAAATGAGAAATAACGTACACAGGAGGATTAGTTAGATTAGTATCTGCATGGATAGAAGATTAGAAATCCCAAATTTTAAAAGGTAAATAAAGTTTTATTTTATACCAGTTTTCAGTTTAGTTAGTAGAATTTCATAATTGTTATTGATTATTTGTCGAACCTTTGATCCTGTTAATTGAATAACAACTCTGTCCTTTGGGTCTCCCTTAATTGGGGGTTACCGGGAGGCGGGGTCGTTACAAGTTCCATATCTGTTTGTGACCTAGGGTTTCATCCCTATCAGTTTATGAAGGAGGTGGATGGGTGTGTCAGCCATGACCTAGGAAGGTGACCAAGTTTGTGAGACATAGGTCCTATCACCTTGTTGCATGGTGTGGCATGTGTCCCTTCTTCTTGGACAAGTGTCTTCTATAGTTCTAAGGTGGTGACACCTTTCCCTTCCTCTCTCTCTTCGGTCATATTTATATATCTCTTCCTTCTCATACAAATGAACCCTTTTAGCAATCCTTTCTTGTTCTCCTTAGTGGCTAACCTTGAGCTTGAAGAACACTCTTCCTTGGAGCTTGGTGGGTGAGCTAGAAGCTTGTGGTGTTCTCTTTCATCTTCTTCCTTGGTAAGATATGGTTTCCTAGCTTTCATTCTCTTCTTCTTTCTTCTTCTTGGCCATGGACCTTGGTACCTTCTTTTCTTTTTTTTTTCTTTCTTGACCATGGTTCTATAATCCTTCTTGGAGGTCTTGTCAAGGTCTATCTAGGAGGATATTCTTCTACTTTGAGCTTTGGGAAGCTTGGATCTTGACCTTGGAGCTTAAAGCTTGGTGGTTGTTCTTGAGGCGTGTTATATAACTCTAAACCTACTTTGTTATTATCACCTTTCTACTTATTATGTTGATAGTTTCTCTTAGCTTGACTTTTCTTGCATACTAGTATCTTTCTTGGTAGATTTCCATTCTATCTTTGAGAATAGAACCTTGTTATGTTGCTTCCATAAGTTACTCCTTTCTTTGCCTTGGTAGTATCGTCATCTTGAGGTAGAAGATGACTAAACTGATATGAGTTATGGTATGCTAATCGATATGATGTGCATCATGACATGCAAACTGACATGCCATATCTTGACCGATATACCTACCATGATGGGATATGTTATGATCTAGTGGTGTCTAGTGAATAAGAGTGTTGAGTCTCCAAACTTTTAGTTGATTGTGGAAGCTGACATGGTTAACCCTAATCTGATATGCATGCAAACCGACACACCTTGTAAACTGATACACCTTAGCTTGTTACACCTTGTTTAGAGGTGAGGAACACCTACCAAAAAGGTATAACCGATACAACCTATGTAATGACCCCGCCTCCTGGTAACCCCCAATTAAGGGAGACCAAGCGGTCTGATCTGTTTTCCCAAATTTTCAGGATCAATGGTTTGATAAGTAATCAATAATAATTATAAAATTCTACCAAAACTATATTGAAAGCTGGAATAAAATAAAACTTGGCATACCTTTTTCAGAAATTTGGATATCTACTTCTACCCCCAGTTGGAGTCTATTCTAACTAATCCTCCTTGCACTTTAATTCTTACTTTCACAATATGTCATTTTACTATTTGTCCTTTCAACTTTGTACCTAAAACGCCGACAAACAAAATGTCGGTCAGCATATAGGCATATGCCAGTATGTGGGGACAACCAAAATTTCACACATATGGCTAACAATCTAAATATCACAATCAAGTTAATTAACAAGCCAATTTACAATTTGAGTGTGACATTCTCCACCACTTTTTCCCTAACCATGGCATACCCTCCTTAGGGTTTCTCTTTTTCCAATGACATAAGGCCACCTTCTCAATCCCGAGCTTAGTGCCTGGGGTCACCTCTCATGGTGCCCGTGAGTCATGCAATAAAGACCACCTTCTCAATCTTGAGCTTGGTGTCTGGGGTCACCACTCATGGTGCCCATGGGTCTTCCCTCCTGCGCTTGACCTTTTGGCATCATCCATCAGGGTGGAATGTAGGTGTGAGAATACACACTTATATTATTATTGTGATAATCATAGTGACTTTATGATTTGCAAGTATGAACATCCAACCTGATAGGTTGAATTCAATGTGATGAATCATCTAGAAAACTTTTGGGAAACTAATGCGACTAACCATAATTAACCACATACCTGTCAGGATGACTTGAGTGTAGAAATAATCCAACTAAGCAAGCAATCCAGTAAACAAGCAAGCACACAGGATGATCCTAAAATATGCATCCAATTTTCCTATCATTGGTCAGGCCATAAAGTTCTATTAAACCTAGCTCGCTTCCTAGGGTTTCTAGTCCACTTTTAGGGTTTCCATTGCAATTAGGGTTTCACTTCATTTATACTATTTTAAACCTGAATTTTACACAATTACATACAAACCCTAATTATCTCATTTACTCCTCATGAAAGATATTAAGGTTACCTTTTAACAACATATAACCCTAATTTTGGATTAAAGGAACAATTAAATGTCCATTAAGTCTATTATGCCACTTTTACATTAAAACTACCATTTTTATCCTTTAAAGTCATGACACAATCATTAGGCCCAATTATCATCTTTGGTTCCTTCCATATTAACAACTCATAGTTCATTGTGGTCTAATTCACATATGAACTGTATTTATTATTAATTCCACCTTTATCCATTAGAAAATCCTAATTACCATATTAAGGGTATTTATCCACAATTAGGAACTTTTATACTCGAAATAGCTTTAGAACCATCATATCCCAAATTTTTTCACAAATTTGAATAATTAAAGCCATTAAGAGTCATAATTACTAACATTAGGGTTTCAAGGCCCATTAAAGCTCATTCATGTACATGGAATTCTAAATTAATCCAATTACATGTAAATTTCATCCTTCTAGATCTTGTTGTGTATTTTTATAATAAATAGGTTAATATCAACTTTAATCATCCACATAACCCTTCTCAATACATTAATCATCTCAAATTAGGGTTTCTTAATCATTAATGCATTAAAGTTGATCACTTCCATTACTTTTTGAATTGCAAAAGAAATTAGCTTCTAAATCTATTTTTAGTGGATTCCTCATATTCTTCTGAGCAAAATTGATATATTACATGAATTGATCTGAGCTACTAATAAAAAGATACGAATTTTGCAATATATACTTACTTGGACCAATCATCGAGCGCCACATGTCCCTTTCCATGCAACGTACTCACCCGGTTAGAAACATAACCAATTTACTATTATACCGTTAGCGCAGATACTCAGCTCTTCAACACCCGGAGGGAAAAAACATCCACTGATATCCATTCTTCTTATTACTCGTGAAACCTAGCGATGCCGCTACGACAGGGGTTGGGAGCAGGATGCCTCTCCTTCCCCAGACCCGACAGCCACTGGAGGGCGATCCTTGGCCTCCGCCACACTCCTGTGCACATGGGGCGCCCTCTTTTTGTGGCCAAGGTGGTCATTTCAAGTGCGCACAACCTGCGATATCTGGCTGGTTGTGTAGGCTTGTTGTAGGTGGTCGTGTGAGGTTGAGTGCTCGAGGAAGATAGCCGGTCATCCTCAGGTCGATGGGGAACCATCAGGCCTCCATCATGATGACACCATGGCCCCTCATTGCTCTGAGGTTTAGAACTATGCCCTTAGATTAGGCTTTGTACGTAAGGAAGAAGGAAAAGAGAGAGAGATGCGTGGGATCTCCTTGGGCTCAACCATGGGATCTACCCTTATATAGGGGAGGGTAACGAAGCCCTAGGATGACTATTAACGAGATAACAAGTCCATTTACCAATAGGAAACCAAGTTCCTTCATTAGGAAGCAAACTTCTCTTTCTTACTTATCTTCTTAATAGACTATATTCTTTGGAAATTTAGGAATTCGAAAATCATCTCTCTTATTCTCTTTCTGCTTGTCTTTTAATCCATTGGCACAAAATTATACTTTCTTATAGTAGAAAATACATCTTTGTAACAATACCACAAAATTCCTTAATTATGTATCACATTATCCTCTTATGTTATACTATTTGTATTTTCTCTTTTTTTTGTCTATTGGGGTTTCTTGGACCCCAAGAAACTCTAATATTTCGAAATCCTTTTTAGTGGATACTTATTATCCTTCTAAATGCATCTATATCCATTATTTCTCATTATTTTACTTATTTCTTTATTACAATATCTCTTTTTGAGGATTTCTCTTTATCTCTCTTTTTATTTTCCTTATTGGAATTCCTTCTAACATTAGAAACCTTACGGATATGAAAAATCCACCAAAGATGACTCAATCATACCTCTTTCCACTTATTTCCCACATTTTATCATTATTTCCAATTTCTTTCTTAATAAAGAAATATTTAATTGATCTTTTCTTTTCTTGTTGCATTATATTTGCAACTTTGGACTCCTTGGGACCCAATGAACCAAAGAGACACGAAATCCACCTTTGGATAAATTCCCTTGCCTTCTAGAGGTTTCTACATCTTTCTTTTCTCCACTTCTTATTTACTCATTTTATAGTGGAGTTTCCTTTGTCTTTTCCTTGTTATTTGGCCCAATAGCCAATAAAGCCCACAAAACAACCAACAAGGCTATTGTAAACTAAATCCTTTTATTCCAAACAAATCATATCAATATTTTTTGAAATATCTTTAATAGGAGAAATTACATTTCTCACCAAAAGAACCCAAAAATTGGGGTTGTAACAACCTACCCTAGTGGCCAATATCTTATGGAAACCTATGTGGCTGATACCCTACAGGATTGTGAGGTTGATACTCTATTTGAGTGGGTAGGCTAATACCCTAAGGGATACTGAGGTGGATACCCTAGTTGAGTGGGTAGGTTGATACCTTAAGAGATGGTATAACTGATACACTTTCTGATGTACATCTTGGCTGATATCCTTTATTGTTCCTTGGCCAAAACACTATCATTGAGGTGTTGTTCCCAATACAAAGAGATGATGAACCGATATCTTTTCTGATAAAGGATACTCATCTTTGAGTTGGTAGGCCAATACCCCACCTAGGTTCATTGCCCAACATCTAGGGTTAACTGATACCCTACCTTAGTGTGGTGGCCAATACACTAACCCTAACCAATACCCCTATGTGGTGTAGTGATGCATCTTGTCGATGCTAGGGTTACATGGCATGATGTGATAGCCTATGGTATAATTATGTGTATGATGTTGAAAGCTATACCTCTTAAAATGTTTGATAATGATAATGAGAAACATGCTTCGATGTCTTCTAACACATCTCATAATAATGAGGGAAGTGAGGATCTAAATATGGTTGATGATCCAACCTTGTAAAACCTAATCAAGTAAAGTAAAACCCTAATTTTTATGATGTGAAATGTGTAATGTGAATGTATTATATGAGTTCTATGAAATAATGGTAATGCTTTTCCTTTTGGTTATCAGTTTCTAACCATGTAGGTGTTACTAATTGATGTACATAGCCAGGTATGAGCTATGGTGGTTATGATGTGATAGAGATTGGTCCTTGTGATGAACATGTGGTCCTTGTGATGGACATTGGTCCTTGTGATAGACATTGGTCCTTATGATGGACATGTGGTCCTTGTGATGGACATGTGGTCCTTGTGATGGACATGTTGTCATTATGATGGACATTGGTCCTTGATATGGACACATAAGTAATAACAAGCATAAAGTGATGATGCGATTCAATATGTTATGGTCATGATTCATACCATGTTTATGTAGATCTTGTTTAGAGGTTATATGTTGTAACTTGATTGTTGCTTAATGATGTTGAAATTGATCTAATTAATCAAGAGAAATTTAATAGTGTAGTTTCCCTATGCGATAGATACATTCAGTGTCAGCATTTGTTGATTGGTGAAATGAGTTTAACTTGGAACACATATTGTTCAATATACAGGGTGTAAGTTGGAACACTACCTTGTATCCTAAAAGTAAATGTATCATAATATTGACTGCAAGTCATTCTTGGAATTGTATCACATGACAGAATGTAAGTCATACCTAGAATTGTATCACATGTTTGATTATAAGTCATACATGGAATTATATCAAAGGATTGACTGTAAGTCATACCTGGAAGAGCATTGTTGCAAGTTGTAGCTCAATTTCTCTAGCGTCATGACATGTACCAAGGTGGGTTAAATATGCACAGTTGGACTAAAATGACCCTAGAAGCAGATGACTCATGATGTCACTGTATGTTTACTCGTGTTGACTGAGGAAGATGAGGTCGTGGATTCTGGATCTTCAATTAGACCTTGTTTGGCACTGTCTTTAACTATATACATATAAATGGTCAGTTGGCTTTGAATGGTATGATTCAAATCCTTAGGGGATAATGCATATGTAATCAACCGTATAATATAATTGTATAGGATCAAATACAAAAACATTGGTTGAGGCCTTGCTTGTTCTTTTTACAATATTGTTGATAGAGAATATACATGTTCTTCATATTCCTTTTTAATTATTAATATGTTTTCATAATTTAACAGTAACTGCTCTTCCTATTATTTATACTATTGCTCAGTTTATCTTATCCGTGGTAATAATAGAGTTGGCAGAGAGTTATATTTCTCACTGGGATTATGTGTCTCACCCCATTAGTTAACAACCTTTTTAGGTGGACGAGCACAAGGAGGTAGACATCGTGTAGAGGAGGTTGAGAAGCAACAAGAGGTGCAGTGGCTGATAAGGTTGGAAGTGTTGCTGGATGTCTTTTGTTAGTAGAGTCCTAGAGTTGTCCCTGTACACTCAGATCTTTGGGAACATTTTGTAGGTGTTTTGCGAACATGTTATCTTTATGAGCCTTTGTATATTAGATCTGATTGAATCATGTATATACATTCTAGAACTATGATTTTATTATAGGTTGACATCATGCCTTATGAATGCTTGGAGGCATGAAATTCCTAATGTGTACAAGTTCTTTCTATACGACTACTTTATGGAAAAAAAGGTTTTAAATTTTTAGATTTTTCTACTAATAAGTTGTTAATCTCTTTTTTGCAGTTTGTTTTGAGTTATCTCATTTTGCTATGGTGTGGAGCATCACAACTCATATATCAGGTTCTTGACTGAAGTTAGATTCATTCATGTGTCGTAGTCATATGAGGAATAAGTTTGTTGTCATTTCTAAGGCTTCATGGTAATCTCACATTTAATTGAAGAAGAACTCCACTAGCTCTAGTCACTCAAGATATGACCTATCTAAGTCAAATCATGACTTTACCATAATATTTTATCTAAGACTATGTTGTTGGTACATATTCTAGATCATTCATATATAGAAAAGTAAGTGGCTCATCATAAATATTGTATTTCTTATACTTCCTAAAGGAATTTGGGACTCACCCTCATCTAGATGGATTTTATATATATTAACCTACCTCGTCCCTCTAGAGTTAGGTTCTTTTCTTAAAAACTAGGGCTTAAGTCTAGCATACATAACAAAAAATACACGACTTAACTCAAGTTTTGGAAAGTTGTCTAGCTCAGGACACATTATCACATATTTCATTATTCATGTTTGTCATACTTCTTAACTCTTTTGGAGTTTGGGACATATGATCCTCTACTATTTGGATCCAATATCCTTAGAATTCACCACATTCAATATGGCATGTCCTTCTTTTTAAGAGCTTGAGGCAGATATCAATTTCACATATCATATTTGAAACAATACAAGTCTATGAACATTAATGCATGCAAACCTTCTAGATATGTGAAACAGGTGTAGATTAGCACACTAATATTCCATACAATATATGGTGATATACTAGATGGGTTGCACGATCAAAACTTATTTCAGATCTTCAAAAAATGTTTTGAATTCTTATTTTAACTCTAATATCATTATCAAACCAAGATTTAATAGACTATCTACAAAGATAAAACTTCATCATGAATAAAGACTATGTAGATACTTCATCTATCATCTAGTCATCAACTATATTATGTACATCTCTTTCTCTCAGGTTGCGTGAAAAGATACTACCTTTTTTTCTTCTAACACTTTAATACACATATACCTATGTACATATACTTTATTTAGGTTTTGCCAATTGTTAAAACATTTGATGAAAATTAAATAGACTTCCTTCAAATGTAATGTTAAACAACATGAGTTTCCACACATATCATACAATCAAGGACCACTTATTCTTATAGAAACACTACCCTTATCACATGCAACAATTCATATGTTCATGATGGTACTCCAAAAAACACACCCCCACATTGTTGAAATTGTTTCCCATGCTTTATGATATTGAAAGAAGCAAAGACTTGACTAGATTGAATATGTCTAAACCTAGTAGAATAACATCTAGGCATATATCACTAAAGGCTAATTATGACATAGAAAATATACATAATGTACCAGGTCTTAAAATTTGAAGTTCTATCATGTCCTGAAAAACTGTTAGGTACAAGGTTTATTTCATGTTCAAACAAAAAATATAACATCTCCAAATTATATTATAGGAAACTAAGAATCATATGTAGGACATCAATAGGTAAATGAGTAGAAGATTGATATTACTTGCACATGAAACAATAAAAAATATCCCAAAAACATAATGCACCTCATTTTATGGTTGGATAAAATCTTTTTTTTTAATTCTTTTAACAGAGATCAAGTGTACAAGTGACACAAAGAAGAAATAATTTACAAGCATGTAGGCCAATGCACAAATAATTGATCAAAATTGTAAGCAATGTAGTTAGTGTCTCTGATTGAAACAAAGAAAGATTAAAAGGAGACAGAACAAGGATCTAGAGATATTACCTCAACTCTAACATTATGCTTAAAAAAAGGAAGAAATTTACTTCACTTGAGAGGGTATTTCACGTTGATGACCATAGAAAAACCATTAACATAAGAACCTCAAACATTATCTTTGAACAACTCAGCCATAGTAGTATATAATTAGGATCAAAAGCCAAACTATATCACAGAAAAAAGTAGAAAAATTTTAGAATCTTCTATCATAAGAAAACAAAGAGAATAAGCTAAATATTCACACATACATGAACAATATTATGACACAACAAAAGAAAATTCTTTATAATATCAATTAACATGTATATTTTCAACATGGATAATTTTGTGTTTAGAAAACATAGGCTTGACCAAAAAAGAATAGATGAAATCCACTGAGGAATACTCACAACCAAAAGGGTCAATAATCATGAAGAGATAAATAAAATAGTATCATCATATATTTAAAAAGTTTAGCATATATGTAGTTAATCCTTACAATCCACCTATGACAAGCAATTCATGGCTGAGGCATGATACAAGCTGGTATCAAGTTTTCTATAAGAAATATCTCTTGCAACCAAGAATCATTGTACATAGAAGATAGATTTCTTGATAGGCATACATAGATGGAAGTGGAAAACCAAAGATAGACATTATAGAAAACCATTACAATCCTCTGTTATGTTCTTCCATAGGACCACGATAGTACATGTTCTATTATATCAACTTTATGGATCATTTCTAGTCAATAATGATAAGCTATAAGAACAAACATAAGATGTAGTTTTTCCATTCTATATAACATGAAATCCTCCTAGATTGGAGGAAACAAGATAAAAATATCAAAATAATCCAAATTCCAAATAGTCTTTGAAAAATGAAAATCATATAAAATATGTCAAGTGTTTTCATAATGTTTTTTTTGCATAGAAAACTAATAGAGGCTAGCTGAATGCCTTTTCCTCCAATGTAGGCTAAAGTAGGAAACTAATTATTAGTTACTTTCCACATATGAATCAAGCCTTTTTTAGGATCCTTACAACTACAAATCCACTTACTAATATCTAAATAATCATGCTTTATAATATACATCCAAATAAGATTTAGATTAGTCTTGCTTTTAATACTTCAAGTAATATTATCCTTTTTACAAAATAGTATATTCAAGGAAACTAGAAAATCAGAGAGAGGTTTGGATTTTCCTAATATTCCAAATCATCCAGTTACCTTCAGACATGATGATACTAAAGCACCAATTAAAGGATGACCATATATTAAGATCATATCCTTTCCTATAAAATCTGATAGATATTTGTCTTTGACTCGAGGATGTAGCCATAGATAAGTACTTGCAACATTACAAACATGAATATCAATATCAATAATAAGGTCTTTTATTATTCTTATACTGTTGTTAAATAACTAGGAAAAGTTAGAAGTTTCCTCTATGGACCAGAAGGATACTTCCTTCAAGTATTTTTAATTGATTAATTGGACCTAGAGTTAGTCTTTTTATTAGCAATGATC
Organism: Alisma plantago-aquatica; assembly: GCA_963693085.1. Taxonomy (NCBI): domain Eukaryota; kingdom Viridiplantae; phylum Streptophyta; class Magnoliopsida; order Alismatales; family Alismataceae; genus Alisma; species Alisma plantago-aquatica. The sequence goes on from OY856414.1 coordinate 475,336,716, forward strand.
ATGCTCTAGATGATTCCTTACTTCCCATCAGTCCAAAACTCCTTCCTTTTTTAGTAGTGCAACATTCTCCAATATAGTCAGGTGAAGATGTTCCTTATCATCAGATCGTCTCCAAAGAAAATACCTACATAATTTATCAATCTATTCAACTACAAAGATCAAAATAGTGTGATAACATGAATTTTTAATCCTATAATATTCTCTCTTCTCTATCTTCTGGTTACCTTTGTACTCAATTTGATATTAATCTCATAGTTTGAGTGTTGTGATATTATGATTTGGACAAATCAATGATTATTTTACAATAAATGATATTATTTTACATAATTGAAGTAAATACCATATTTAATTTGTAACCGTATTGCAAATAAAATTGAGCATCATAAATATACCCTTCTTTTTCTCTAATGAATACCACATTGCAAATGATTCAATTACATTTATATTGTTGCAAAACTCACCCATATTAGGCATTTGTATCCCAAGTTATGGAACTTCAATGTTGCATTAGTTTCATAATGATTTCATTGGTTTTGGTTCCCTCATCGGGCCTAAATTCAACCCTATACCATTCACATAGCCAGTAGGTGGGTTGATAACCTTGAAACTGTGGATTGCCCAAACATCACGATGGTCCCCCCATCCGTCAACAACTCTACATTTGTATTCCTTGTTGGTCCGTACACTTTAGCACTTCTACAATGATGCTTTGAGGGAACCAAAAAGCACCTTATATGGCTTCCATGGGTAAATAAAACTTGGGCAAAAGCCGATTCTTGACTTCCTCTCTTACTCCCCTATCTTTTCTTTAGTTTTCTTGCATCATGACCCCCCATCTCTTTGTCTTTGACTTCTGAACCCTTGCCATGTCTTTAGCGTGGGGTCTCTCCCCTATTACACTTTCAACTTATTATTTTGGTGGTGTGTCAACCTCTAGTAGCCTGTCTAGAATGCCTTCAAGCTAAGTCATACCTTCCTGCTCTAGCCCATCCTTTCTTTGGTTTGCAACAGTGCAAATGAAAGCCATGCAAAGTACATGTGCATGCTCACGAAGATGATGTACTCTCACTATAGGATTTAGGGTGACCTGGGTGTGGGTGGTCTAGATTCACCCAGCCCACTACACACCTTCTCTCTTGGTTTAAATTGGAGATGTGCAGTTGTTGACCATGCATGAATAGCCAACCTATGCATCTAGGTGAAACAAGGTGGTGGGCCTAAGGTGCAGACCATCCTAGGAAGTGACAGAGCCATTGGATCAACATCGCGTGGTTACGAGCAACACAAAATTTTGCATAGTATCACCCTAGATCAAATTCCTATATTTTTATGTATATTTTGTAAAAATAACAACTTCTAGATCCTTGTTCCAAAATATGCAATATAAAAGATCTAAAACTTGAACATAATTTTTAGACCCTAAAACACCTTCCTATTTTCTTGTTTTGTAGAAACTATGATCTTTGTCTATGTTTAACCATAGTAATGCATGATTATGATTAATCCTTAACCAAGAATGCACCTTTTCATCTTTAAACATCAAATCAATATGTTTTATGCACATTTGAATACTATGATGGCCCTAATCACCATTCATGCTTCTCACTTAGCTTATATGTTCTAATATTACTTGGGTTTGGACTTTCATGTATAATATTGATAGTGTTAAAAACTTGTTCCAAAGTGACATCAAAACCTCTCATAACTTGAAATCTATAACCTCGACCCCTCTATGAGACTAACATCACCTCATTTTTCACCTATTCCTCTTATCTTGTTTTATATGGAACTTAAATCTTGAATGTGACCCTTTATGATGATGTATGGTTATTAATGATTCAAAAGTTGTGTTTGACCTTGTCGATGCATCCAACCTTATTAGACTCTTAAAATTATAAATCCTCATGATGTTGGTGATTTGAACGCCTAAGACCCATCCCTCTTGTGCTAAGATGGGTTGTATCCCTAAACTCTCCTTTTTGACCTCTTATGTGTTATAGATGAGTTGAACTATGTTATTGTGTCCTATTTATTGATATGAATGATAATCATATGTTTTCTCCTCTCCAATAAAGGAATACCCTTATTGTTACTACCTAATCCATATGTTCATCTCTATTACTATAAGAACTATATTGATAGCAAGTTTGGCAATGATGCCTAGACTGTAGGGATCATCCACATATATTTCATGTGCTTCTTAAGACCTCACCGTGCTCATCTATATATCATTCCTTGTATAATTCTCATGACATATTGAACCTTAGTCCTTCTTTCCCTTTTATGAGTCTTTTTCCATTGATTTGTACATAAGTCACTTAAGCCTTGAAATAATCACATAAAATTGATGGAAGAAATATTATGAAACTTCTACTACGCCTTCAAGAGGCACCCTAAATAAGTAGGAAATCATAAAAAATATTAATAACCAAAATCAAACCTAATTTTACCAAAACCTAAAAAATGGAACTATGTGGGGTTGAAGTTGTGAATCAATTACATGTATGTAATATTATTCTTAATTTGGTTTTGCTTCTAATCTATATGGTCAAATATAGGTTAGGAACTTGGTACATGATTTAATAGTTATATGATTATGGCTTTCTTTCATACAAACTTAAAATGTATGTATGCTAATTTACTTGGACATATTTCCATGTCGGATTGTAGTATTTTACTCAATGCTTTGTGTTATCTATTTTATAAATTGCACACCTAAATTATATCTCCATTATAAAACTTTGTGCACCTTCCTGTGATCTTGGTGTAAGTACACAAGGTAAGGTGTCTTACTTGAGTGGTCAAGATATGGAGAACCATGTTGACAAATGGGGTTAGCTAATGACATGAGTCTTAACCGCCCTCACAAACTCTCTTAGTGGAAACCTTGTCAAAGCCCTTATGATAAGTAATATTTTGGTATAATTGGAGTAAAATTACGTAAAATATTGTTTTTCTCTTTGATAGGTACTTTATTGTTTTAGTCTTGTTCGCCTACTTTGATAAATCATTCATATCGAAAACCTTAGACATAGGTCTCTTTTTTCCCTATACTCAACACCTTGTTTGTTGACCCACTTGTTTCACGTATGTTTTAGGTTCATAGATAGTTTTGGAGTTGATGACTTCTGAGAAATTGTTCAAGACTACTTGTTGTAAGATCCTCAAAAGATGTAAGACTACTTGTTGTAAGATCCTCGAATGTCTACATATTCAAACTTGTATAATTGGATCTTAAACTTGTAATTGGAATCTTGCAATAATTCATGTTGTCAATAATATAGTTGTTGAATTTTGATGCTATGTTGGTGTGTGTATCTTTTATTTGTTCATGCATTACAGAGATTTTGTGCTTCTGAATTCATGATTTGATATTACTATGGTAGGAATGGACACGCGGATCCTTTATCAATTGACACTCTATTCAGTGATAAATAGATAGAAAGAAAACCCAAAACAAGTGCATCATTGAAACAGTGGATATCATAAGCTCTAATTTGGAATCCATATAAAGGAGCTTGGAATTTCAACACATCAGTTTCCTTTAACCTTTTCAATAAGACCCAACAAACATATTTTTGAAAGTTTGTCCACGAATAAGGTACGCCCACATATATTTAAGGGAAAGACATCCACAAACACCTAAAATGTAAATAATAGAAGATTTGTTAGCTTCTTTACTAAAAAGGTTGATATTTTTAGTGGGTTAAGAAGACCCAATCATTGCCAAAATTTTCAAAATGACCATGATAATAAGAACATTATGAGCATCCACCTTGATAATAATTCCATGTGGTTGCCATCATAAATAAGATGATCCATTAAAAAAATTTAGGCTTGACACAAATGAATAGATCCTTCTTTTCTAGTTGACTTCAGAATTTTAGTAAAAGTTTGCATGACAATGACATAGAGGCATATGTCTATAGGATCCCCTTGAAAACTACCACTTAAAGGTTTAGAAATGTTAGTAGGCTCACAATTGACAAGAATATGATAGGAAATGTCATTAAATTTTGCATCAATCCCTTGATCCATATAAAACAAAAACTGATGTTATACTTTCTAAAATACAAATACTAGCATTTGACATGATCATAATCATTTGAAATATCAACTTGGATACATATATTACTTCAAAAGATGGAATTTTTATAATCATGAAGAATTTATTTTCGTTATAATAATTGAATCTTTGATTCCTCTTCCTTTCACCAAAGGACACTTGTTGGAGTGAATAATAAAAGGAAAAAAATCACAAACAATTCACCCTAATTTTAGATATAACTTTGCATAGAGAGTTGCATAAAGTAATGGGTATCCAATATTTAATATTATAAGAACATAGTAGTTTAGGATTAAAGAAAATAGAAGTCCTATTTGTCCCTTTTAGTAACTTTCCATGTTGGAATAATTCTTTGACAACATTTCTTACCTCCTATCCAAACAGTGACCTGGTCTATTTGATGAACACCCCATTGAACCATCAATCCCTGATGCTTTATCCACCTTAATATAAAAAATAACATCATAAATCTCCTCTTGAGAAATAAAGTCAATAATATAAATCTTTTGATCACTAGAGAGGATGGTGCATGTCCATTAAGAGCTCCAAACATCACTAGAAGGTTTTTATTGAATTTACTAGAATAGAACTAAAAATAGATAAATTAATATCATCTACATTAGAATTCATGGATCCTTCTACAATAAGACTTTTAAAATAGTTATGATGACTTCTTATCTTCATAGTATATTAAAATAACTTAGTATTAGAGTACCCTTCTTTGAGCAATCAAGCATTTGCATTTTGTCACAAAAGAGATACTTCTTCAATAGAGTCAAGCTTAGCCTCTTTCCTAAGATTCATGCCAGTAAGTTGTAAAACATTGTTGTGTAAATAATAATCAATCATAATTTGACATTTAAGAAGCATTTTTGGTGATTTTTGCCATATCAAAAAAGTTTCAGTTATAATTATGATTCCACTATTTCAACTTATCTTTGAGGTGATTGAGTTTCATGTAGAATTTGAACATAGAAAACACCTCAACATTGGAATGCCAAACATATTAAACAATAGGGTTAAACTCAAAATGATTAAACCATGAATTTATCATCCTTCATCCTTAGAAAGACACTTGCCAACTCTAAGATTACCCATTTTTATTGAGACAATTCTATAAGCACACCCTATAATAGGTTATTCTTCACCATGAAAATTATAATTTGTAGAGTGGAAATTAGAATTATATCAGATCTTATATATCTCTTGGGTTGTCAAGTATACAAAATGACTTTTAGGTGAAGCTTGAATAATCCACATCTAGGAATATAATAGCTAACCACCTCCATGTCTTTTTTCAAAGGAGGACGTTTTACAATAATCTCAATATTTGTCTCACAAAATTTAAATCACCCGTTAGGATCTAGGGATCATACATATAAGATCTATCGGCTCAACAAATTTCTAAAGAGAACTTCTATCAAAACCATGATTTTGTTGAAACACAGTAGTTAATAAGAATCTGCAATTGTACTATTCCACCTTAGAATGACAACTCTCCATAATAAATTCCCAAAGAAGCTAATATGTCCAAGAAATTTAATAATATTTCAAAAATCATTGACCCAAACAATAAAAACTCTCTAGAATACAAACACTCCCCAAAATATTAGAAATCCTACTTATTCGGAAAGTACTTATTCATAAATACAAGATCCTTTTGAAGTTGTCCTTTGTCTTTTTCAACACAATTTTATATCACTCATCCTATTCCTATTAATCTCTTCTAACTCCTTTGATTTTGTTACTTATCCATTTGAAATTCCAAAAAGATAGTTGGAAATAAGTTTTTGATTTAATTTTTTGAGAAATTAAACTGTGAGCCTCAACATGTAATTCCACATTTACAATCCCAAGAAAATCAAATTCATTGTTCAATGCAGAAAAAAATTAGTTAGAGATTATGTGCAAAATTCTAGAATTAGGTTTAGATTTTCATTTAGAAGGCGACTTGTTTTTCCTTCTAACATCCTATAAAACCTATTTATATTTACCTCACTTCAAACCTTATGAAGAAATGTGAGAAACAATAGGAATAGGATCTGAAAAAAACAAATTTTCTCCTATCACACTATCTCTTTTGAGAAATTATTTTATAATTTTAACATTATGAACAATACAAATCATGTTTATATATTGAGAAATTTCAGAAAGTTACAACACAATAGAAATGGTAGAAGAGCCTCCCTCATCATGTTGAAAGAAATATGTAGACCTAAATTTTTATATATGTCTCTTTCCCTTTTCATGAACATACGTGAAAAGATCTTTGTTTTGACCAAACTAACAATATGATTGATATACATTTGGTGTCCAATGATATGTGATATAAACAATATGTGATTATCCTTTTCCACCTTTAGGAGTAAAGTGTTTAGGAAATTTAGATGACTCTAGTAAAAGAACTTAAATACATGCATATTCAAAACTAGAGAAAAATGGAGTGGGTTCGTTAGTACATAGGGGCGTTCTTAGGAAATTACATTATGCCAGAGTTCATGTCAAAGGTGGCATATTTTGACCCATACAATTACCTCTTTCAGACAATGTATTATTGACTAAATCCATCAGTGCCATTTAGAAATGAGGACATGTTTGTTCTCAAAAAATCCACAAACTAGATTTGTGAGAAAAGTCCAATTCAGTGGAATCATAAAATTTTATTAGGAATATGACATTTTCATGATTAATTACTTCAGCTGTCCCCCCAGGCTCCACTAGTAGATAACATTCAAGAGTTTGAATATTGGGTTTGTATTCTACAATATTTCTCAAAAGGCACTTACTCCATCTACTCACATTCTCTACTACTACAACATTGGCTTAGACTATATTTCCATTTAAACCCTTCTATCGGGTTTAAGGATACCTCATATTTTGTTTTATCACATTGATTACTTTTTACTAATTCTTTAGAGTTATAGTGAGAGGTAAGTCATCATCATTAGGGCTGATTTAGTTTCCCATTTTCATCTAAATCTGGCATGTCCCAAGGAGAGGTTTCTAGTTGTCCAGGATTGCATTCCCAATCACCTTTCCAGATGCTGACTCCATTTCATAATAAAAACTCTATACATGAAGACAATTGTAACCTAAATATTAATGTACTTATCTATATAAGCATTTACATGATTTCAAAAGTTAGATTATATATTGAAAGTAAATTGTTATTGAACATGTACATCTCTTCATGAGATCTATAACAATTGTCTACCTGACACTTAACTCCACAATATCATGATCTTGTATCCATACTACATCCATTCTTAATTAATTAAAAAATAAAAATTCAACAAAAATGTTTTAAGTACTTGGTTCCCATAACTATCATTATTATTTAAACATGTACCATTAACATACAATATCTATTGGGTTTTGTGGTAGAGGGAACAATTGGAATAATAAAGATCTCTTTCCTTTCTACCAAAGCTGTTGGATCCATCGTAACTATAAAACATTTGTAAATAAAAGAGATAAAAGGGGATAAAGGTGATAATTGTGCACATACTACTTCTCCAACAAGTACACATGTTTAATGTTGGTGAAGAACTCAATCCTCTTCGACTAGATGCAAAAAGGCCACCAAGAAATCTAGATAGCTAGCCAATAGATCCAGATTGAACACTAAACATCAACTTGTTATCATCTTCTAGAATGTGTTCTCTAAGCCTATGAGTATATGTCTAGGCCTCTACGTTGTACACAGTGATGAGGGAGAATGTGGTGCACCACCTTGACCACCAAGTCAAAAAGTAAAATGATTTTTCGATATGCTAGGCTTCCGGAAACTTCCCTTATTCTACTACCTTTAGCAGAAGTCCATAGGGTGACTGTTACAACCCCAATTTTGGGTTCATTTGGTGAGAAATGTAATTACTCATAACAAATATGAATGAGAAAATAATGATTTATTTTCATTGAATGCATGTATTTCGTTGCAATAGCCTTGATGATTGCTTTGTGGGCTTTATTGGCTATTGGGCCCAATGACAAGGGAATTCAATTAATTAATGAATAATTGAGAATTTGAGAAAAGAAAGGTTTGGAAACCTCTAGAAGGAAAAAGAGCTTAATCCAAAGGTGGATTTCGTGCCACATGGGTTCCTTGAGTTCCAAGGATTCCAAAGTTGAATGATAATGCAAAAAGAAAAGAAAAAGGTCAATTAAGTATTTCTTTATTAAGAAGGAAATTGGAAATAATAGTAAAATGTGGAAAACAAGTGAAAAGAGGTATAATTGAGTTATCCTTGGTGGAATTTCATATCCCAAGGATTCCTAATGTTAAAAGGAATTCCAATAGGAAAATAGAAGAGAGCTAAAGAGAAATCCTTTAAAAGAGAATTAAAAAGGAAAATAAATTGATTAATAAAAGAGAAATATGAGAAATTGACTTTCAAAAGAAGATAAAGGCAAATAGGTTTTCCCCAATATGGGAATCCGTGCCTTTGGGATTTCTTGAGGTCCAAGGGACCCAAAATAACAAGATAATGGAAAAGGGAAAGGGAATAACAATTAATTTTGAATAAATTAATGAATAACTTGGGAGAGAAGGAAGCCTTCTCATCCATTGCTTTTTGTTTCCCAAATTTTGTACAAAGCTATAAAATAATAAAAGGAACGTTCCCTTAAAATTTGAGCTAGAAAGAAGTTATGGTTTGGGAGAAATCGTTTTTACAAATTATCTCGAAATTAGAAATCATTTCTGAAATAAAAGAAAAAAAGGGCTTTTCCTTTGTTCTGATCGCGAGAAGGAGATCTGTTGGATTTTAATCCAACGGTCAATAGTCATCATCCCAGTCCCACTGAGACTATGATTCCGTGAGATACAGAGGGACTTTCCCTCTTGGATTCCTCACAATCCATTGGGTTGGAAAGTTTGCTGATAATCCCATTGAATCCAGGAGTTGAACCCGAAGGGATTCATCCCTGGTTTGACGGGGTTTAGTTGTCAATCCAAGAAATGCCCAACTGGGCATGAACGTTGCTTCGAGCCTATATATAGGGGAGGGCAATGGAGGGAACCCGCATCCCTAATTTCTCGCCCAAGCCCAATGGAAGGAAGCAAGGAGTGCTTCCGTACGTTCAATCACCCAGTTACATGTAACCTGCAACCTCCACACCTCAGGAAGCGGCGCCAGAGTTTGGGGAGAAGAGGATAGTTGTGGGTGACCTGGGAAAGCAATTGAAGGTGTCAACAAGTTCGGGTAAAGGAGGCAAATCTTCCAGGACAACCAGCGCGAGCAAAGAAGGAGAGCAGCCCAATGTCAACTCCTAGGTTGGCCACCAGAGCTTCCTCTCTCGCACGAGGTCGAGGAAGAAGAAGAAGCAAAGATTGACTAAACTACCCCCCCCCCCCCCCGCGCCTCTACTACTGGTAAGGGCAGTCAAGTACTTTACTCCCTTTAATTACTATGTAGAGGGCGCGTGTAACCACAGCCGTTGGATCCTTAGTGGATCCGCGGACCATGGATCAGGCAGCCCTAGTTTTTCTAGAAAATAGCAAATAAATTATAAAAGGGTTTTTCATCTAAAAATCATATCTTGAGCTAGGAAAATCAGATGAGAAAACTTAATACATGAAAAGTGATCAAAAAAATAAGAGGAATATATTAAAAATAGTTTGGACATTTAAATCTGTATATTTTTGTAAAAGTGTATCTTTTGAATAAGAAAAGGGAGTAATTTGTAACTAGAAACCCTAATGGTTGGTAAAAGATATATTTAGTCTTGCAATTAGGTTAATTCGATCATGTTTAACCTGAGTAATGATTAAGATGGTTTTTTTAACCTATTTTTGATAGAATTGCATGTTTAGGGTTTTTAATTCAATATGTAGATTAATATGTTGAAGAACCCTAAATTAGAGAAAAAGAAAAGAAAAGATAGAGTAATCCAAAAATTAGTGTTTTTGTGGACCAAACCTGATCTTAAGAATCTTAATGGAAAATAAGATAAGAAAATTAGGGTTTGATGTATATTTGATAAAAGTGAAATAAAATTGGGAAAAAGGTAATGAAACCCTAATTTTCAAGAAACCCTAAAAATTGGAATAGAAATCCTAAGGAATAAAAATGAAATTTAATAAATATTGATAAAAGGAAGTTGGAATGTTTATTTCAGGATTTCTGTGCACCTTGCCTGCTTGATTGGACTTTTTCTCTCTCTACATAAATTCTGTCTCCAAACCTGTGATACAGGTATGTGGTTACGCTTATGATTATCCCGTATTAGTTTGCCGAGGATTTTCTCGATGTTTACATCGTGGCTTGAATAAATTGTTGGATGAATTTAATTAATGCAAATTATAATGTGAATATGATTATCACATAAGAAATGTTCTTACTAGCTCAGATCCTAGTCCCCTCTGTAGCCTAATGGATTGACCTAGTAAATGGCTACCAATGGAGTAGGTCCATCAGGTTATTAAATGACTTAGTAAATGGCTACCAATGGGGTAGGTCCATCAAGTCATCATGAGTCAGGGATTGGGCTACCTTTGGGTAGGACCATGCAACTCCATAACCCTAGGAATTGGCTACCTATGTGGTAGGACCATGGGGGTAAGGATCTACCATATGAGAGAGGTAGTTTCCATGTCCACTGCAGGGACGGTACAAAGATAGGGTATAGTCAAAGATTGAGTAGTATTGCTTAAAACATAATCTTAGATGTTAAATGATATTTGGTTGACTACATTGTTAACATAGTTGCAAAATTATTGTTTCCCCCACATACTAGCTTCTTGCTGACCGACGTTTTGTTTGTCGGCATTTTAGGTACAAATGAAAAGAACAAACAATAAAGTGGCATATGTGGAACTGAATGAGAAATAACGTACACAGGAGGATTAGTTAGATTAGTATCTTCATGGATAGAAGATTAGAAATACCAGATTTTAAAAGGTAAATAAAGTTTTATTTTATACCAGTTTTCATTTTAGTTAGTAGAATTTCATAATTGTTATTGATTATTTGTCAAACCTTTGATCCTGTTAATTGAATAACGGCTCTGTCCTTCGGGTCTCCCTTAATTGGGGGTTACCGGGAGGCGGGGTCGTTACAATTGGTATCAGAGCCATAACCCCTCCAGTAGGTGGGGCCCACATGGGCATGTGACATGCCAGTCTTGAGGCGTGCAGTCCAGGCAAGTTGGAAAGGGCTATCCGTAGAGACGAGATGGAGCCACCCTTGCGTTTGTAGCCGTGGTTGAGAGCTGGGTGTCCATGGGCCATTTTGGGTCTGCACTGAAATGGGGTCAGATTATGAGGCCATATTGTTGAGCCTTGACGAGGACATCAAGAGTCTAAGTGGGGGAGATTGTAACATCCCAGGTTTGAGGCCTAGGATAACATGATCTTAAAAGGAATGATTGGACTACCCATATGACCAAGGTGCACCTCCTTTTCTGGGAGCCCATCACTAAAGAAATCCATAGTTAAGCGTGCTCGGCTTGGAGTAGTACTAGGATGGGTGACTAGTCGGGAAGTTGATCCTGGCTTGCGCGTCAGTGTGGACAAAGTGCGCAGTTAAGGCTAGTGGTGGTTTGTGGGGCCAGTCGTCATTCCTAAAACTCTACTAGAGCCTAGGGCAGTGGTCCCGAGCGTTATAGTGACTTTCTCTCCAAGAGAGAGAACTTTCATGACCAAGTTGTCTTACAAGTTTTCTCAATAGTTGTGTCTCACCCTTTGGGACATGTCCCCTTTAAATTAGAGACTCATGGGATAGAATAAACATAATTCAATCCCTTCCTAATCACAATCCCAAAACTAATTTAATGCTAAAACTCATATTGGATATGAGACCACCCAATCTCAAAAAGATATCACCTGATCTTAGTCCCTAATCACCCAATCATGACTTTTCAGATCTACATCTGCAATATAACACTTACCATGTTGAACTATGATCATCTGGTCCTAGAAGTAGATTGCATGATCTCAGAAGTCCACTAGAAACTCACTTTATCAATTGATCTATTGAACCAATCATCAAAATTTTCTAATCAAACATTTTGATCACGTGATCAGAGAGTTAATTTTCCTATTTATGATTCAACACCATTCTAATCATATATTTTATTATGAACATCAATTCCCTCATGCATACTTATATGTGTGAACTCCTAGGTTCCTAGTTACACATACTTATGGTAGTGATGTTAAAAATAACACAAACAAAGATTGGTGCTAGCCACACATCATTGTTATCCAAGTAATAGGAATGATTTGAATAATCAATACAACCTACTAAGTGAGAAACGTTACCATGATTGTATTATCCCTTTGTCACAAACAATCAAATTGAACTTGGGCCACAAAATTTCATCCTCTTAGCATTTGTCAAGTTCCCTGAACTATTTTTTTTTATCTGTATGTTCCTTGAACTAGATAAGACAATTTAAGATAATGTGCGGTCAATATTATATATTGACTCATATGAGAATGGCAATGCATTTTGTAGTCTTTCTTATCAAGTGTACAGGGATATAACTCCTAAAGAGGAACAAATTCCATATATATCACTCAAACTATACCCCATGTGTTATAGTGTTCCCAATCACCACGTTTTTGGCAACTTGTATATATATCATGTTGGGATACTGCCAAAGTTCACATAATGACAGTTTTTACTACAATGACTTCCGGTGTAAAGATCATAGTCATCAATGTCACATTGATATATGCCTATAACATGTCATAACATGACTTCCATGTGTCAATCTCAAGCTGAGTCTGCCCAATAACACTTTCTCTCTGACAAGCACCCATACATTTGAGTTGATATTGCATATAATGACTAAAGACAAATAATCATCACTCACCATACATGATAGTATATTGTATTATTGTTGTCCTATGCTATCCACAATATTAGCCCACTAGGTATATAACAACAATGAGAACTCCTATTATATGTATGATCTCATGTTCATAACGTCAAACTAAACAAAATGTCATCGAGTTAAACATTCTTAGGACATTATTAGGATTATTTATTGTCTTAATATTGAAACAATCACAATAAGGGGAATTTCCCTTTATTAATAATAAAATAAAGTACAAATTATTTTTTATAATCATTACATGATGGCTCTCAATACATATAAACCATAGTCTCCTACATGCTATAGAGACAATCACTCATGAACCTAAGTCCAATAGGTCTTACATGACTATCATGAATCTTCTGTGAAAGTACTTTAGCTAGAGGATCAACAACGTCACATTCAATTGGTACTAAGCAAAGATTTATATATCCTTATTATATAACCTCATATAGATTTTAAGTTATATAAGTTTCATGTACATGAAAGAACAAACTCGGTAATCTACCCATCCTGAGAAAGTGAGACTACAAGGACATTCTAATATAAATTTTTATATTTATAACTTTTTCATCACAACCTCTCTATAGGGTAATATTTTACTTAATGTAATGTCCCAGGATTTGAGGCCTCAAATAAAATGATCTTAAAAGGAATGATTGGACTATCCATATCACCAAAGTGCACATCCTTTTTAGGGAGCTCATCACTAATGAACTTTATGGTTAAGTGTGCTAAGCCGAGAGTAGTACTAGGATGGGTGACTAATCGGGAATTTTATCCTGGCTTGCGTGAGAGTAAGGACAAAGCGCACAATTAAGGCTAGTGGTGATTTGTGTGACTGGTCATCATTCTTGAAACTCTACTAGAGCCTTGGGTAGTTGTTTGGGTGTTACAAATGGTATTAGAGGCAAACCCCCTCCAGTAGGTGGGGTCCACATGGGCATGTAGCATGCCAATCTTGAGCCATTGGGTCTAAGGAGATTGCAAATTGCTATCCATGGTGATGTAGCGACCCTTGCAAAATTATTTTGTGATTGGGAGTTGGGTATCCATGAACCATTCTGGGTCTGCACTGAAATGGGGAAATATTATGAGATCATTTAGTTGAGCCTTGATGAGAATGTCAAGAGTCTAAGTGGGGGATATTGTAAAGTCCAAGGATTTCAGACCTCATATAAAATGATCATAAAAGGAATAATTGGACTATCCATATCACCAAGGTGCACCTCCTTTTCAAGGATCCCATCACTAAATAACTCAACAGTTAAGCGTGGTCAACTCAGAGTAGTATTATGATGTGTGACCAGTTGGGAAGTTTATCAAGGCTTGTGGATAAGTAAGTACAAAGAACAATATTAAGACTAGTGGTGACTTGTGGGGTCAGTCATCATTCCGAAAACTCTACTAGAGCCTTGGGTAGTGGGCCTGAGTGCTGCATCTAAAAATATTTGAAACAACCTCATTAGATTCACATACAACCCCAATGAGTGGATACCTAACACTGAAGTTGAGTACATGTATTGACATAAAATTAAGTCTTTTGAACATAAATGAAAATTGTAGATATTTATACATATAACATATAATTCAAGCATATATGAATTCTGGTTCATGACAATAATCTCATTAATCTTAAATGCATTCATTTAATAAAATCCCAGTGTTTTATTAAGGTAAAAAGTCAAAATATATACATCGGAATCAAGATAGAGCAATAAAATCATCTTTGTCACACCCCACCAGTCAAACCAAATACATATAATGTAGCTCTTAAGATAAAGTCCACATGAAACATGTCAAAAAAATACGACTATTCAATGACATGTAAATACAAATCATATCCATAGTGGATATGAAAATTAAACATCAACTAGTTGCAACTTTTATGATCAAATTCCATACTAGACATATAAGAATAAGGTAACACATGATATTTATAAAAGAATGACTAACTCCCACAACAAGAAACATATTCAATAGTAGTAGATTCATTAAGTAGAAGTAAAAGAAATGTAATAAACACTTCTATATGATGACATTGAGTGCATCTATATGGATATTCTTTGGGGAGATAAAGAAAATGCTAAGAAGCTTCATCTGACCAAATGGTTCAATATTTTTGAATCTAAAAAAAGAAGGCAGCCTGGGGATCTGAGATATTGGTGAGATCAATAAATTTGATATGATTAAGCTTATCTGGGATAACACCAACAAGGGTAATAATCTATGAATCAGATGGATCCATGGAAAGTACTCAATAGGTAACTCTATTTGGAAGTACTTTCCATAGAAACATAATTCATGGATGTGGAGGTAGATTTGCAAGAGTACAAACATTACTATGCCACATATCAGTTTCAACATTGACAATGTAAATAAAATCTTTCTATGGAGGAACCTCTGGCTCCAAGGAAATAATTTCTTGGAGGGTGTTATTGATCCAGAAATTGCCTCTAACTTGGCAAAGGGAAGTCGTTGGAAGCTTATATCTATATTCAAAATGAAAAATAGTGTATCCCTTACACTAGAAGGCTAAACCTGTTATCAATTTTTTCAATTTGTATCCCATCTTGAACTACCCTAAAGAAGATAGAATCTTGTTCATTAACCTAGATAGGATTAGATTTAAAGACTTTGGGATGTTGTAGAACTAGTTCTCTTAAGGCTAATTGGGAAATATTGTTATGCAAGCTTAATATCCCAAAAAACATCATAATGGTGATTTAGATGTTAGGTTGGGATCGTCTTCTATTGCTAAAAATTTTTTAGGATAAAGGGATCCATATTTTATTGCATTTATACGATGTGCATGCTTTTTGAGGAGTTGAGCTCCTATATCTTCTTTCAATGTAAAGTTGCTACTACTGTCTGGAACCTTGTGAAATATGTGAAGTGAATTCCCCTCATCCCTTCGTGTATTATATATATTATCCTCTTCATAAGTATATCTCAAAGTCTAGCTAGTATTATTATCTTATATCATGTTTGGAAGCTCAGAAATAAAATAATTTTTGAGGAGTGGAGCAGTGATTATAGCATATTGTGGACTGAGCTGAAGGCTGATATCCATTTCTTCTATTCTATTTTTCTGTGTGTAGATTGAGGGTATGTTTTCCCTTTCTTGTTGCTTGTCTATTATTGTGCTTTCTCTTTGTCCGCTTGTGTATGAACATATTTTCTCTTTCATGTATAGTTTCCTTTGTTTCTAGTATAGTCTCTTCTGTAAAGTCGTCCTCGTGCTTTACTTATAGATGGAATCTATTTTGTACTTTTCTTCGGTGGTGTTGACCAACCTTTTGTTTTGAAATAAAGGAAGCTAACAAGCTTGAGTGAGCAAAAAAATATTATTTGATCAACCGTACAGCAAGAAAAAATCCACAAATACCTCCATATAAGTTGACATTTCTTAATTACGTTACTAGAAATACCATAAATTGACACCATTATTCATTTTTACTCAATTCAGCCACTCAAAAAGATACTAACCACACTATAAATAATTCATTTGCATAATTCATCAATTAGCGTCCATAGCTGATTTTTTGAATTAATTCCAAAAAGATAGGGTAAGATAATATCATTGCAACTCATTTATATCAATATAATTAGGCCTACAGGAGCATAATCTCATCCAAAATTAATAATTTCAAATATAATATAAATATCAAAGATTGATTCATAAAAAACAAATGAACGTTACTTCAAATATTTAGAATAATTTGGAATAAAATGATGCATGAAAGTCATAAAAATCAAGAGATTTGGACCTGTGTGTACAAATCTATCACACAAAATTGAGCATCTTCTTATTATATTTGATGTACACATTACTTATTGTTGGAATTTCTTTAACATATTGAAAATTGACAATTTAAGCATCTTTGTTATATTTTATAAAATACATTAATATAGCTCCAACATAGTCTTGATTTTTGGCAATCACAACAGACAATTTGGACATCGTTTGTGTGAAAAATTTTGTACTGACAATATTTTTAGTGATCACCTTTTATCAAATCAGAAACCTAAAAATGGTGATGTAGAATGTGAGAAATAAATCCCTTCAAGGAACCTTTAGAACCATGTCACTACTATATAATGATGAAAAGCATTATTGACAAAGATATAAATATTGCACATGTTGTATGAAACACTCATAAACTCATCCTACTTCAAAGACAACCCTTTATGTTCTTGGGAACAATAATGCAACTAATATTGATTACTTTATATTAGATTGCAATCCATACTCCATACTAATTGCAAAAACATTCTTTCTTTTATACATTAACTATATTAATGGTGGCCCTAGTTTTAAAGCATATATGGCCTATAGTATAGATGTTTACCTTCTGAGATAGGAAGAAGAGTGCTTTTGACCCTGAGGAGGTTTAAGTAACCAGTGGTGAGGCTTTATACCTAGTTGGTTGCCCTGGAAGAGGACTCAACTCTGAAGCGTTGCTCGAGTAGAAAGATCATGGAGGTACATGACATACCTTGGACATGCTTGATTCGTGGTTAAGAGGTTGGGCATGTAGTTGGATACCCAAAGGAGAACCTAGGGTCCCTAGGACTAAGAGAGGAAGCAGTGTATCCGATGCTCATGATGATATTTGAGTCTCTATAGTTTCGAGCATGGTACTCCTCATGTGTAGAGGTAAAGGAAATCCCTTACGTTAAGGGTATGTTTGATGAACCCCTCACAACTAAGTTGATGTAATGTTGAGGATGAGAACAAGTGTGACCTAGCATGGTTTTGTAGGTACGCTTGTACCTTAGTAGTTGTTGGTTTAATCATGCTCATATGGATGTAAACCCTAAGAATGCTTGTGACCTTTGTTATAAAGGTGTAGTTTCCTCCCATCCTGGGAGAACGACCCTTTGGTAGGGAGTTTACCAGTTTGGTTGGTTTTGAGGTAACCTAAGGAGGTTTCGTACGATCTTGAGAAGCTAAGTGAAGAGTACATGGCATGAGAATGTACCTATAGACCCATAGATAACCATCTCTATGTGCATGTGGATGTGTTACCATGGAGGTAACTGGTATGGGGCTCGACCAAGGTAGGCAGGCCGCCATGACCCTTATGAAAGGATAAAAGACAGCCCAAGAATGCAGAGAGAGATGATGAAGGATTAGGTAGGGTTCTGAGTTGAACATGTACTATGATAGAATCCTAAGTCTATCCAAGGGTCAGGCAGGGATAAGACAGATGAAAGACGGAGTTGCCTAATTCCCTAGTTGCACATGAACATAGGGTCGGGAGGTAACAACTATCATTGTCTGAGGGCCATGGGTTAGGAGATTGATTACCTTCATGAACTCATGGGACCCAAAGGGAAGATGAGTAGGGCACTGTCTGGATGCATAAGGGAAAATGGATGACCCCAAAAGTGTGGGCACCCTATAGACCTAGAGGAGATGACCAAGGATTGTGTGGTGACCCAAGTAGGTTTCAGATCAGTTTTCCATGGAAGTAATTTTTTTGATATCATGATGTTTGTGAGGTGGAGACATGAGTTGCATGTTTCAACCTAGATTTGAAGGTGTATTGGCAAGGTGGGATGTACCATCTCTACTCTTGGAATGGGAAGAACGTTGTGTTTGGACGGCCGCCAAATGCTTATTTCTTCTTGTTATGGGAGTGAGAGATGGGACAGTATGCATGCCATACACCAAGGATAAAAGATGATGCGAGTTGGAACGTTGCTACAAGGTATGAGGATAGAGATGATAACATACCTTGGTGGAATGAATGATACATGAACAGGTACAAAAAAAAAAGTATTAAGATAATCACCTTGTAAGGATGTTCCTAGTAGAAGCTTTGTGGAATTTGCAAGTTATACAAGGTTGAGTTTGATCACCAGGTGGATGAGCTCAGAGTTTCTTGATGAAGATAAACTTGGAGTTTGAGATGATATGATAAGAATAATACATGGAGGTGTATGTTACTTAACACCTAAGGATAAGAAGTGGTAATGAATGCTCTGGTCGAGATATAGCCGCCTAGTTAGCTGGAACCTAGAAGAAGTTGAGGTTGTTCGACTAACCCTAAGTTTGGAAAGAGGATGTGTTTTGGCTAACACACGGGTGTAACAAGATATGTTGAACAAGTTAGTGGTTGTTTGGATAGCCAGCCTATTCTTTGATGCAATGAAAGGATGGTTGTAGAACCTCAAATGTTCTTCTTTGGAAAGAAAAGTGATGAAACCCTAATGAGAGTAGCTTAGGATTTCTGAGGTATCAAGCTTGAGGAATCATGACATACAGGAGATCGTGATTTTAAGATCACCAAGCATCGTGGTACTACAAAGATAGTAAGTGACAATAGTACTTTGGATGCTTAAGATGAAGTTGCATGGGGTATGTTGCCATGCAAGCCAGGAGGTGGAGGATGAACACTAGTAACCCAGTGTCTTGGTATAAAGGATAAAGTGTCCCCGAGAGGGAAAGGGAGTTCATCACTAGGGATGATGAAGTATTCCCTAGACTGAGGAAGGTTAAGATGCAATATGGGTTATGGTAGATCGCCTTACCTAGATGACATGAGAAAGGAAGAGTTTTGTCAAGGGACAGATCTGGTTGAAATATATATGAAAAGAGATGGTTCAACTACACCATGATGCAAGTTCGAAGGTCTTTGAGTTTGATCTAAAGATTCCCTTCCAAAAGATGGGAGTGGGTACATGAAGAACTTGATGTTAGTACAGTTTATCACCCCTTACTAATGATTAGTATAATCCAGACTAAAGGGTTTGATGAGAGCATGTGTGCTCATTCAGGGTGATACGAAGAGACAGTTCTTAAGATGTGACGTTAACCAACATAGCCTTTATCGGGATGAAAGAAATTCTAGAAGGAGGTTGTGTCGGTCACCACTTCTTTAAGATGATGTTAGTGAAGGAGGCATCGTGAAGGTTAGAAAAGAACCACAGTGTATGCAGATGAAGTCGCTTTGATCATGCAATGGCTGAGAGGGAGCCCAGTGGTGACATGAGTCACGAGCTAATGCAAAGCAGACTGACATGCAGTTCATTGTGGGAGGATATAATGTGAGAATTCGACCCCTCTAAGCTACACCTGAGAAAGCTGAGTCCCCGATATATGGGTCCATTTGAGATGGATTGGTGGAGATGGTTGTGTTTAACCTTATCCTCAGGATAAAATGATGAGATGCATGAGTCTGATCTAGAGCACTATGTGAGGTACCCAAGCCATGTGTTGAGCCCCGAACCTATTCAGCTTTTGAGGGGCTGAACTGTCCTGAGTCACCTATGAGGGTACGATATACCAAGGTAATAAAGAACTCAGATGGAAGAATATGAGATAATGAAGGTTCTTGGGAAGCACCATGGAAAAGGGTAGAGCCACATGGGATCCATGATGGACATAAGGAAGTCTTATCCTTTTGTTTCTTTGCTTGATGGAATTTTGAGGACAAAATTCTTATAAGAGGGGAAGGATGTTACAACCCCAATTTTGGGTTCATTTGTTGAGATATGTAATTTCTCATATTAAAGATAAATGAACAAATAATGATGTCTTTTGATTGAATGCATGAATTTCATTGCAATAGCCTTGATGGTTGCTTTGTGGGCTTTATTGACTATTGGGCCCAATAACAAGGAAATTTAATTAGTAAATGAATAATTAAGTTTTTGAGAAAAGAAAGGTGTGGAAACATTCAGAAGGAAAAATAATACAATACAAAGTTGGATTTGGTGCCTCTTGGGTTCCTTGGGTCCCAAGGAGTCCAAAGTTGCATGGAGAATGCAATAAGAAAAAAAAAGATTAATTAAGTATTTCCTTGTTAAGAAAGAATTTGAAAATAATGATAAAATGTGGAAAATAAGTGAAAAGAGGTATAATTGAGTTATCCTTGGTGGATTTTCGTATCCCAAGGATTCCTAATGTTAAAAGGAATTCCAATGGGAAAATAGAGGAGAGATAAAGAGAAATCCTTTAAAAGAGAATTAACAAAGGAAAAGAAATTGATTAATAAAAGGGAAGTATGAGGAATTGACTTTAAAAAGAATATAAAGGCAAATAGATTTTCCCCAATATGGGAATTTGTGCCTTTGGGTTTCCTTGAGGTCCAAGGGACCCAAAATAATGAGATAAAGGCAAAAGGAATAGGAATATAATTTAATTTGGAGTAATTTATAAGAAAATTAGGGAGAGAAGTAATCCTTCACATCCATTGCAATCTGTTTCCCAAATTTCGTATAAAGTCAGATAATGACAAGACAAAACTTCCCTTTAAATTTGAGTTAATTTGGAGTTATGGTTTGGGAGATATTGATTTTCCAAGTTATCTCCAATTTGGAAATTCTTTGGAATTAAAGAAAAAGATTCTTTCCTTTGTGTTGAACGCGGATAACCTGATCCGTTGGATCTTGATCCAACGACGATCGGTCATCGTCTAAGTCCCCCTGGGACTAGGACTCTGTGTGTTTTCTGAGGGATTTTCCCTCTTTGATTTCTCGCGATCCATTGGACTAGCCAGCCTAACATTGGCTCCGTTGAACTCAGGAGAAGAAATCGTGGAGTTTCCATCCTAATTTTATAAGGATTGGTTATGGTTTTGGGAAACACCTAATCTCATAGGCATGCTCCCCACCCTATATATAGGGGACGGTATTGGAGGGTATCAGCATCTTGTTTTTCTGGTCCAAGCACTACGACAGAGCACCAGGAACGTGCGGGTACCTTCAATTGGTCGTTCCACCCTGACCTAGACCTGCTATCTCTGCGGCCAACCTCACCGGAGTGCGGCGATCCAAAGAGCGTCAAGACGCGGTGTCATCAGGCAATTAAACCCCTGGTCGAGTTTGACGGAGGAAGGCGAAGCTTCCTGGATCACCAGTGCGAGAAAAGGAGGAAAGGAGCCCGAATTCAACTCCTAGGTTGACCATTAGAGCTCCCTCTCTCGTGCGAGGTCGAGGAAGAAGAAGAAGAGGAGAATTACTAAACTGCCCCGCCGTGCCTTCAGAACGGGTAAGGGCAGTCCAGTCTTTTCTCTTATCTAATAGTTAAACTAGACGCTCATGCCCGCGGCCATTGGATCCATCGGTGGACCGCAGACCATGGATCAGACGATCCCTGGATTTCCTAATTAGCTAATAAATCGATTAAAAGGGATTTTTCATGTAAAAATCATATCTGGAGCTAGGAAGCTCGGATGGGAAAACTTAATACATGAAAAGTGATCAGAAAAATAAGAGGAATATATTAAAAATAGTTTGAACATCTAAATCTATCTGTTTTTGCAAAAGTGTATTTTTTTTTCGGTCCAAAAAGCGTGTTACTATTAATACCAAAAACTTTGGGCACTAAGACCCCATTACATCAACCTGAGCTAAAAGCTCATTACAACAAGGATGCAAAGCACCCAAAGAACAAAGCAAAACAGAGCTCCCAATGAACCATCAAACTGGACAAGGAAAGGGAGGGGACAAACCAGCCAACCAGACGGCAGTCCAGAGAACACCTAACTAACCAAGACATCAATAGCAATAACCACAACCTACTGAAGTTATGATGCATAGGGAAGTAGGTAATCAAGAAACAACAGCATAGCAAGCAGGTCCAAAGCCAACCGCTATCCAGAACCCAGAACAAAAGCATCCGGTTAGCAAGATCTCAGGTCATCAAGATTTCAAACCCAGAAGACGTGGACCCAGAACCAAGACCTACAGCTGACCATCCAAGCACTTGCAATAAACCACAACTTCTAAAAGTGTGTCGAACAACCAACTAAGGAATATCGCGCTGACCCACGAAGACAGGTGAAACCCCTGATGAGCTGACAGGTTGAACCCTGGAAGCTGGCCTCCATGTCACACGAGCAGCATGGCTCCTCGTCATATCCCTCATAAACCTGCAAGGAGCATGAGACACCCACACAAGGCTTGAAGCCCCTGTTTGCACTGGGTCTTATCCATAAACACCTAGCAGGTGGCATAAGGAAGTTACTCATCAACACCATAGAGGTGTTCCCCACGTACCCACCAACAGCAGCAGCTATAGAGGTTCCGATCAATGGCCATCAGACCTGTCCTAAATTGCACGGAGGCAACCCAGTGAACAAGTAGCTATTAACACAGCAACCCCACCGGCTGGACGAGCGTCGAGCACCCTGAGGGCGCCCCACGCATAGCAACAGGTAACCACGGGGAAGAACCCCGCCGCCAAAGGAGCCACCCTTTGCCTCCGTGTCCAAGCAGGAGATGCACCGGCAAAGAAGGAGACCAGGAAAGGAGCCGCCGGGTCAGGGACCTGAACCCCAGAAGGGGGCGCCACCATCACCATAGAGGTGAAGATGCAAACTCGAGAACGCCAGAGGGGACCCGAACAGGGACCCGCCCAAGCCGAGGAGAACCAGGGATGGGGCCTCAACGAACCCACCCAACGCCATTGCCTGAACATCAGTAGAAATAGGTCAGTCGAGGAAGAAGGCCGTCGTAGCCCTGAGCCCGAATGCAACACAGGAACCGGGCGAGGAGGAGCAGAGGCAGAGGCAAGGACCCCTACCCTACGGTGACGGAGTAGCGTGCTTGATCTCAGGATGGAAGGGCACACTCATCTCCCTCTGCCACTCATGGGCGAGAAGGAGTCGAAGACGTCGATATGTTGCACCATAGATCCGTCCATCTCCAGTGACGCTACCCGTCCCTACTCATCCGCTGCCATGGAGAGTCCAGAGCTGCGCTGAATCCTCCACCTACGACTCCACGAAGACACCATTAAGTCGATGGGAGTCGGGGGGAGGAAAGCACCAAGGAGGCACTCCCTCCCCCAGCGGTAGCCGCCAGGATGGTAGAGAGAAGGGGGAGCCGCCGAACCCTAATAAAAAGGGTTAATTCGAGTATGGTTAACTTATTTACTAGTTTAGATGGTTATTAACCTATTTTTATGGTAGAATTACAAGTTTAGGATTTGTAACTTCATATGTTGATTAAAATGTTTAGAAACCCTAAATTAGAGAAACAAATAAGAAAAGATATAGCAATCTGAAAATTAGGGTTTATATGGTCCAAACCTGATCTTTAGGACCTTAATGGAAAATAGGTCAAGTTAATTAGGGTTTGATGGATATTTTCTAAAAGAAAGGTAAAAAGCAATAAAAAGCAAATAAAACCCTAATTATAGTCCAAAAACCTAAAAAGGGCAAATACCCTAGGAAACCCTTAGAGTTAATGAGTCATGATGACATGATTAATAATAGAGAAATTGAATGCCTTTTCAGGAGCTTGTGTGTGTACTTTCTTGATTTCCTGATTGATTAAGTTACTTCTGCATTCAAGTCTTCATTAACAGGTATGTGGTTAAATATGAGTAACCGCTTTAGTTTCCCGAGAGATTCCCAAATGATTAATCGCATTGATTGCAACTAAACAGTTGAATGTTCATATTGCAATTATAAAGTGACTATGATTATCACAATTAAAGATGAATGTGTATTATCGCACCTACATGCCACCCTGATGGATGATGCCAAGAGAGTCAGGCCCAGGAGGGTAGACCAATGGGCACCATGAGTGGTGACCCACAGATACCAAGCTCGGGATTGAGATGGTGGTCTATGACGCATGACTAATGGGCACCCTATGTGGTGACTCACAGGCACCAAGCTCAGGATTGAGAAGGTGGCCTTAAGTCAATGGAAAAAGAGAAACCCTAAAGGGGGTAATTCCAGGGTTAGGGCAAAAGCGGTGGGGAATGTCACATGGAATATGTAAATTGCCTTGCTAAATATCTTGGTTTCAATGTTTAAATTGTTAAACTTATTTGTGAAATTTTGATTGCCTCCACATACCAGCAATTGTTGATCGATGTTTTGTTTGTTTGCGTTTTAGGTATAACCCTGAAAGAAAAAATAGTAAAGTGACACATCTGGAAAGTAAGAAATAAAGTGCAAGGAGGATTATATAGAGAAATTCCAGTAAGGGATAGATAGTTTTCCAAAGTTTCAAAAAGGTAAATAAAGTTTTAATTTTCCTGCCAATATTCAGTCTAGTAGTAGAATTTCATAATTATCATTGATTATTTGCTGAACCTTTGATCCTGTAAATTGGTTAATGGCTCTGACCTTTGGGTCTCTCTTAATTGGGGGTTACCGGGAGGCAGGGTTGTTACAATTGGTATTAGAGCATAGGTTCCTCAATTAATCTTTAATAATTATTAAATTTTACAAATTATGTAGAACCCAAGGGAGTTATTAGAGGATTGTCCGAAAGACTGAGGTGTCTAGAAAAGGATCACATCTGGGGGCTGGCAATATTTTTCTCCACACCGCTAGTCAGAATACGAGGACTCCCAGATTGTGTGATTGCCTGGTCGATGTCTTAGGATATGACTTGAAATAAGATACCTTTAGGACTCTCTCATCTTGTTCATCCCTTCTCAACTCAAATTCTGATAAGGACCTTAAGGATTAGGGTTTTCGTCTCTTCTCCTCACCCTCTTGAGGTATGGGTAAGGTTGATAAGGATTAAGGGATCCTCCATCAAATTTATAAAAAGCATGTAAATAAGATGTCATGGACATAAGCTTAATAGAGTAAGCGAAAAGGAATAGATACATGCTTAGGTCGTATGACACGAGTTGTCATTACCCTCAGGAGAAACCTGAGGATATACCTCCTTGGTAGGAGGGTGAGTAGAGAGAGTTAGTCTTGGAGGTAGAGACCTCCATTATAGGTAGAGACCTAGCACATCCTTTGAGGATGATGTCAACCCTAACCCTAAGTGAAGGTTAGAGAGAGATGAGTTAGATGTCATGGTTGACTAGGTGTTTGGATGAACATGCCTTTGGACTACCATACGAACCATGAGAAGTTGATGACCGAGTACCTTTGGCAACCCAACCCTGGGAAGGGTCATGCATGTTTCAGCGAAGGATAGCTCCTTCATGGATGAGGTTAGAGAAGAACTTATATAAACCTTATGGGCTGTTGCAAGTAGGATATAGATTGCACCATGAGTACATCAGTAATGTGAACAGTAGGCCAGAAGGATATGATGGATGGCTTATGAGATAAGCATATGGATAATCTAGAGCCAAACATGAGTTGAGCATAGGCTTCACCCACATAGGGGTATGCTTGTGAGCATGAGCCTTCATGGAGAGAGGACCTCTAGTAGTAGGGATGGATGTGGAATTAGCTCTAGAGAGAGAAAGAAGGACCCCAACAAGGAGGTTGGAAGCTTAGATTCTGAGACATGAGGAATGACAGAGGATTGAGGATGATGCGGCCTAAGTAGATGATAGTGGTTGCCTTGTGCCTGATCCATGGAGGATGATAAAATCTTAGTGGCCTTTAGAGGAACCAAACCCTAGAGAGAGGAGGAGACTTCTGGTACGTATGTGCCTATAGTATAGATGTTTACCTTCTGAGATAGGAAGAAGAGTGTTTTTGACCCTGAGGAGGTTTAAGTAACCAATGTTGAGGCTTTATACCTAGTTGGTTTCCCTGGAAGAGGACTCAACTCCGAAGCATTGCTCGAGTAGAAAGATCATGGAGGTACATGACATACCTTGGACATGCTTGATTCGTCGTTAAGAGGTTGGGCATGTAGTTGGATACCCAAAGGAGAACCTAGGGTTCCTAGGCCTAAGAGGGGAAGTAGTGTATCCAATGCTCATGATGAGATTTGAGTCTCTATAGTTTTGAGCATGGTACTCCTCATGTGTAGAGGTAAAGGAAATCCCTTACGTTAAGGGTATGTTTGATGAACCCCTCACAACTAAGTTGATGTAATGTTGAGGATGAGAACAAGTGTGACCTAGCATGGTTTTGTAGGTACGCTTGTACCTTATTAGTTGTTGGTTTAAGCATGCTCATATGGATGTAAACCCTAAGAATGCTTGTGACCTTTGTTATAAAGGTGTAGTTTCCTCCCATCCTGGGAGAGCGACCCTTTGGTAGGGAGTTTACCGGTTTGGTTGGTTTTGAGGTAACCTAAGGAGGTTTCGTAGGATCTTGAGAAGCTAAGTGAAGAGTGCATGGCATGAGAATGAACCTATAGACCCATAGATAACCATCTCTATGTGCATGTGGATGTGTTACCATGGAGGTAACCGGTATGGGGCTCGACCAAGGTAGGCAGGTCGCCATGCTCCTTATGAAAGGATAAAAGACAACCCAAGAATGCAGAGAGAGATGATGAAGGATTAGGTAGGGTTCTGAGTTGAACATGTACTATGATAGAATCCTAAGTCTATCCAAGGGTCAGGCAGGGATAAGACCGATGAAAGATGGAGTTGCCTAATTCCCTAGTTGCACATGACCATAGGGTCGGGAGGTAACATCTATCATTGTCTGAGGGCCATGGGTTAGGAGATTGATTACCTTCATGAACTCATGGGACCCAAAGGGTAGATGAGTAGGGCACTCTCAGGATGCATAAGGGAAAAGGGATGACCCCAAAAATGCCGGCACCCTATAGACCTAGAGGAGATGACCAAGGATTGTGTGGTGACCCAAGTAGGTTTTAGATCAGTTTTCCATGGAAGTAATTTTTTTGATATCATGATGTTTATGAGGTGGAGACATGAGTTGCACGTTTCAAACTAGATTTGAAGGTGTACTGGAAAGGTGGGATGTACCATCTCTACTCTTGGAATGCGAAGAACTTTGTGTTTGGACGGCCGCCAAATGCTTATTTCTTCTTGTTATGGGAGTGAGAGATGGGACCGTATGCATGCCATACACCAAGGATAAAAGATGATGCGAGTTGGAACGTTGCTACAAGGTATGAGGATAGAGATGATAACATACCTTGGTGGAATGAATGATACATGGACAGGTACAAAAAAAAAAGTATTAAGATAATCACCTTGTAAGGATTTTCCTAGTAGAAGCTTTGTGGAATTTGCAAGTTATACAAGGTTGAGTTTGATCACCAGGTGGATGAGCTCAGAGTTTCTTGATGAAGATAAACTTGGAGTTTGATATGAGATGATAAGAATAATACATGGAGATGTATGTTACTTAACACCTAAGGATAAGAAGTGGTAATGAATGCTCTGGTTGAGATATAGCTGCCTAGTTAGCTGGAACCAAGAAGACGTTGAGGTTGTTCAACTAACCCTATGTTTGGAAAGAGGATGTCTTTTGGCTAACACACGGGTGTAACAAGATATGTTGAACAAGTTAGTGGTTGTTTGGATAGCCAGCCTATTCTTTGATGCAATGAAAGGATGGTTGCAGAACCTCAAATGTTCTTCTTAGGAAAGAAAAGTGATGAAACCCTGATGAGAGTATCTTAGGATTTCTGAGGTATCAAGCTTGAGGAATCATGACATACAGGAGATTGTGATTTTAAGATCACCAAGCACCATGGTACTACAAAGATAGTAAGTGACAATAGTACTTTGGATGCTTAAGATGAAGTTGCATGGGGTATGTTGCCATGCAAGCCAGGAGGTGGAGGATGAACACTAGTAACCCAGTGTGTTGGTATAAAGGATAAAGTGTCCCCGAGAGGGAAATGGAGTTCATTACTAGGGATGATGAAGTATTCCCTAGACCAAGGAAGGTATAGATGCAATATGGGTTATGGTAGATCGCCTTACCTAGATGACATGAGAAAGGAAGAGTTCTGTCAAGGGACATATATGGTTGAACTATATATGAAAAGAGATGGTTCAACTACACCATGATGCGAGTTCGAAGGTCTTTGAGTTTGATCTAAAGATTCCCTTCCAAATGGTGGGAGTGGGTACATGAAGAACTCGATGTTAGTACAGTTTATCACCCCTTACTAATGATTAGTATAATCCAGACTAAAGGGTTTGATGAGAGCATGTTTGCTCATTCAGGGTGATACGAAGAGACAGTTCTTAAGATGTGATGTTAACCACCATAGCCTTTATCGGGATGAAAGAAATTCTAGAAGGAGGTTGTGTCGGTCACCACTTCTTTAAGATGATGTTGGTGAAGGAGGCCTCATGAAGGTCAGAAAAGAACCACAGTGTGTGCAGATGAAGTCGCTTTGATCGTGCAATGGTTGAGAGGGAGCCCAGTGGTGACATGAGTCAAGAGCTAATGCAAAGCAGACTGACATGTAGTTCATTGTGGGAGGATATAATGTGAGAATTCGACCCCTCTAAGCTACAGCTGAGAAAGCTGAGTCCCCGATATATGGATCCATTTCAGATGGATTGGTGGAGATGGTTGTGTTTAACCTTATCCTCAGGATAAAATGATGAGATGCATGAGTCCGATCTAGAGCACTATGTGAGGTACCCAAGCCATGTGTTGAGCCCTGAACCTATTCAGATTTTGAGGGGCTAAACTGTCCTGAGTCACCTATGAGGGTACGATATACCAAGGTAAGAAAGAACTCAGATGGAAGAATATGAGATAATGAAGGTTCTTGGGAAGCATCATGGAAAAGGGTAGAGCCACATGGGAGCCATGATGGACATAAGGAAGTCTTATCCTTTTGTTTGTTTTCTTGATGGAATTTTAAGGGAAAAATTCTTATAAGATGGGAAGGATGTTACAACCCCAATTTTGGGTTCATTTGTTGAGATATACAATTTCTCATATTAAAGATAAATGAACAAATAATGATGCCTTTTGATTGAATGCATGAATTTCATTACAATAGCCTTGATGGTTGCTTTGTGGGCTTTATTGGCTATTGGGCCCAATAATAAAGAAATTCAATTAGTAAATGAACAATTAAGTTTTTGAGAAAAGAAAGGTGTGGAAACCTCCAGAAGGCGAAAGAATACAATCCAAAGTTGGATTTCATGCCTCTTGGGTTCCTTGGGTCCCAAGGAGTCCAAAGTTGCATAGAGAATGCAATAAGAAAAGAAAAGATTAATTAAGTATTTCCTTGTTAAGAAAGAATTTGAAAATAATGATAAAATGTGGAAAATAAGTGAAAAGAGGTATAATTGAGTTATCCTTAGTGGATTTTCGTATCCCAAGGATTCTTAATGTTAAAAGGAATTCCAATGGGAAAATAGAGGAGAGATAAAGAGAAATCCTTAAAAAGAGAATTAAAAAAGGAAAAGAAATTGATTAATAAAAGGGAAGTATGAGGAATTGACTTTCAAAAGAATATAAAGGCAAATAGATTTTCCCCAATATGGGAATCCATGCCTTTGGGTTTTCTTGAGGTCCAAGGGACCTAAAATAATGAGATAAAGGCAAAAGGAATAGGAATATAATTTAATTTGGAGTAATTTATAAGAAAACTTGGGAGAGAAGTAATACTTCTCATCCATTGCAATCTATTTCCCATATTTCGTATAAAGTCATATAATGACACGATAAAACTTCCCTTAAAATTTGAGTTAATTTGGAGTTATGGTTTGGGAGATATTGATTTTCCAAGTTATCTCCAATTTGGAAATTCTTTGGAATTAAAGAAAAAGATTCTTTCCTTTGTGTTGAACGCGGATAACCTGATCCGTTGGATCTTGATCCAACGACGATCAGTCGTCATCTAAGTCCCCCTGGGACTAGGACTCTGTGTGTTTTCTGAGGGATTTTCCCTCTTTGATTTCTCATGATCCATTGGACTAGCCAGCCTGGCATTGGGTCCGTTGAACTTAGGAGAAGAAATCATGGAGTTTCCATCCTAATTTTATAAGGATTGGTTAAGGTTTTGGGAAACGCCTAATCTCACAGGCCTGCTCCCCACCCTATATATAGGGGACGGTATTGGAGGGTATCAGCATCTCGTTTTGCTGGTCCAAGCGATGGGGCAGAGCACCAGGAACGTGCGGGTACCTTCAATTGGTCATTCCACCCTGACCTAGACCTAGTATCTCCGCGGCCAACCTCACCAGAGTGCGCCGATCCAAAGAGCATCAAGACGTAGTGTCAGCAGGCAATTAAACCCCTGGTCGACTTCGACGGAGGAAGGTGAAGCTTCCTGGATCACCAGCGCAAGAAAAGGAGGAAAGTAGGCCGAAGTCAACTCCTAGGTTAACCATTAGAGCTCCCTCTCTCACGCGAGGTCGAGGAAGAAGAAGAAGAGGATAATTACTAAACTGCCCCGCCGTGCCTTCAGAACGGGTAAGGGCAGTCCGCTCTTTTCTCATGTCTAATAGTTAAACTAGGCGCTCATGCCCGCGGCCATTGGATCCATCGGTGGACCGCGGACCATGGATCAGACGATCCATGTATTTCCTAATTAGCTAATAAATCGATTAAAAGCGATTTTTCATGTAAAAATCATATCTGGATCTAGGAAGCTCGGATGGGAAAACTTAATACATGAAAAGTGATCAGAAAAATAAGAGGAATGTATTAAAAATAGTTTCAACATCTAAATCTATCTATTTTTGCAAAAGTGTATATTTTGGAATAGAAAAAGGGTTAATTTATGAGTAGGAACCCTAAATATTGATCAAAGATATGTTTAATCTTGCAATAAAGTTAATTCGAGTATGGTTAACTTATTTACTGGTTTAGATGGTTATTAACCTGTTTTGATGGTAAAATTACAAGTTTAGGGTTTGTAACTTCATATGTTGATTAAAATGCTTAGAAACCCTAAATAAGAGAAACAGATAAGAAAAGATATAGCAATCCGAAAATTAGGGTTTATATGGTCCAAACCTGATCTTTAGGACATTAATGGAAAATAGGAAAGATAATTAGGGTTTGATGGATATTTTCTAAAAGAAAGGTAAAAAGTAATAAAAAGGAAATAAAACCCTAATTATAGTCCAAAAACCTAAAAAGGGAAAATAACCTAGGAAACCCTTAGAGTTAATGAGTCATGATGACATGATTAATAATAGAGAAATTGAATTCCTTTTCAGGAGCTTGTGTGTGTACTAGCTTGATTTCCTGATTGATTAAGTTACTTCTGCATTCAAGTCTTCATTAACAGGTATGTGGTTAAATATGAGTAACCGCTTTAGTTTCCCGAGAGATTCCCGAATGATTAATCACATTGATTGCAACGAAACAGTTTGAATGTTCATACTGCAATTATAAAGTGACTATGATTATCACAATTAAAGATGAATGTGTATTCCCGCACCTACATGCCACCCTGATGGATGATGCCTAGAGAGTCAGGCCCAGGAGGGTAGACCAATGGGCACCATGAGAGGTGACCCACCGACACCAAGCTCGGGATTGAGATGGTGGTCTATGATGCATGACTAATGGGAACCCTATGTGGTGACTCACAGGCACCAAGTTCGGGATTGAGAAGGTGGCCTTAAGTCAATGGCAAAAGAGAAACCCTAAAGGGGGTAATTCCAGGGTTAGGGCAAAAGCGGTGGGGAATGTCACATGGAATAGGTAAATTACCTTGCTAAATATCTTGGTTGCAATGTTTAAATTGTTAAAGTTATTTGTGAAATTTTGATTGCCTCCACATACCAGCAACTGTTGATCGATGTTTTGTTTGTCGGCGTTTTAGGTATAACCCTGAAAGCACAAACAGTAAAGTGACACATATGGAAAGTAAGAAATAAAGTGCAAGGAGGATTAGATAGAGAAATTCCAGTAAGGGATAGATAGTTTTACAAAGTTTCAAAAAGGTAAATAAAGTTTTAATTGGTTATTTCATAATTATCATTGATTATTTTTTGAACCATTGATCCTGTAAATTGGTTAATGGCTCTGACCTTTGGGTCTCCCTTAATTGGGGGTTACCGGGAGGTAGGGTCGTTACAGAAGCTATTTGTATTATTAAATTTCATAATCAAGTGAGAAATTGATTAGTATATTAATCACTAAAAGAAAGCACACTAAAGAAATAAAAAAAAACAATCCCCTCCTTTAGTTATCCTCAATTAAGGTGGATAAGGAAGGCAATCATTGTTGTCCATATTGTTTGGATCGATTTATATCAAATGACAAATAACCATTGATAATTACAAAAGGGAAGATAAATATCCTCAATGGAATTACAATTTTCTTAAATTTTAGAAGTACAAAGTTTATGAACAAAATCTCAAACAATCTAAATTTTTCTATTTTTTGTTTGAGAATTATTGATTTTGTTTCTTCAAGTTGATCCACCACTTTGGGAAATATTCTTCACCTAAAATTATGGCTAAAAATGTGGTTTGGACATAGTTATGATAAATATCTTAGTGTATACAAAATATGTGCATGTAATTTGCACAACATACATTGAAAATACAAATAAAATATATTTAATTTCGAAAATTCACATTTCTCATAAGATTTAAGCCATATCAAATCTCGTCTCACTTGGTGAATCAATAATCGACCCATGAATAAATGTCAAAGTTTATTCCTTGTCATCAGTCTCCTTGGTGTTTATCCCATGATTGAATTCATCCACCTCACCTCAAATTGTTTTCTTTTTAATTGGTGATTCATTCATCTCGTCGTCTGGGTTCGAACTCATGACCTTTCAGTCTTACATCATCACTTTTACCACTGGGGTTCCACTTTTTCTAATCACACTCTTCATGATTATAATACATTATCTCTTAAGAGAGGGTTTCTACCAAAAACCCTTGTGTAGCTTTAGTTATTGGGATACATTGTTATACCTTAGTAATACAGATAGAGCCTTATATTTATAGTAAATAAAAACATTCATGACATTTATAATTTTGATCCAACATTCATAAAATCTCAAAATACAAAAAGTAGAGAAATTAGATTATTAATAATTTAACCTACATATATTATCTTGAAGGGTAGGTGATTCTCACAATAAAATAATCCAAGTAAACAAGCATGAACCTAAAAATCAATATTCAGAATATAAGTATTACAAACTTCTCAAATGTCCTCAATTAGAACTTTGACTTTTGAATTTTGAATTTTTATGAAGTACTACGGTTTGGTTCGATGGATCCCTGATTTAGGGTTAACAAACCTTAAATCATTTATTGAAGTAGAGTTACGTCATACATTCAACATTATACGTGTTAGGGAACAAACACTTTACTATTAGGGATATCATGATTACTCACATGATGTACTTGTATTTGGTTTTTAATATTGGATCTAAATTTTTGGGGCATAAAATTCTTGTCTAGTTGAATATTAAATTATCATATTTACCATATTAGATCATCACATTAGGGTTACCTAAGCAATCCTTAGTTAAGGACAATATTCATTAACAAATTCTAAAATAAAGTTAAATTAGGTTATCAAGCCATCTTAAAGCTATTCGTCCAATCATTTTGATTAAATTGGTGTATAATATTTCTATAATTGGAGGATCCTATCTTTTTCTAAGTAATAAGATTTACCTGTCATTAATTCTTTGGGAACAATATTTTGGCCTAGATATTTTTTGTGGTTCATTATCTAGTGCATCCTAGTCAAATCACCCCCTTATTGTTGGGTAGGAAAGAGAGGGATAGAGAGAGAGAGAGAGTAGGGCCAGGGGTATTTTAGGTTGTCAGATGAAGTGCTCGATCATGGTTGAATCAGATTGGAGGGTAGTAGTGCTTCTTATCCTCTACTATGTTTTGTGATATGATCTTGTGATGATGTGGGTGTCATTTTTTTCTAACTATGGGGAAGAAGAAAATAAGAGGTAGGATATGCTCCAGAAGTGGTCGATGGGGCTCATGGAATGTTCACAAAATCTAGGGTAGGGTTTTATAGACAATAAATGCTAGATATAGTGTTTGAGTATTAAGACCCATTGTCTAGAGAGAGAGGGGGGAGAGAGAGTTAGTGATTATTTCTTCACATCTGGGGCATTAAAATGTGACAGATCACTAATTATTCAAGTTGAAAAAGTAAGAGGGACAGAAAGGAAGGGTAAGAGAGGGTAATGGGAGTCAGGTAGTGGTGAGTGTGAAGGGGGTGGGGGGTTCTCGACCACCATACCTAAATTTTAAAATCATTGAAAGGTGAGAGATTATCCTTAGATCATTGATCTTTGATATAATGAATCACAAGCCTAGTGATATGCAAAGGGGTTGGGTCTAAGGTACCTAAAGTTTTGAGTGATATTGAATGTCAAATTTGATTGATCAATCAATCATATAAAGTCCAAACCTTGACCCTTAGCCTTGATATTAGAATATTAGTAACTCACTATCAATATATCTGATGATTTTTACATTTTGATCACTTATTCCTTAACACAAATCTCTATTTTCATCATGCCATATACCATTAGGAGAATATTTGATTTCCCTAGTAAACCATTAAGGCATGCATACATCTATATGCCTGATATTAGCTAATCAATCCATTTGCCAACCAGGAGATTCTAATGTCTTCAAATTCTTGGATCTTGATTATTTCTATCTCGTATTTTTAGTATAAAAGTAGAAACAAATTTTCTTAGTTATACTATCATTTTCTTGTCCTTCAAGTGACCCCTATATTAATTTTAACACTTATGGTATTATAAAATTTTCAAGTCTTTCAAAATAAGATTGTAATGCACTATTATATCCAAAAAGGATCACAAACACCATATATTCACAAGTATCTGAGAGTAAACATTCACATTGTTTATTAAGAAGATTATGTTTTGTAGTCCTATTTTAATTATAACTTCTACATAAAAGTGAAGAAGTTGCAAGTCCTCTGATGATCACTTTATTTTGATGAAGAATTACAAATGTGTACTCAAAATATCATCTTAAAAGAGCTCAAAAAGGATGATTTGTCAAAGGAATTTATGAGAAGTAGTATACATATATGAGCCTAAGCTTAATATATGTTCCGATCATAGATTGGTTATCATTTTGAGTACATTGTGATGTTCATATATGTAATCATTCCCTAAATACCACTTTGTCCCCTTTTAGTGGGTTTTTGGAATATACTTACCCAATTTTCCAAAAAAAAAAGTAAAAAAAATGGTTGACACAAAGTCAAGTCTAAGATATTTATAAAAAAAACACATAAAAGTTTTGTTGTTCTATGTAAATATATCATGAGGTTGATTATGTTAGATGTAAAAGTCATACAAAATACATGGTCCTAATGTGATATGTATTCTATCCTTTTCTTATTTCTTGATCTAGGAAGAAAGATATTATGATTTCATTCTCAAACTAA
Source organism: Alisma plantago-aquatica (assembly GCA_963693085.1). Lineage (NCBI taxonomy): Eukaryota > Viridiplantae > Streptophyta > Magnoliopsida > Alismatales > Alismataceae > Alisma > Alisma plantago-aquatica. The sequence goes on from OY856414.1 coordinate 475,372,611, forward strand.
TGAACTTAATATTTTGATGTTGATAGTTGATATTCCCAATAACATTGCAAGAATCAAATTTTAAAGACCTTTTATATTAACTACATAATCAAAATAGTGATAGCACAATTGCAGATAGCCTTCTAAATGAGGTGAGGTATTTCTCAAACGATGTAATTCAACAATCATCAATGAAGGGATACATGTTTGACTCTAGCTGCTCACGGTGTATACATGAAATCTCATTTTATTGAGTGTGTCGTGGCATGCAATTAGAATATGAATGGAGCATCGTGGTGTACCATGGTGTACAATTCATTGTTGGTTACAATGTGGCCCTTACCGAGATGGCTTCCTCTAGTTAAAACAATTACTCACTTAAATTTCCATTCTTAAAGTAAATCTAAACTGATTCAAATTATCTATTGATTTTGAGGGAACATATTGCAAAAATGTACATTTATCACTGGAAACAATTCTGTTAAACTTCTATCTTGGATATTTTGTATGTTCTCTATAAAGTAAATTATCCTATAAAGATGAACTCATGATTTCCATTTTTGATGATGTCCAACTTGAGTCCTTTATAAAATACATTTATTTTTATTTCTCTACATCGATTCATTAAGATAAAAATGAAAACCCTTTGTATTAAATTTCTCATTTCAGGTACTATTATAATGAAATGGGACAACAAACTTTGGATGAACTAGTAGGTGATTTTTTTTTTAATTCCACTCTGCTAACTACTAAACCATAATGGAATGACATTTCATAATTTTCTAACAAAATTTTCAAATTGACCATAAACACCTAAATCTACAAAAATCCATTGTATTTGACTTGGAAAAGTTCAACAAATGTCAACTTAATTGTTTTGGTCAGTAGCATTATCCACGTAAATTTTTAAACATAAAATTCCACTAATGGATATTGTGTTGTGGGCGATATTAGGGTTTCTTATGGACATATCACTCATTTCTCTCCCCATTGCAACCAACACAAACAAAACCTATTCATCCTTTCTTTTCACTAATTTTTTAGTTATGTTTAAGATTTATACATAAATACTTCTGCTTATGTTATTCTTCTCCAAAGAAGAGAAGCACACACCATGTCTAATGAAGATGGCCCTTCCTCAAGGAAAACGATAACATAATTTAAAGTAGTCATGCTTGTTACAAATGAGTATGTCAATGATTTAAATATATCCACTCATTGCAACTTTATCCTTAAAAACAAATTAAAATTTAATTTTTTATGATCTTTGTTCTATTGTTAATCATTAAGACTTCAATACTATGATATCCCTTTGCCTCTCCTATGCAATCCCTATTTGTCTAGACAAGCAATGGACATGTTACAATCTTTTTTGGTCAGCATGGACGTATTACAATTAAACATATCCTAGTACCATATAAATGAAAATAAACATATCCTAGTAGTATTTCTTGGAACTGTATCCATATTAGTCTTTAGTAACCCTCTAGTACTTTTAGTCTCAGTTACCTAAATATTTAATGTTTGTAAGACTAGTACTAATGTTATTGTTAATTACACTATATTAGCAACCTATTTATTTGTTTTAAGAAGATTTTAGTGTTACTATGAAATCTTAAGATGTAATTTTCAAATGATCTTATTCAAAGATAAACTCTAATTTAGTATATCTACAAGTTGGTCATAAGTAATCCTAATTTAATTCACTTTGCATGTTGTGATATTAACAAATCTGATTAATATTAGAATCCCTTATTTAGTATAGTATTATGTCTTAAGTCAAAATGTAATATAAATATATAATAATATTTACATTGATATTTCAATTTGGTGATAAATTATTTTCTTTTGATTGCATTTTGGTAGTTGAAAACCCTCATTTGCGTTATTTGGTGATATCTAGGGCTTCTAAGTGTTTGATGTATATTATTTGTGATGTGTCCATTGGAAATCACTCTTTGTGTGTGTAGAGGCTCTATTGGAGTTACATGTACCAATATTGAAGATAGCTATCCACATATGGGTCTGAATGAATTTTAGAATTGTTGTATGACTTTATCCTACCTAAAGGCTTGTATAAGTCACCCAACCTATCATATTGTTAGATGAAACTGTGAAGTTGGGTTTATAATATGTCAGGCCAACCTAAGATGGTTGATTAAGCTATGATAAAGAAACCTACCTATCATGAATGACACTACATTAATAGAAGGTTGTTTTCAAACTTTTAACATATTTGAATCAATCTTTCTTCTCTCTAAATATCAACAAATTCTATTTTTATAGTTCCTCATATTAAAACTGTCTACATAAATATAAATGATGAATTTCTTTGGTTATTTCTCCCCATTTCCCATTTGATCTTCTTTGGTGAATTTTATTTTATCTTGTTTATGGTAGGTTTAATTGCTCGTTCTATCTATTATTCCTCCTCCTTTTCTATTTGGCACCATGTACCATCAACAAAATGTCAGGTATGTGGGTGACTGATTCATGTAGTCATTCCCTCTCTTCTTGTTCCGTTGGACATGCGTGACCTAAATAATCTACATGTAGTAATTTATAGGTAGGATATAAGATTTGGAGTCCTGTGATTTATTTTTGTTCTATATTTCTCCTATTCCAACCTACATGTTAGTTCATACATCCTTATTTTCATATTTACATGAATATAGGATGTCATCTTATCTAGTTATCTAGTTTATGACTACTTGTGCTAGAATGTAGAGAAAACAATTCAAATTAGCATATTTAATCTTTCATATATCTTATTCATGTTTTAGATTACTATATCGACATGCTACCATTCTTTAGATTTTTTTTGTTCTTGAATGGAGACTATTCATAGTTATTCTTAGCTTCCATATAGGCCTCCTCTTAAAATATAATCCTTTATTGAAATGACTTAACATATACAAATTGTTCTAAAGCATATTCTTATCGACTGACATTATATGATTATTAAACGATCAAATATTGATGTTCTTAATTCATAAGTTTCCTTATTTATGCTCGGAAAACCAAAATTAATATACTCCATAGTTAAGTGCCGAGAAATGGATATTTCCTCTATTAATATAGTATTCATACGTCAAATCTAATTTATGTTCAAAGAATATGTCCTGTTTGGATAAATGTTTGAATGGTAATGAAATGATAAGATCTTGTAATATATACATATATATATATATACATATATATACATATATATACATATATATACATATATATATATATATATATATATATATATAGGCGTTCATTCAATACCCGTGCGGGTAGCCTAAAATTCACCATCCATTAGCCAAAAAAGTAATTATATTGATAAAAAATTAACTATACGACTAAATAGGTAAATCTGGGAAAAAAGCACATCATATGTATATATATACAAATATATAGATAAGTATATATGTGTATAAATGTATATATATATATGTATATATATGTATATATATATATATATATATATATATATATATATAGGGCCCATCTTTATTGCCCGCGCGGGTAGCTACCCTCCCACCCTTTCGATCACTTTTTTTCAAAAATAATTTCGCAATTTTAGAGGACTATTTTGTCTATCTCTCCAAAAAATTTTAGCCAAAAATGATATCATTTGCCCCTCTAAAATCAAAAAACCCGTCCTTATATATATCTGTTGTATATTTTGTACAGAGTTACTTTTTTGGCCAGCAGAGTTACTTTTTTGACACCATAGTTACTTTTTTTACAGCAGAGTTATTTTCTTAGCTAGGAGAGTTACTTTTTTGCCTGCCGGGTAGCAAAAATCCAGGCTACCCACACGGGCAACGAATGAACGCCCATATATATATATATATATATATATATATATAATTGTATTTTTGTTATAGATGTTTCAAATGTTACTATCTATATATGAAAAGTAATAGTTTGCAAGGTAAAGTAACGCTCTACCTGCCTAAAGTAAGAAACTTCAAACAAAGTAACCAAAATAGGGGGCGGGTAGCTTCCCACGCGGGTATTAAATATGGGCCCTATATATATATATATATGTATATATATATATAACATTTTATATATCAATAAATCTACTACAATTGAGATAAGCTATTTTTTGAATAAGCAATGGATATGATAATACATGACATATTTAATACTCAATTACTATAATGAACAAAATTTAATTGAATTTAACCTAAATACAAATGATAGCCTTATATAAACCCATGAACATGACATGTGCTTCAATGATGTTCTCTTGTGTTTCATGTGGTAATTTGGTATGATGTTTCGAGCCTAAGCCACAATGCATATTCTAAAACTTGTTATTGTTTCTCACTACAAGTAAAAGGGGTATATGCACACTAAGGCCAATAGGAAAGGACGTGGCATATGGGATCAAATCTGATATGAAAATTACACATTTTAATGAGACTAATCTATTTATCTATATAGGAGGTATGTGTGAGACTTATCCAAATTAAAATGAGTTGTCAATGGTTGTTTATGTATACCTAAAACCATTTATTATACAAATGCTGGGACATGGAAAGAATCCTAGTAGTTGATGGTTTGGTTTAAGGATGAGTGTTTAGGTGTTAGAAAGACATTTTATAAGTCCAGTTGTTGAAAGACTTTACATAAGTAAAAATCTGGTAGAACTTAAATAAGTAACTAGTGAATACGATTTGGTGCATGTATGATTGTGAACTTTCTTAATAATTTCTTACTAAATATCTAGTCCTAGTTGGATTATAAACTACTAATAGTCAATCTTAATATGTTAATAGAAATCTATTTTTTTTTTTTATAATCTTATCCTACAACTTATTAGTAAATAGTAAAATGGAAATGGATTGCATCTTCTATCATAGTATCATGTTTAAGAACCAAGTGAAAAGTACCCATATTGAGATATAAACCAATATAACTTGTGATGTTTTTTCGCATCGTAGATTTAGTAGTATGAAATAGTTGTGTCGAGGTGTGGAATGTAGTGTCCTATGGTAGACACTAAATCCTAGGCATAGGGGTTTCATATCTATCTTCTTCCACTTTCATTTTTCCTTGGTCCAGTGATGTATTTGTCTCTTGTAGTCACTAGTACATAAATCATGTATAATGTCACATTTGATGTCGTCAGTTGTTGCACAAAAATCGATGCTAATAGTCTAAGATGTCGGCTTATAATGTTAAATAACACCTATATGTGAAGACTGGCTGATTTATAAAAGACACGGGTATCGCCTATTTTTAACGTCAGTTTTTAATAAACAAAATCGATGTCTAAAATCACAAGTGAAATACAATTTTTCATCTAAAAAATTTGCCACCGAAAAATTTTAAATTCGGCATTGGTTGTTTAAAATCCGACGACACATGTTCTGCGCCAAGCCCTGCGAAAATTTTTATCCCCTTATTTGTCATCGGTTTTTGTTAAAGAACCGATGACTAAATATCCTTCATGAGGCAAAATTAATCCCCTTATTTATCTTCGGTTTGGGAGGAATAACCGACATCGATAGTTAACTTAGTAGCACCTGTGCGAGCCAGACTCTTCCCCTTGGCCGTTTAGTTCCCAATCTTTTCCCACCTAGCTAGGTCTGGAAATTTTTCTGCCGCCGCCCCTTCTCTACTCACTACCTCCGCACACTACCATGATGAGCTTGAAGCTACTCGCCGCCTTCGCGTGCCTCCACAATGAGCTTGAAGTTGTTTGTTACCTCGGCATGCCGCCACAACGAGCTTGAAGCTTCTCACGCTGGAGTTGTTGTTGTTGTCCAGTCGTAGGCCGCCACCACCTGCTCCTGTCTCCGCCACCACCTGCTCCAGGTGGAGTGAGGAGCCTTCCTCTAGCCACCTTCATCTTCTCCAGTCACCGCCACCATCCACTACCTGTACCTCCTCTTCTTCACCTCTAGTGTTGACCACCTTCACCTCTAGCTCGACCACCTCCACCTCTGGGCGTCACAACCACAACATGTTCGATCTACTAGTGCAGTGAGTGGTTTAATCAGTACTAGATTTGAACTTACGGCTAATAATGCCACCATATAGTTGATTACTATTAATTAGGGTTAATGATGAATTAATGAACTTAATTAATTAGATATTCACTTAGTTTCTCTAAGATTGTTTAGTTGATTAATATTGCATTAGGGTTTAATAATAAATAAATAAACATAAAATGGAAGAATGAATTGAATTAATTAATGAGGATGATGATGATGATAATGATGATGACGATGATGAGGATGATGATGATGACGACGATGTTGATGATGAGGATGATGATGATGATGATGATTATGATGAGGCCGAGGATGATTAGGATGAGAATGATGATGATGATGATGAGGAGGAGTAGGAGGAGGATGTTGATGACGGGAATGATGATGATGATATGATGATGACGATGATGATGATGATGATGACGATGATCCTAATCATCATCATCATCCTCATCATCACCATCATCATCATTATCATCATCATAATCATCATCATCATCGTCATCATCATCATCATCATGGGAGGATGATGAGGATGATGAGGATCATGATGATGATTATGATGGAATGATGATGATGATGATGATGATGATGATGAGGATCATCATCATCGTGATCATCATTTTTATCATCATCATCATGGTCATCATCATCCTCAATCATCATCATCATAATCATCATCATCATCATCATCATCATAATCATCATCTTCATCATCATCATCATCATCATCATCATCATCATCATCATCATCATCCTCATCATCATCCTCATCAGCATCATCATCATCATCATCAATCATCATCATCCTAATCCTCATCATCATCATCATCATCATCATCATCATCATCATCATCATCATCATCATCATCATCATCATCATCATCATCATCATCATCATCATCATCATCATCATCATCATCATCATCATCATCATCACTATCATCATAATCATCATCATCATCATCATCCTCATCATCATCATCATCATCACTATCATCATCATCCTCATCATCATCCTCATGTGATGATGATGATATTGAGGATGATGACGATGATGATGATGATGAGGACAATGATGAGGATAATGATGAGGTTAATGAGGAGGATGTTGAGGATGATGCTGAGGATGATGATGAGGATGATGAGGATGATACTGATGATGATGATGAGTTCCCAGTTGAAGAATAGTTGGACATCATTCTAGATGATCATCATCATCCATTATCATCATCAATCATCATCATCCTCATCTACATCATCATCCATCATCATTATCATCATTATCATCATCATCCTCATCATCAATTTTTCATCATCATCATCATCCATTTGATGATGATGATGATGATGATGATGATGATGATGATGATGATGATGATGATGATGATGATGATGATGATGATGAGGATAATGATGAGGATGATGATGAGGATTATGATGAGGATAATGATGAGGATAATGATGAGGATAATGATGAGGATGATGATGAGGAGGAAGATAAGGATGGTGATGATGATAATGATGACGATAATGATGAGGATAATGAAGAGGATAATGATGAGGATGATGAGGATGATGATGAGGATGATAATGAGGATGACGAGTTCCCTTTCTCATCATCCTCCTCCTCATCATCATCATCATCATCATCATCATCATCATCATCATCATCATCATCATCATCATCATCATCATCATCATCATCATCATCATCATCATCATCATCCTCATCATCATGATCATCCTCATCATCATCATCATTATCATCCATCGTCGTCATCATCATCATCATCCTCAATCATGATGATCATCATCATCCTCATCATTCATCATCATCATCATCATCATCCTCATCATCCTCATCATCAATTATTTCTCTATCATGAATATGAAATAACCCATGTTGTTAGTACTTACATTTATATTACTTTTTCTCAACATTTTACATTGTTGTAGGCATAATGGATTGGGCCTGTACCCCAATGTTACTATTCCATATTAAAGAACAGTTGGACATCATTCTAGACGATCATTCATTATCTAAACAGAAGACACTACATGACTGGTGAAGTGACCCTAAATTTTGGAACTTCAACATCTATTATCGAGGTTAAGTACAATGTTGACATAAATCTTATATCCACATCTAGTTGGTGCGAGTGGGTTAGGAAGATGCTATTGGGCCGTAGTGACATGCTTTTTCTTCATCTGGTTGGCCATAATACCATCAGGGTTTTGATAAAAAAAAATCAATAATGAGACGCCCGATTATCTTGTCTGATTTGAGTACTCGACAGGGGATAGCACATATTTGGACTCATTCGATGAGGAGAGCACACTCGATTTCCCTTATATTCCTGCTATTGGTACTGTCCATTTCCCTATCACCATCAGTTCAGATTCTTCTAACAACGATGAGCTTCACGACATAGAAACATCCACAAAGTAGGTCCAAGCAACAAATTTACTTTCCTGTCTTATGCACATGTTTAGGGGTACAACAAGCCCCTTGTTTAGTTACTGTCACGTTATTTTTTAAACTTTTTTGTCATAGTTAGTATTTTGATAACATGTTCAACTTTGAAAGACACTTATATATATATATATATATATATATATATATATATATATATTGTCTGAATGAATTTGTTTGAATTGTCTTATCGATATATATATGTTTGTGAAGATGGAATGAATGAATGTTTCTGTGTGTGAATATGAAAAGAGATGAAATGAATGGAACTGCAAGTTTCTAAATGTGTTTGAATATGAAATCAAGGAATGAAATGGAACTGCATGTTTCTACCTGTGAGATTGAAACATATTTGAAATTAAATGTGCGTAGACATGTGTGTGAATCATATGATCCATATAATATATATGATTGTACATCTTGTTAATATTTGTAGGTTGCTGGCCTGTTTTTGGCCGAAATCAAAGGATGTTGTAATCTAATAACCTCCCATTTTTTGATGTTATCTTACTAGTTTTCTTAATTTTCCATACTCTTTCTCAGATAAATTATATATAATCCTTAACTTTCTGTGTTATTATGAATTCATCATTAAACTAACATTATCTCCTTTTCTTATAGAAAAACCCAAAAAAATATAAAAGGGGCAAGCGGTCAGGAGACCGAATGAAGTCCAAATGGTCCCAAGACCTAATGAACTCAAACGGTCCCAAGACCGAATGAACTCAAATGGTCCCAAGACCAAATGAAGTCCACACCGTCCCAAGACCGAATGAAGTCCAAATGGTCCCAAGACTGAATGAACTCAAATGGTCCTAAGATCGAATGAAGTCCACACGGTCCCAAGATCGAATGAACTCAAATGGTCCCAAGACCGAATGAACTCAAACAGTCCCAAGACCGTATGAAGTCCAAACGGTCCCATGAACGAATGAACTCAAACGGTCCCAAGACCGAATGAACTCAAACGGTCCCAAGACCGAATGGATCCAAATGGTCCCAAGACCGAATGAACTCAAACGGTCCCAAGACCGAATGAACTCAAACGGTCCCGAGACTGAATAAAGGCAAACGGTCTCCAAATCGTTAAAGACCGAAAATGATCCCAAGACCGTTTGGGGATTCTTTGGAAGCCTATAAATAGGACCTAAGGGGTCCTCATTTGGCATCAACTTCTTGGATGTCCAGTGGTTTCCCTAATCACTCCAGAGTTGTTCCACCTTCATCCTTCACCCAAAGGCTACCGGTTCAAGATCCATACTCCATATCCAAGCTACTTCCTCTCTCATCAACATAAGAAGGTGGGATGTGGAGGTTTCCTCATCAAGACAACCGCATGGCGTGAAGATAATTGCTCTCTCCTCCAAGGGGTCGACCTTCCTACCTCCTACATGGAGATGATGCATTCCCTTTCTCTTCCCGTCTCGTTCTTTGTTCTTGCCATGAGCGAGTAGTCTCATACACTAGAGTGCGGGGAGTAGCCCCACTACCCATGTTTTCATTTCATACATTGTAATTCTTGAGTTTGCAATACAAAAACACTATCTTTCCAGTTCAACATCAATAGTTTAATGAATGCTAGTTTCTTGATCACCAACTTGTGTTATATATTATCTGTTAGTGCAAATTGTCTATGTTTGTGCTTCTAGATTCGAATATTTACAATTTGTTGGTTCCAGATTGTATGTAGTAACCATACGTTTGGTTTGGTATCTATGAGCATTTCTCAAGGAGTGGAGTAAACTCACCTCCTTTGTTGTACTTTCATACTATGAAATGGAATCAGTTGACATATAAAAGTTCAACCTTGACAGATCAAGGAACACACATTGCGAGGGGAGTGATGCAAAGTAAGTGACCATTCGTCTGGGGATGGCTGGCATTGCAACACATCCATGTTTCTCATAGTTAGTTATCCGAAAGGAAGCTAAGTCTAAAACGATACTAACTGTTTAGACTCTTTTCTTTACAAACCAAGTTATCGTAATGTATGTTTTGATCCATACGTAGTGGTGGTGAAACCCGATCACATCCTAGTAGTTTCCAAATATTGTTTACAACTTTAAGTTTACTTTCTTGTTATTTACTTTCTCCGCACATTAGCTTAACCATCAAATCAACTCTTTGATCTAAATATCAACTTTTATGTGGATAAGTAGCATTGTTACGTTTTCCATCTTGTTAAAACTCTTAACAAGACCGTTGTCTTGTGGATTCGACCCTTAACTATACTACGATAAGACTTCAATGTATCTTAGCATACGTGGGTGGAGATCTTATTATAGCATACACAAGGCTAAACTTAGAGATTCACTATCTCTAGGATTTTTAGTGGTGTGTGAAACTTCACGTAAGTGGAGGCTCCATAAAAAAATGGCACTGTTGTCGGGGACAACAGAAAGTTTTAATTTTACTTGTTACCTTTCTAGTTGATTAGGATTTTACACTTTTCTTTTATCATAATTCTTATCATCTTGATTTCATCACTTCTCTGTATTACCTAAAGTGTGTTTCTTCTTCTACTCAGATAGAAAACGTGTATGCAATCTTTGCACAACATCATATTCTCCACTGAACCAGAGTACAACTCTGAGGTAGAATGAAGCTTCCACCGACGCATCCACCTCAATTGCCAAAGATCTAGACAAATGGTCGACAAACAACACCAAGTCGCTTTGGTTATGGAAAGATTCAATGCGGCCTTAGCAGCTCAAAGAGCACAACTTATTGCTGACACATGTGCTCAGATTCAAGATGAGGTCTGAGATGAAGAACCGGCCCACATTTAAGCCGAGAACGAAGCAGCCACTGCCGCTACTCATATGGTGTTGTGAAACAAGCAACTTCGAGATTATGTCATACCTAAGAACGTCGAAGATAATCATCCAGTTAGATCCCCACTCATCAATGTTCCTAACTTTGAGATTCGTACGCAATGGATCAAGATTATGCAAGGCATTTCATTTTCTGGAGGTGCTGGGGATGACTACATGGACCAACTAAAGTGATTCAAGTCTCTTTGTTGGCTAGTACCACATGTCGGAGTTCCTTTCGATGTAATCTTGCTACACCTATTTCACTTCACTTTGTCCAGAAGTGCATTGAGCTAGTACAATGCACTAGATGGGGAGCCAATCACCACCTAGGCTCCTTTGGAAGAAAAGTTTCTAGAAAAGTTCTTTCCTCCTTCCTTGACTTATGACATTAGGGGACAAATTAATCACTTCTCTCAACTCCCTGGGGAATCACTAGAAGAATCCTGGGAGAGATTTAAGGAACTTTTGAGGAAATGTCAGCACCATGGAATCTCTCAATACCAGCTGATAGAGACATTCTACAGAGGAGTAAGTGATTATATTAAGAAATTTTTGGATTCCTCATCTGGGGGGAATTTCATGCGAAAGAATTACGAAGATGCCTGGAGGATTGTTACGCTTGGGGCCGAGAACGAATCGAATTGGGGAAGGTCATCCACTGGAGGAATTCTAAAAGTTAGTAAGGATGAAGAATCAATGGAAATGAAAGCCATCATTGAATCCCTAAAAACTATTGCTCACAAGCAACAAGTTCTTGAAACGACACTTGGAGAAAATAAGATCCCCCAACAGGTGAAGGCCGCTACCGTGACTTGTGAAGCATGTCATGCATCTGATCATCCCACATTATCATGTGGTCTCCTATATAATGTGATGATGGACATGCAGACGTCGCAACCACATTATGAACCTATCATCAAACAGCCTGAGGATCTGTCACTAGAATAAGTGAATTCCATCCACACTATACCAGGACAAGCTTATTACAACCCAAATCAACCAAGAAACCATCCTGGATTTCAATATGGGAATCATGCAGGGACTGCCAACTTGCAACACCAGACCCAAGGAGGAAGTTTTAATAGATCACCACCAGGGTTCCAGAGCAATTATAATCAAGACTAGGGAAACTTTAGAGAAGGATTGCAAGGATTCACACAACCAAGAAATCCTTATGCATATTATCAATATACTCATCCACCATTACACCCGCAATTGCAACAACCTCAACTACAAAAACCATGAGTTCAACAACCCCAACTATGCATCGTGCCTCAACAGCAGCAACCACAACATTATCAACAAAACCCACAAAAAATTAATCCTCCTCCACCGACAGATGAACTGTCATTAATAAGAAAAAAATGTTGCAATCACAACAAACCATGCTTGCCAACCAGCAAGCCCAACAAAAAGTTGTTGAAACTCAGCTAGCACAAATCGCAGCTCAACTAAAACCTCTGGTAGGCACTTTTGTTGGTCGACCAGAGATAAACCCAAGACACGAACAATCCAGATAATAGCAATTGAAAGCCATCACCACATGGTTGGGTTGTGTCCTTACTGAAGCCATAAAAATCATTCAAGAAGATGAAGATACAACTGAGGTAAACCCAACTGCTAGTACAAGCAAATCTGTAGAGGCTGGGAAGGAAAAGGAAATAGAGCAAGCTACCAAGGAACCAGAAGTCCCACCATATAAGCCTATGATACTCTACCCAGGTAGATTGAGGGAAACTATGAGGTAAACTGGACACTAGATTCCATAAATTCAAGGAAGCTATGAAGAAGCTATATGTCGATATTTCATTCCTCGATGCTCTTTTTGAAATCCCGGCTTGGTCAAAATACCTGAAGACCTTACTATCAAAGAAATATATGATTGGAGAACAAGAGACTGTTAAACTGGCTCAAAAAACCTCTGATAATATTCTCAACAAAATGCCAAGGAAACAAAAAGATCATGGATCCTTTGGTATCCAATGTTCCATCAGGAACACCTCTAGCAAAAAAGGATTAGCTGATCTAGGAGCTAGTATATCTATTATGCCCTTCTCAATGTGCAAAAGGTTGGGTTTTACCGAGTTATTACCAACAACAATGACAATTCAGTTGGCCGATTCTACCATCACTGCACCATTATGGATCATTGAAGACATCCCAGTCATGATAGGGAAAGACTCCTATGTCCCTTGCGACTTTGTGATTATGGATATAAAGAAAGATCTAAGATATCCAATAATATTCGGCTGGCCTTTCCTTTCTACCGCAAGAGCACTTATCGAAATTGCAGCAGGCATAATTATCTTAAGACTAGGAAAAGAAGCTATCCAATTCAGAGCCCTTAACAGCGTAAAAGGTCCCAGTATCCAGGACGAAGTGTTCTTTCTTGAGGCAGTAGAGAAAATGTCTCAATTACAGCCAGAAATAGCTGAACCATCTGATGATTTGGAGAATGTCTTGAAAAACCCAGAAGTTGAATTTTCTTCCAGCGAACTAGTACAACAATGCCTGCGATACTTAAACCAAGCCGAAGAAGCTCTGACAGCCATCATTGAGGAATTGAAATCTGTCACCACTTTGGAAACTACGAAAGTACTCAAGACCCCAGAAATGAAAGACTTACCAATAGGGCTCAAACATGTCTTCCTGGATGAAGAAAAACTATGCCCAGTCATAATCATCTCTACTTTAATAGACGATCAAGACGAAAGACTCCTCGCTGAGCTAAGGAAACACAAGAAAGCCATCAGATACAAAATGACTGACCTAATAGAAATAAATCTTGCCCTGTGCATGCACAAACTACCTATGGTAGAGGAGTTCAAACCATCGAGGGAAAACCAGAGGAAACTTAACCCAAATATCAAAGAAGTGGTTTACCTTGAAGTTCTTAAACTCCTAAAAGCTGGCATCATTTATCCGATTTCCAATTCTCATTGGGTTAGTCTGGTCCAAATGGTTCCTAAAAAGGGGGGGGGGACCACTGTCACTCTGAATGATAAAAACAAGCTAGTACCCACTACGACTGTCACATGATGGAGGATGTGTATCGATTATAGAAAACTAAACAAAGCGATGAGAAAAGACTACTTCCCTCTACCTTTCGTTGATAAAGTACTTGAATGCTTGGCCCACCAAAAGTTTTTTTGCTACCTCGATGGTTATTCCAGGTTCTATCAAATTCCAATACACCTGGAAGACCAAGAAAAAACAACCTTTACTTTCCCCTTTGGAACCTATGCTTTCAGAAGGATGCCTTTTGAGATGTGTAACACACCCACAACTTTCCAAAGGTGTATGTCAACAATTTTTGTGGGATTAACCGAGTCCATAATGGAAGTATTTATGGACGACTTTTTTAGTTTATGGAGATTCTTTTGACAATTGTCTACTCAACGTCAAAAAAGTTTTACAAAGATGTGAGGAAACAAACCTTATCCTGAATTGGGAAAAGTGCCACTTCATGGTAACTGCAGGTGTTGTCCTCGAACATCTAGTAAGTGAAAGAGGAATCGAAGTAGACAAAGCGAAGATCGACGTCATCTCAAAGTTGTCAACTCCAAAGGACATAAGGGGAGTCCGAGCATTTTTGGGTCATGCTAGATTCTATCGAAGATTTATCAAAGACTTCTCGAAAATAGCAAAACCCATGACCTACTTACTAACCATGGATGCTGATTTCAATTTTGACCATGAATGCCTACATAGCTTCACAACCTTAAAGAATGCTCTAATCTCTGCACCTATTCTGAGGGCACCTGACTGGTCACTACCTTTCAAAATAATGTGTGACGCTAGCAATTATGCTATAGGAGCAGTGCTAGGGTAGAGAATAGACAAAAAGCCCCATGTGATATACTATGCATGAAAAATGCTAGATGAGGCACAAAAGAACTATAATAATACTAAAAAAGAATTCTTGGCTATCATCTACACCTTTGAGAAATTATGTTCCTATCTTATCAGATCAAAAGTCATATTATACACGGACCACTCATCCATCAGATAACTAATTCAGAGATGCAAAGCCCAGACTCATCCGCTGGGTATTGATGCTTCAAGAATTTGACTTAGAAATAAAGGACAAGAGCGGAGTGGAAAATGTCATCGCTGATCATCTAAGTTGCATCGAGTCTCAGGAGGATGACAATATACCAATCTGAGACTCCCTGCCCGACGACCAACTTATGAAAGTTACCATCGGATTTCCCTAGTATGCTGATATAGTGAACTATCTGGCTAGAGGAATTATCCATCCTTTCGCCTCTCACTACGATAAAAGAAAATTGCTTCATTGTGTTAAGAAATACTTTTGGGACGAACCATATCTTTTACATCTATGTGTAGACAGACTTTTCCGTCGTTGCCTACTAGAAGAAGAAATTATCCCTGTCCTAGAACATTGCCATTCTGGCCCTACTGGGGGGCACATGAGTTCAAAGAAAACTACCCTCAAAGTTCTCCAATCTGGTTTGTTTTGGCCAACGATAGCAAAGGACACCCATAACTTCATCCGATCCTACAATAAATGTCAACTTTCCAGGAGTATATAAAAAAGAAATGAAATGCCTCTTACCTTGTGGCAAGAAATTGAGCTTTTTGATGTATGGGGAATATACTACATGGGCCCTAACCCCTCATCCTACGGATTCTCATATATATTCGTTGTTGTGGATTATGTTTCAAAATGGGTGGAAGCTATACCCACCGTTTCTTGTGATTTCCAAACCAGTTGTCAAAATGTTCAAGGATATCATTTTCCCTAGATTTGGAATCCCTCGAACAATCATATCTGGTGGAGGATCTCATTTCTTAGAGTGAAGTTTCGAAGCCCTCCTAAGAAAATATGGAGTTAAACACAAGGTCTCCACACCTTACCACCCACAGACAAGTGGTCAGGTCAAAGTTTCAAATAGACAACTAAAGGCCATTCTAGAAAAAATAGTCAACAAACATCGCACAGATTGGTCCACTAAGCTCCCTTATGCCCTTTGGGCATACCACACTGCTTATAAAATACCAATAGGAACAACCCCATTTCATTTGGTATATGGGAAGTCATGTCTTCCTCCAGATGAACTGGAACACAAAGCTTGGTGGGCCATCAAACCATTGAATTTCGATTTTAAAAGTGCCGGCGAGTATAGACAACTGCAATTATAAGAACTTGAAGAACTACAAATGACTACCTACCAAAGTGCTAGAATCAACAAAGAACAAACTAAGATGTGGAACGATGGACATCTAAAAAGGAAAGACATCATCATTGGAGATAAAGGCCTTCTTTTCAACTCTAGACTTAAGATGTTCCCCGGAAAACTTCGCACGAAGTGGTCTGGGCCATTCACCATCAAGCACATCTACCCGACCGGAGCAATCGTCAATATTGACATCAATGGAGGGGAGAGAACTATTAATGGCCACAGATTAAAGAAATATTATACCCCAGTTGACAAAATTCCAAGACAAACCATTGAGATTCATGATCCCGCCACATCAATCTAACTAAGTCAGAACTTCGTCGATCCAACGACGTAAAACTCAGGTGCTACTTGGGAGGCAACCCAAGAATTGAGTATCACCTTTATTTTATTTAGTTTTGGCAATTTTTCTTTTTTTCTTCTTAGGCCCTTCACCTTTATCCATAAAATATAAAAATTTACTTAGCATACACAACTAACACAAAAATATAAAAACCAAAAACCTTTTATATCCTAACAGTTTTGAAACCATTTGGATCCTTATGGTCTCGAAATCGTTTCGATCCTAACGGTCTCAAAACCGATTGGACTCCTTACAGTCTCGAAACCGTTTGGATCCATACAGTCTCGAAATCGTTTGGAGCCATATGGTCGCGAAACCCTTTGGACTCCATATGGCCTCAAAACCGTTTGCCTTTGAGAATTTGTAACGTCGCTCCTCCTTTTTCTATAAATATCGCTCGACCCCCTCCCTTTTTCTTTCCTTCGCTTCGTGAGATCTTTCTCACGCGCAAAACACTGTTCTATTCGCTCTGACTCCCTACTCTCGCAAATGCCATCCTCTCCCTCTCGTCTCTAGTTCGTTTCAACCTGCTCCATCTGTTCCCCTTCCAATACTACCACCGCGACACACCCTTCATCTTCGTCATCATCATCTAAGCAGCAAGGTAGAATGCTACTACCACAACTACAATTCTCACTGACGCCGACGTTGTTTCCTCAATTTCTACCACAAACGAACTTTCCATTTTCCGCCACCGCTACCACTGCCATTAAAGCCTTCATCAGTGTCATCATTTTTACCTTTTTTGCCGCCACTAGTTGTCCCTTCCGTTTCATCTTCTTTACGGTTTCGGCCCAAATGGTCGTGCAACCGTATGGAGCCATACCATCTTGAAACCGTTTGGAGTCATACAGTCTTGAAACTGTTTGGAGCCATACGGTCTTGAAACCATTTGGAGCCATATGGTCTTGAAACCATATGGAGCCATACAATCTTGAAACCATTTGGAGCCATACAGTCTTGAAACTGTATGGAGCCATATGGTCTTAAAACCATTTGGAGCCAAATGGTCTTCAAACCGTATGGAGCCATACAGTCTTGAAACCGTATGGAGCCATACGGTCTTGAAATCGTTTGGAGCCATATGGTCTTGAAACCATTTGGAGCCAAAACAATTTTGGAAACCATATTTTTTACCCTTAAAATGATTTTTCAAATATTGTAGTTCTTTTAACATTTTTCTTTTATTAAAATATATAATTTTCTGATTATAGAATGGCCTCACCTGGAAAACAAGCTACAGGAACTGCTGACGCTCCCTTTTGGACAGGGGAAGAACTACTAGAGGATTGTGCAAAGCTCCAGCACATCATGGACACTTACAAAAAGACCGGAAAGGTCCCACTAAAATTTGACCTGATTAAAGTCATGAATGAAATTGACTGAATCAACATGTGCTTAACCAAAGAACTTGTTGAAGAAGTGGAGGAGATTTCCTCCAGTGATGAAGGTTTGGAGTATGCACTAAACTCCGAGGATGAATCCTCAGTCCTTAAGTCCAAAGGCAAAAGACAGACTGAAGCAGTCGCCAAGGGACAACCATCAAAGAAAAGGGCAAGGAAGCAAGTTCAACCTTCTACTGCATGAGAACAGATCTTAGCAGGACATGATACCCCTTCTGTCAACTTTCCTGCTACTACCACCACAGAACCTACACCAACTAACCTATACACCCAAAACCTCCCAGCTGGTGATAAGGTGTTGCACCCAACAAAACGTATCTGCTCAAACATACTGAAGAAAATGGGGATCTATGACAGAGTTCTCGCCTTGCTAGACAACGTGAATCTTTCAAAACTCTATTTTGTGGCATAAACCTCTTATATTGAGCCAACGGTAGAGCTCTTCACATACCTAATAAAAGAAACTGTGGACGTAAAAGATCACTAGAAAGACGGAGGTGACCACAGGTTGGTCACCTCACTTTTTGGAAGGAAAGTGGTCTTAACTGAAAACATGTTGAACGAGATCTTCATTGACAACTAGGATCAACTAAAGAAGGCTAAAGTTGTAGGCCTGGACAAATCCTAATTCAACAGGCACAACTTATGGAATTCCTTAACAGGGATTCCAACTTACGAGGCAAAAACTTGCAAGGCCTCTAACATTCACTCTGGCTTGGTGCACACATTGCACAAAATCATCACTGACGCCCTTTTCCCCAGAACAAAAAGTGGAAGCGTTATTATCTCAGATCTCTTTATCCTATGGTCTATTCTCAAAGGGCAGCCGATCAACATAGACCGGCAACTGATTCACAAGCATGCAACCTATGCCCTCGGAAAAGAAATCTGAATGGGTGGTCATATAACATCAATCTTGAAATTTCTCAAGATGGACATAACGCTACCCAGGTGCACAATGATAAAGGGTGACATCCTTACAAATGAACAGAGTCTAAAGATCTCTTACATCATAAAGGAAAAGGATGCTAAACTCCACTACATTTTCTGCCCTACCGTCAAAGCATCCAGAACTCTGTTACCTCTTCTAGAACTGGCAGACTATGACAAAGATAAGTTGTTCTTCACTGAAGAAGAGCTTGCCAACCTCATAGCCTCAGTTAAAGTAAAAGAGAAGCACGCAAAAAAGGGCAAACTGAGCATAGTATCACTGCCCCCGCAGTAAGGCCAAAGAAAATTCCTGTAACATGACCTTCAAAGTTGTGTATACAAAAACAACAACAATCAGAAATGCCCACATCAAAGATAAACCCAGAGGCAGAGCCACCGCACAACATCGAAACACCAGAAACCTTCATCTTCGATCTGGATGTTGGGCTCACCTCTACAACCACCACTACCACTTTCCACCACTCCTCCACCACACCACCACCCTCCACCTTTCCACCATCCATCACTCATCCCCCATTCTCCACAACAATGCTCACCATAATTACTTCATACACATCCACAACTTCACCCGCATACTCCTCCCCACTCGTTTCCTCTTCGGGTACTCCATTCTCCACCTCAACACATGATCTCACCTTCACTTCAATTTCTTTCCCCTCGTCACTTCCATTTCACCCCTTCTCACCCGGGATGTCACCACCATTTCCATCCACCACCCCACATACCACCACCACCCCGATATCTCTAGTGACTCCATCAACAGTCACCGTTCCATTCATGGGTCCATTAATAGTGTCTCTCTTGCAAGGCACTACCACCCTTCCATCTCTGGGGTCCCCTCTTCTAACGTCAGTGAGGAATTCAGACGACAATTTGATGCCATTCGAAACCTCCTCACCAATCCTTCTAACATATTGTCATCTATTTTTTCTCGAGTGCAGGAAATCACTTCTCAGATCTCCAAGTCAGATGAGCAGAACAACGCCTTTCCAGGTATCATCACAAACATCCAACAACAGTAGGAAGCAATGGCTCAACAAGTCAACTGCATCGAGAGCCGCTTACAAACCCTACCAGAATTGGTGCTCGAGATGAAAGGCCAACAAGAAGCATTGGCCCAGTAAGTCGATGGGGTCTCTACACAAATTCAACCTTTGCCTAAGACCCTCTGCGAGCTTCAGCAGAAGCAAACTTCTCAAAGCACATGCTTGGACGACATCAACAACAACCTTCTACAACTCATCTGCCACCAGGAGGAGAACTCCAACAAAGAACTTAATGACCTTTGCACACAAACAATCGATCTATCTGCATGACTCCACTCTGCCGAAGCACGATATACGGATCTTAAAGACAACCATGACACACTGCTCGAAACCCACGAGCATGTGCAAGTGGCACTTGATGAGCTGCAAGCAATCCATTGGCAGTGCAAAAAGAAGTCGATCACGAAGACAAAGGAAAAGATGGTGGATGACGACGATGACACCAGTGAAGACGATGATGAGGACTCTGACTCCTCGACTGACTCCAACAATGACAGCTCCTCCTACGACGATCAACTTGACGACCTAGGAAATGCTAGGGAAGGTACAAGCTGAGGGGTAGACCCCACAAATATAGGACAGGACAACGGCCACCAAGAAGAAGGAACCAAAGATACCAAGTCCCCCAATAACAATGACAACGTCACAATGTCATATGGGGACTCGTTCTTTAATTTCTCAGCTATGGCATCACTAGGGGAAGCTACTAAAGAAGCCGCTTTTTCTGAATTTCAACAATGTATCATGGAAACCAGCATAAGACCAGCTACAATAGTAACTCAACAATCTACAGATCTCCCCCTAGAATAGGAAGAACCAGATAGAGTGAGTCTAGAAAAAGATGATAGACTCAACTCCATTTATGACTCAGATAAAGATGAAGCTCTACCTCTGTTCCTAGAAGATAGTGTGCATACTCCACTCCCTCCATATGACCTACCCCCACCACCACCTCTACCTCATCTGATGAAAGATCTAGACATGGTGGCCATCTCTACACTAGACGTTCAGGACATCTATATCCTTAACACTATTTTAGATGATGCCAAGAATGGGGGGGACATAATATATAGCAATACAAATACAAAGCACATGTTAACCCGTGAAGATTTCTGTATTCTCCTCCGACCACTATCGGTGGTGACGATGGCTCTCTTTTGCATCCTACTTGCCAATACTATAGAAGAATTTCGAAGCTCGAAGAACGTGCAACCTATTTTCAATGCTTCACCCGCCCTGTCCCTATCTCTACTACATAGGGACTTACAAGCAAAGTCCATAGAGTGGCTATAGGCTTGTCTAGAAAGGAGGGCACGCTACATCACCATGCCCTTTAAAGTTTCCAGACATTGGCTACTCATGATTGTTGACATCGAGGCATGTGACACCAAGGTGTACAACTTCGGTGCCAGTGAGCTACAAGTCGAACAGATCCACTTTGCAGGGTCAACAATCGGGGAAGCACGATACATTCCTTTCTGGGTTTTCAAAATAATATGGGTCGCCTGCCCATTGCTTAAACATGGTTGGAATCAACCCTGGTTTTGAATCATCAACCCACCTATCCCAACAATTGAGGGTTCCAGGGATTGTGCTTTCTATACAATAAGACACACAGAAGCACTAAATCGACAACTCCCATTTATTGAGTTAGCAACAGAGGATATGCACTCTTTACGGGGATGTTATGCCATGGAACTCATCTGCGACAGACAATTCTTTAAGGATCCAACAATGGCACAGGACGACGTACCTCGGTATCTCTTCTCTACTATCCAACATCCGTAAAAGCATCCATATAGGACAATTTTAAAAGAATTGGAGAAAAAGCTACATCAAACCGCAAAGGTCCCAGAACAACACAAGTGGGACCCTTATACTTTCGACTTGGCGGAGGACAAGGGGGACATCGACATGATAACAGGGATCACCATCAATAGAGCTTTACAAACAATGGTGCCCCTATTTTCCATACAACCAACGTTTCCAAATTTTGACCTAAACGCATGCAAGAACCTCTCCGACAATGAACTCTGACTCATCATGTCTCGTCTACATGTAGAGAACGATGAGCTGGTTTTCCTGCACGGAGACATTTTAGTAATGGCATATTCTCTCCATGAAACTGTACAAGTTAATGGTTCTTTATTTGTGAGCGTAATGACCACGTACCATTTCATCCTAGCATGGAACCACCCTACGGTTTATATGGCGTCTGCATACATGAAGGATGATCTTTTAGGGTTAAAGAACTTCGGAACCACGAAGGGACTAATTTCATATCTTCAACATACAACGCTGAAATTTATTATGCTTCCCTTTCTTCACTCCGACCATTGGATGCTACTGGAAACAAACCTACATGAAGGAACAACAATCATCTACAATAGTTTCGACAACCATTTTGATCCAAACCAAAAAAAGTATGTTGTTACCGCAAAGACGCCCACGGAGGAAGTGGCGAAGGACCGTGCTGAACGATTACATGATCTCTTGGGCAAACACATAAAGGCGTATGAAAAAGAATATTTTCACCACCCAGCCTTCAGCCACAGATGTCCCTAGCAGATCAGAGAATCTAACGACTGTGGTTTCCACATCCTTTACTGGATGTACACCCTTATTATCCTCGATAAGCACGTGGAAGACATGAAGGACGTGGATTATCATGCTTTAAGGGGAAGTTTTCAGCTACCCTCCTACGATCGTATGGACCAAACAAAGGTCTAATAGAATGGTGATACCCTTGCCAATGTACTTCTCAACCTATCACCTTGAAACTCTAAGGATAGAGTGGATGATAAGTTAGGGGGGGTACACTGGGCAAGGGCGAGGTATCATATTCAAACCCCTTTCCTCTTTATTCCTTTTTTCACCCATGTTCTCTTGTACATATTTTTCCTTCCACACTTAGTTTTTTCAATAATTTCTTTGATAGAATAACTCTTGCATATAAAACAACTCTCTTTTTGGAAAAGGAACACCCCCAGCTAAGTTAGAGACAAAGTAATCCTCACTTACACATGAAGCATTTAGGCATGTAATGGAGAATTAATAAATCACCTTCATACCCGATTCCTATGCTTTTGCTTCAATTATGTATCAGACTCGCAACAAGTTAACATCCTGATCGACACAAGCTAAACACTCTCAAGAATGGGAGGGAACCAGGTGAAATCCAAATCAAGGAACCTCACAAGAAGACCACCAAGTATGAAACCATAATAAGTGCATGTCAGGAAGCCCTAAGAAACAATTTTCTTCTTTTCAAAAGATGCTTGGCAGCCCAAATAAAATCCTAAATATCTAAATCCTAAGCCTGTGAGCATATGAATAAAAGCCTGAGTGTTGATTAAAAATATGAGAGTTGTGCCATGCATAAGGACTTATACGAAGAACCAAATAAGATCTCTCCCGACCGGTACATTCAGCTGCTCTCACAAAGGCATATGTGTCGCACCCGATAGTGAGATCCTAAGGTATCCAAGTATATGAAAAAGCTGATAAAAGACTCACCAAGCCGGTACATTTTGTTGCCCTCACAAAGGCATGTGTCGCGCCTGGTAGTGAGATCCTAAAAGTTTAGATAAACCCTCACCCACCAAAAGGGGGAGTTACACAGCAGCCTGTAGCCAACCCTCATACCTATCTTAGCTTTCGGTAGGATTTTCAAAGAAGTACAAAACTGCTTAGAGACAAAAACATGCACGAAATGCGATCAAGGAAAATGTGGTCCCAGTGTGAGTTACACGATATGGAAGAAACCTGATGTAACACATCGGCTCACTTCCTAAGGCTCTAGTAAGGTTTCAGGAATGATGACTGGCCTCACAGACCACCACTAGCCTTAATTGTGTGCTTTGTCCTAACTCACGTGCAAGTCGGGGTCAACTTCCCGACTGGTCACACATCCCAGTACTACTCCAAGCTAAGCACGCTTAACTATGGAGTTCTTTAGAGATGGGTCTCGGAAATGGAGGTGCACCTTGGTGATATGGGTAATCCAATCATTAATTTTAAGATCATGTTATCCGAGGCCTCAAATTCTAGGATGTTATAATCTCCCCCACTTAGACTCATGACATCCTCGTCAAGGCTCAACTATAAGGCCGCATAATCTCTTCCCCATTTCAGTGCAGACCCACAATGGCCCATGGACACTCAACTCCCGATCACGGAATACCTGTTCAAGGATGGCTACGTCAACCATGGACAACTCTTTCCAAATGCCTAGATTGCACGGCTCAAGATTGGCATGCCATGCCCATGTGGGACCCACCTAATGGAGGGGTTATGGCTCTGATACCATTTGTAATGCATGGGCTCCCTGCCCAAGGCTCTAGCAAGGTTTCAGGAATGATGACTGGCCCCACAGACCACCACTAGCCTTAATTGCGCGCTTTGTCCTCACTCACGCACAAGCTGGGGTCAACTTCCCGACTGGTCACCCATCCCAGTACTAGTCCAAGCTGATCACACTTAACTATGGAGTTCTTTAAATATGGGCTCCTGGAAAAGGAGGTGCACCTTGGTGATATGGGTAATCCAATCATTTATTTTAAGATCATGTTATCCGAGGCCTCAAATTCTGGGATGTTACACCTGAGATCCACACAACACTCACCCACATGGGAAATCTTTGGTTTATAATTGAAGCAAGAGTATGAAAATCTTCACTAAATAAGATCTCCTCGCCACTACGTACCTTAGCTCTATCCAACTTGAGGAGAAGCTAGACTCTAAGTTAGGGGGGGTGATAACCTCCCATTTTTGTGATGTTATCTTACTAGTTTTTCTTAATTTTCCATACACTTTCTTAGATAAATTAGATATAATCCTTAACTTTCTGCATTATTATTAATTCATCATTAAACTAACATTTATCTCCTTTTTCTTACAGAAAAACCCAATAAAATTGCAAAAGGGGCAGGCAGTCTGGAGATTGAATGGAGTCCAAATGGTCCTAAGACTGAATGAACTCAAACGGTCCCAAGACTGAATGAACTCCACACGGTCCCAAGACCGAATGAACTCAAAAAGTCCCAAGACCAAATGAACTCAAATGGTCCCAAGACCAAATGAAGTCCACACTGTCCCAAGACCGAATGAAGTCCAAACGGTCTCAAGACCAAATGAACTCAAATGGTATCATGACCGAATGAAGTCCACATGGTCCCAAGACCAAATGAACTCAAATGGTCCCAAGACCGAATGAACTCAAACGGTCCCAAGACCAAATGAAGTCCAAACGGTCCCAAGACCGAATGAACTCAAATGGTCCCAAGATCGAATGAACTCAAATGACACCAAGACCGGATGAACTCAAATAGTCCCAAGACCGAATGAAGCCCACACGGTCCCAAGACCGAATGAACCCAAATGGTCCCAAGACCAAATGGATCCAAACGGTCCCAAGACCGAATGAACCCAAACGGTCCCAAGACCAAATGAACTCAAACAGTCCCAACACCGAATAAAGGCAAACGGTATCCAAACCGTTAAAGACCCAAAATGATCCCAAGACCATTTGGGGATTCCTTGAAAGCCTATAAATAGGACCTAAGGGGTCCTCATTTGGCATCAACTTCTTGGATGTCTAGAGGCTGCCCCAATCACTCCAGAGATGTTCCACCTTCATCCTTCACCCAAAGGCTACCGGTTCAAGATCCATACTCCACCTCCAAGCTACTTCCTCTCTCATCAACATAAGAAGGTGGGAAGTGGTGGCTTCTTCATCAAGACAACCACACGTCATGAAGGTAGTTGCTCTCTCCTCTAAGGGGTCGACCTTCATCCCTCCTACGTGGAGATGATGCTTTCCCTCTCTCTTCCTACCTCCTTCTTTTTCTTTCCATGAGCGAGTAGTCTCATACACTAGGGTGCAGGAAGTAGCCCTGCTACCCATGTTTTCATTTCATACATTGTAATTCTTGAGTTTGCAATAGAAAAACTCTGTCTTCCCTATTCAACATCAATCATTTAATGAATGCTAGTTGCTTGATCACCAACTTGTGTTATCTATTATATGTTAGTGCAAATTGTCTATGTGTGTGCTTCTAGATTCGAATATCGACTGTTTGTTGGTTCCAGATTGTATGTAGTCACCATACATGTGGTTCAATATCTAGGAGCATTTCTCAAGGAGTGTAGTAAACTCACCTCCTTTGTTGTACTTTCATACTATGAAATGGAATCAGTTGACGTATAAAAGTACAACCTTGATAGGTCGAGGAACACACTTTGTGAGAGGAGTGATGCAAAGTAAGTGACCATTCATCTGGGGATGGTTGGCATTGCAACACATCCACGTTTCTCAAAGTTAGTTATCCGAAAGGAAGCTAAGTCTACAAAGATACTAACTGTTTAGACTCTTTTCTTTGCAAGACAAGTTATCATAATGTATGTTTTGATCCATGCGTAGTGGTGGTGAAACCCGATCACATCCTAGTGTTTTCCAAATATTTTTTACAACTTTAAGTTTACTTTCTTGTTATTTACTTTCTCCGCACATTAGCTTAACCATCAAATAAACTCTTTGATCTAAATATCAACTTTTAAGTGGATAAGTAGGATTATTACATTTTCCATCTTGTTAAAACTCTTAACAAGACTGTTGTCTTGTGGATTCAACCCTTAACTATACTACAATAAGACTTCCACATATCTTAGCATACGTGGGTGGAGATCTTATTATAGAATACGCAAGGATAAACTTAGAGATTAACTATGTCTAGGATTTTTAATGGTGCACACAACATCATGTAAGTGGAGGCTCCATCATAAACCTATAGCTCAGAACTGAACTGCAGGTTCTACATCCTACTGACCAACCAGACAGTAGGCCTGGGAGCTGATAAGAAAAAAAAACATTAGCATCATTTAAAAACCAACAACAGACAACAAATTCTTAATTGTGTCGATTGTTTGCTAGAAACTGATACCTATGGTCCGACTATTGGTGCGTTTGGGTTGTAATTGGGAATGACTTTCTATCACCAGTTATGTGACTGACGCTGAAGAAGTCTATTTTTAGTGTCACCCACATGGGTGTCGCTTCAAAACCGGCGACAAATGTTTTACTTAACCAACTCTAAAGGTGTTATCTATACTAGTGATTCTTTATTTATTGAGATAGATGACTTAAAATCTTCTTCAGTTTATAATCACATGTAGAAATTCATAATATTTTTCTCATGAATGATAAAACGACATTGTTTTACTATTGTATATCAGATATGTTAATTTGGTATAGTTGTGACATTGCTTACAAATATTATCATTTTGGTTTTCTTCTAATGTTTTGTTTCCATAGTGTATCGACACTAAAACTGTGTCAAAATTTAGGTGTTGTTACAAACAAAACAAGTGGTATGAATTGATTTTTTTGTTGATTTCCTAATTCATAGTGAGTTTTGGTTAGTCTGTTGTGTGTACTTGTTTGGGTTTGGATTTTGTTCAAGTCTTATATAAGTGATATTTGGGTTTAAGTTTTTGGTTGTGTATGTCTTGAGTTCCAAGATATTACTATTCATCACCTACCGACTCTCCAACCATCATCATCAAATATATAATTCCAAATCTTCCCTTCATTACTATCTAGGAAAGGATCATACTATTTTTGTTATCCTAAATATATTCAATTATTACATTTTTATATAAAAATATATCTTCAAGTGATTCTCCAAGCAATCTTTCTAGTACGGTAAGAACATCAAATAACAACATGGGAGTTATTACTAAAAAAAGGACATTAATTGCTTCCCTGATGTTGCTTATAGGTGCATGACACACATTGTCAACATAACATCTACATAAATAAAAATAAATAAAGGAGACAAAATGAATTTCACTTTCATTAGATAACTTATCTAAATCAAAACTAACATATTTGAAAATTTATTTTTATAAATCACATGATTTTGGAGTTTATTTTTAGAATATAAACATAAATTCGTAAATATTAGTTATAGAAATATGTCTATTTCTAAATATTATTCATCAATCAAGCATTATATTTAAAACATCATAGACATTATGATACTTCTTTTTATGGGAATGAATTTGAAGGAGAGGATAACGATGAAGTATACACAACTATTAATTATGGAGAGCATATTTCAATGAGATGACATTGAATAATAGATTCATGAACACATTATCAACATTAACAAACACCTACTAATCAAGGTGAAATATATCATCTAACAATGATAAAATGAAATACAAATACAAGATTTAAGCTTTAATAATGTAAAAGGTATGCAATAAATTCACTTGATTTGCAAAATAAATAATGGAAACGGTAGCTAACTTTCTTCGTCCTTGATCCTATACTAAATGACCTAAGAAAAAGCCCTAACTCATGGATAACACATAGAGAATACTATCAGTTCAATCTTTGATGTGATCTATAGAAATAGAATCGCAATGCACTCATAAATCTCGAATAAATTACTTGAAATGAATGTAAACATCATCTCTAGTATTAACTATGACTAGAAAATATGATGTGGAACCAAAGTGATATACACTAGAATCTGACAAAATTATAAGATTAACTTCATCTAAAAAGACAAAAGAAAGATGAGGGAACATTTATATAATAACCCATAAACACAATGTGTTATCACTAAGAATATAGGTAAATAGTCAGTAATAGAGGATTGAATAGAGTGTGTGTTCATATGAACTAGGAATGCTTTTAGTTAGAAGGATATTTAAGGATGAT
This sequence comes from Alisma plantago-aquatica, assembly GCA_963693085.1. Lineage (NCBI taxonomy): Eukaryota > Viridiplantae > Streptophyta > Magnoliopsida > Alismatales > Alismataceae > Alisma > Alisma plantago-aquatica. The sequence goes on from OY856414.1 coordinate 475,401,553, forward strand.
AAAATGTGTGTTTTCTTGGTTTGTCCATGGTTCCAACTTCGTAGTTAGCTATATCTTTGGAAAACTCCTATGGTGTTGGCCATTAAAGGAAACAACTTTTTACAAGCCATTTAGTATTAAACATTGGGTACACAAATAAGCACGAATATCAAATCCTACATGCAATATAATCTGGTGGTAGTAACCATAATTGTCAGGTTGAACTCACTACAACTAGAGAAGGTGATGAGTTTACCTCACCAAATTAGGATGTTACTTGATAAGAGTTGTTTGGATCTTATGATTGTCCATGCATGTAGAAATTAGTTTCTTAGAGTTTTGAGAAAATTGTCGTTTGTGGTAGAGAGAAAGTTACTATATTGAATTTTGGTTCATAATATCATGGAAGATACATATCATGTAGGATATCTATATTGTCAAAAGACAATAACATGTTTAACAACAAAAAGTGTATGTGATAAAATGAAGAGGACATGTAGGTCAATATCAAAGATTTTCAAGATATCATATTGTAGTCATCACCTTCTACAACACAAGAGAAACATGAGGTCATTGCCCTTTGGTCAAGATATAAGAGCCTCCATTACAAAATTGGGAACAAAGTTGTTATAAAGCATGATTGTAAAGGGACTTAAAGGGTTAGAAGAGGGGGATTTTCTCCTCCCACCCCCTTAGTTGGGTGGAAGCCGAACACCCAGGAAGGTGGTAAACTAAGGCGGAAGATGGGATTCAAACTTGGGTCCCTTCATGAGGGGAGACCATGCTCGACCACTTGGACCACTCCTTTTCGACTATAGAGCATGCTTGTAGATCATAGGTTTTTTTGTATTAATTCATACCTAATAATTTTAGTTGGGTGATATTAGGATTATACTTTTTGTATCCTCAATATTTTTTTCAGAATAGTTTTCATTATCCAAAAAGTTTAACAAATGCAACTTAGATCATTTAATAACAATTATACAATTATAACTTCATTTTCAAGTTTTCAAAAAAAATTGTTTGATCCTCTAATTTATTATAATCTGTTAGATTCATATACATTTTTTTCAATTAGAATATTTATCCAAAGATTTTTATTTTGCATATAAGTTTTTACTAGAGTTTTGGAGAATTTATTGGAATGTTACACTTATATTATAATTTATTTAAAGTTTGACCTACCCACATTCAAAATCATAATGGTTTATGATAAGTTAGCAGTATTGAACAATTGTTTATAAAGGCATAAATGTCAACAAAATTATGATATAGCTAATTCATAATGTTTATGCAATGTTTTGATTTGATGCCTTGGATGAAATGATCTTAAAAGAAATGATTGGTACCCATATTTCCAAGGTGCACCTCCATTTCAGGGATCCCATCACTAAAGAGCTTTGTGATTTAGTGCTCAGCCCTGAGTAGTACTAGGATGGTTGACCAGTCTAGATGTTTATCCTATTTTGTGAGTGAGGACAAAGTGCATAGTTAAGGCTAGTGGTGGTTTGTGGGGCCAGTCATGATTCGCGAAACTCTACCAAAGCCTTAGATGGTGGGCCCAAGCTTTACAAATGGTATTAGACCCAATTTCCCTCTAGCAGGTGGGGCCCACTTGGGCTTGTGACATGACATTCTTTGAGTCGTACAGTACATGCATGTTGTAAAGGGCTATCCATAGTGATGGAGCCACCCATGCGCTGGTAGCCATGGTCGGGAGTTGGGTGTACATGGGTCATTAGGATCTAGCCGTGGTCGGTAGCTGGGTGTACATGGGTCATTTGGATCCACATTGAAATGGGGAATATTGTGATGCCATATAGTTGAGCCTTGATGAGGAAGTCAAGAGTCTAAGCGAGGAAGATTATAATGTCCTAGGATTTGAGACCTCAGATGAAATGATCTTAAAAGAAATGATTGGACTACCCACATCACCTAGGTGCACCTCCTTTTTAGGGAGTCCATTACTAAAGAACTTTGTCATTAATTGTGCTCAACTTGGAGTAGTATTAGGATGGGTGACCAGTCGAGAGGTTTATCTTGGATTGCGTGTGAGCGAGGATACAAAGCACGCAATTTAGGCTAGTGGTGGTTTGCGGGACCAGTGATCATTCCATAAACTCTATTAGATCCTTGCATGGTGGGACCAAGATTTTACATTTTAAACATGAGTTAGGTCCAACTAGGGTTTAATGGATATATTTGGAGCTGAATTCTAAAATTTGTGTTTCATATATGCACATTAGTTTGAAATTCAATAGTTAGAATTTTGTTCTTCAGTTAGGCTTTTTATTTGGACAAAATTTTGAGTTCATTACATGGATTCATCCTACATCAGACATCACATCAACCTAAAGATAGAAAATCCATGTTGTTCTTCATATCTAAGGCTTATGTTCCCTTTTCATCTAATGAAAGATATGCATCTTATGCCTAATCTCCATGTTATCCATTTCTTGATAATGGAATTCATCAAAAAAACTTTGCAACTAAAATTTTATTACATTTATGACTACACTGACCATCTATTACTCTGAGGGATGGTGTGCTAGTGTATTAGGTTGAATGGTTCATCTATCCTATTTGCAAAAAAACGAAAGTTTTTCCTAGGATATCATGAATTGGGATAAAGTTCAGAGTTTTTGTTTCACATTTGGGGAAGTTCTCAAGGATGAATAATATGAGTAATGAGTACATGAATAAGATTTTATTAAGAAGAACACTATAAAAGAAAGTGATTTTGGTTCTTATGTGATCTCTAATCAAGAGGAGGTTGAGGATCATACCAAATGTCTATTGTTAATGGTGTGCCCTTTATTTCTTTATTTTGGTTTGTACAATGACATTTTTCTTAAAAAATTAATCTAAAAGGGAACCAAACTTTGATTAGGATTCCTCTTTAATTTACAAAAAATTACATATTCTTTGGTTTCTTTTCTTAATATTGAATATTACAAATGTTTCAGTTATATGTTAATGATACACATTTTGTTTGTTTCATTTTTTATTTATGTGCATGCAGTGATTGATATACATGTTATTATGTTTATGATATTCCATGCTTGGTAAATTATACCATCTTTTAGCTCCTATGAAATAATTATCTCATGATTGCATTATGGTAGTGTGTATCAACTCATAAGTTTGACATATGGGGGATGCTACATTGCATATCTTCATATTTATAATACATACATATCATTTATCAAGTTCACACTTTTTGAAGATAATAAATAAAGGAAGAACTACATCAGTTCTAGGGTTTCTTCAATTCATTTTTATCATGTAGTATGAATCCTTTAATGCTATAAAGTTCTATTGAATAGTAAGTCTTCATCAAGAAGAAATCATAACTTTTTTATTCCATGTTTACCTTGAACTGGTTATAGGTTGATATATTTATATAATTTTGTGTTATATACGTCTAATACATATATTTTACATGTTCATGCATTATATAATTGCACTACATAATCTGAATTAGGGATACTAGAGGAAACATCCTAGATATTGAATTAAAGGTTCAAACTTAGTCAATATATTGATTTCAAGAGATGGATGCTCATCTAGTATCTACTTGAGGTGGCGGTGGCTGAGGATGAGGGGGGCATGGTGGTGGAGGAGGCCATGGTTATGTGCGAACAAGGACTGCAATACCCTGATGGAGCCTCCTAATGGTATGGCGATGAGAGTCGATGTACCTCATGCAGAGAACACCACCAAGTCAGCAATGGCCGATCATAGAGAGATGCCATGATTGGTCGCAAAGCATCACACCTTGTCAAAGTAGTATATCGGGATACCCTTAAGGACAAAAATATAGCCATCGACAAAAGTGGATCCTAACCGGTGATTATGATCAATACCCAACCGATCCTACCCTTGCGCAAGCCATGGAATTATGTCATCAATGTCAAGTTGCTAGGCAGAAACATAAGTTTCCCAAACTTGGTGAATCATCTATCGATACTATGGGAACCCACTGATACTTTGGGAGCCATCGATCTAGAAAAAGGATACTACATAATGCAACACAAAAACAACAATGACTTCTTCAAGGCCATGGTTGGCTGTCGCTGGGTTGTGTTTGAAAATTACTTAACGTTCCTATCTTGGTCCCCCATCTTCCAACCATTGGACCCTATCCCATGAAACAATGTAGTGTAGCTATGAGTTGTATATATAACAATTTTTCTCTACCAAAATCAATTGTTGGCAAGTATTGGTAATCTTATAGGAAAGACCATCACAATCGACCCCATAAATAAAACTAGTGATCGAATGAAATTCACTTTTCTGATGGTGGAAGTGGACACCACCCAACCCCTTGTACCTACCATCGTCTTGAATATGTGAACCTCCTTGTGGTCTGCTTGTGTTGTGGACACCTTGACCATGTTGATGTTGACTACACTTTTATTAAGTTGTTGATCCCACAAGAACCATATTCGCCCTCCGCATCTGATGTGTGTGCACCCATCATGTATACATAGGAAATACATCCAACCCAAGCTAGTAAAATGTACGCTAAAAAGGAAAGATGGACAACTGCCTACCCAAGCAACACCTGCAACTACAACTACAATAGGAAGCAATGACCTGCCAGTGGGGTCAACGATCCCACCAATGGAAAACAACAGAAATGGGACCACTTCTCCAGCCAAAGAAAAGAAATCAGATTGGGAAACTATTGTTAGTCAGAGGAATAAGAAGAAAGGCTTGCATCAGACAATGGGGAAGTAAAGAACCAATACCTCAAGCAAAAATTCAGTAGTTACCTTTGTTGATGATGAGGTGTCTGAAGGTGGACTGACAATACCAAATGTTAGAGGTGCATTCCAGTTCAAGGGATCATCTTTCCAAAGAAACTTTGATCCACCACGAGATGCTTTCCACTAGGGGGATAAAGGGGTATGAAGCGGATTTTTGTTACTCAACAAGAAAGTGATCTAGCAAAATGTGATTGTTAGTCTTGGGCATGAAAGAAAGAAAAGGAAGCTATCACAGCTTGTTGGAAACATTGGCACAAACCAATCCAAGAAGTAGTTTATCTTTGAGGAAGTCAAACAAGTTATGGAGGAAGTCGATGTCGAGGAGATTCCTAGCACTGGTGAGGCCGAAGGTAGTGATCACGTTGTCGGCCTTCTAACTACCATTCACTAGTTTTAATGCACCCCCATAAACCCTTCAGCATGTTATTTGATGGTCAACATCATGTGTTGGAATGCCCAAGGAGCCTACTCCAAGGAAAAATTTTGTCTATTAAAGGAATATAAGCTCACTTATAGGCTACATGTTTTTCTGTTGATTGAAACTAGGTGTAGTGGAAATTCTTCTAAGAATTGGGATACTCCTCATCACATAGAGTCAAAGCCCTTAGATTCTCTAGGGGGGATTTGCCTACTACGGGAAGAAGCCCATTGTAACATAGATATATTTGTAACCATCGATAATTCATTCATTGCATAATGAATGGACTCTAAAATGCCACCTTTGTTTATGGGAGTCCCAACCCAACCAAACATAGGTTGCTATGGTCCAAATTAATGGAAGTCTCAACCACTATCCCAGGCTCTTGGGCAGTGATAGGGGCCTTCAACAACATGTTTGACATCACTGAGAAAAAAGGCGACAACCACTTTGACATATAAAATTTCTTTGTTCAAATAACTTCTCATTCATACTGGACTTGTGGAAGTACATATGTATGACCACTTCTACACCTTCAAGTGGCTACAGTTGCTTGAGAAACATGACAGGGTGCTTTCCACTATTGAATGGCTTTCTATTGAGTAAGGCTACAAATCTACTGTGTTGCCTCAATTATACTCAAACCATAAACCCATCCTCCTGTCTAGTGTTCCTCCTAAAGGTGCAGAGTGACATGTTTCAAAACTAAAACTAGTTGGGCATCTATACCCATCTTCCACAACACCTTGATTCTGGCATGGAACCCAAATCTCTCTTTTCTTGACACCCTTATAACATTTCAACAGGATGCCATTAAGTGGCAGCATTCTAACTCTTATCTAAAATGTAAATAGGAGATAAATATTCTATTTAGGATCGATCGATGCCAGGTAATCAGAAACACCCATCCCAATATAGTTATTGATCTTTATCTACTTCATTACAAGAATAGTAGAGTAAATTTCTTATGCGAGAAGATATGAATTGGAACCATAAATCTCACATAAACTGGCTCCAAGTTGGCAATGGTTATACCAACTTTTTCCATTTCTATGTCAAGGTGAAATGCTACTTCACCAAGCTCATCCGACTACACAATAATGAAGATGAGTGGGTTGATGATCCCACCTCACTAAATCTAATTGTATGGTATTAATTTCTCCAACATATGACTGTCGATGAATCTCTTTCACTGCAACCTTGTGTCATTAGAGCCTACATGGGCAGGTTCCAAACACTCTCCTCACAAGCACTAAACATCATTGCTCACACCCCTAGACATGATGAAATCAAGAAAATAGTCTTCTTAATATCTCTTTCCCATGATCCTGGCCTACGTTGTGTCTACAACAAGTTCTTACAAAGCAACTAGGGGAAGCTATGTGGCTCAGCTATAGAAATCGTTCAACACTCGTTCAACTCTAGAACTATTGACCACTATCTTTCTGATGCTTATATGGTCCTTATCCTGAAGACCAAGTAGCCCCAACAGTTCTCAGAATTAAGGCCTATCTCTCTGAACAATTGTTGCATCAAATTGATCTCAAAGATTTCAGTTGAATGCCTAAAACCGCACATTACTAACTGGATATCAGATATGCAATACAACTTCATTCATGGGCAATGGGTCAGTGGTAACATTCTACTTGTCTAGGAATTTGTGCACTCTATGAAGTAGAAAATTGGGAACAAGAAATGGGTATGTGTCAAACTAGAGCTTTCTAAAGTGTTTGATAGAATGTGGTGTTCGTTCATTAATGATACATTTGTCAGGACCAGACTACCCAACTTAACCATTAAGAAGATCATGCATACAGTCACAAGTAGCCACACTTCTATTATGTGGAAAGGGGTCCCCTTTAAACCATTCATGTCCAAGAAGGGATTCAGGCAAGATGATCCTCTTAGTATTTACTTATTCATTCTATGCATGGAGCAACTAACTCAATTTATCAATGACATTATTAACAATGAATAGTAGACACTAATCAATCTGATGACACATGGGCTGCCCCTCACTCATGTTTTATTTGTTGATGATATTTTCTTATTGGATGAAGCTAACATTGAACAAGATGATATCATTATGTATGTTCTCAATTCATTTGTTGCCATCTCAGGACAAATCATTTCCAAAGAAAAATCCGGCTACTTCTTTTCTTCAAACATGTCTCGAGCTGAAAAATGCCTCTTCTGCAACTCATTGGTAATGACTCCACTGAGGACTTGGGTTGATACCTCAGAGTACATATCCTGCACCATTGGGTGAATAGATCCACACATCAACAAATTATCTCAACCATCAACGACTGCATGAAAAGCTGGTTGACCCATCATCTTTCCCTAAATGGAAGAATCACACTGGCCCGAAGCACCTTACAATCTATTCCTACGTACACTATGTTGATGGTCCTTGTATACCCATCTCTGTGTCACAAAATCAACAACAAAGTCAAGAATTTCAATTGGTCTAGTGTATGAGGCCAAAATAAGATGTCTTTTGTATCCTAGAAGAAACTTAGAACTCCCAAAGAAATAGGTGGCCTAGGAATCAAAGATGCACAAGATAAAATATAGCACTCATGTTGAAAAATGTTTGGATCTATCTCAATAGTATGGAAGCACCCTGGGTGGGGCCATGAAGGAGAAAAACACGAGAGGATCAAACATGATGAATAAACCATGCCCTTCCGCATGGGACTTTATCAAATGAAATATAGATAATCTGACCAGAACCTTGCCACAAGGTCATTAATTCTGGTACGAATACTAATGTTTGTTCTGATAAATGGATCAATGGTTCATCAATTTGGAAGATTGACCCATCTTGCATAATAACACATGAGCTATTCAATCTCTCTATCAATTCCATGTGACTGGACAATGAATAATGGAATCTATCTTTCATTTACACCTTCCGACTTGAAGAAACATGGAGACCTATCGAGCACATCCCACAACCATCTGATGAGTATGACTATGATGTATGGGCATGGCCATACAAAACAAATGTTGTTCTCACAGCAAAATATGCCTATTCCAAGTCTCACTCAGAGAAAAATGTTTCAGTATCAGGAGATTGGGGTTCGATTTGGAAGCCCCAAGTACATGAACACAATAAGATTTTTGCCTTGTTGCTACAACACAAATCACTACTGACAAACGCTGCGAAGAGATGTCATCACATCAAAGTGGATCAGACTTGTCATATAGGTAGAAATTCCTCAAAAACAATTCTCTATTATCTCTGGGATTGCTCTACTAGCCGTGCAATTTGGAGGAACTTCCATGTACATAATAACTTCTTTGAACTCAATGAAGATGACTAGATCCTTGACGTTATTGCTAGTTGCAGTAAATTGAAGGACAACATATTTTCATTGGTGTCATGTTGGCACATATGATACCTATGAAATGATAAGATTTACAGAAGTTCCTGGCCCAATGTGCCTGTATAAAATTCCTTCATCTATGAGAGAACATAATCTATTCTCAACCTTGACGTTAGAATAAAAGAACACATACAAAACACCCATGCTCCTAGTCAGAATCCACCTGAACTAGAGGCATTTATATTCACTGATGTGGCCTTTCAATCTTAGTCACGTAAGTTTGGCATCGACATTCATGCCATCTTGTCCATGGTAACCTTCATCCACAGAAAAGTCATTCACTTCTAGTCACACTCAGCCCTAGTGGCAGAGATTCAGGATGTTCTTCTGGCTTCCCAATTTGGTTGTGATCTGAGCCTGACTCTCTAACTCAAATCTTATAGTATAGTTCTTTAATGATGAATTGTCTATAACAAGTAGGCTCCAACCCTACTAGAGGAAATTTCAAACTATTAAGTCCTCTGTAGTACAAATCTACGTACGTTATGTACCGAGGGTTTTGAATGTAATCGTTGATGGAATAGCCAAACATACCATGCACACTTTTTCTTCTTCTTCTTTTTCTTCCAATGAACCTCCATGGCTTCGAGTCATATTAAATGTAAGCTTTCCCAATTTTTGGCCTGTACTACAGAACAAGATGAATAAAACTTAAATCACTAGTTACCAAAGTAAAAGGTATGAATTTAGTTTTTAGTATCTTTAACCTATCAAATCTTTATCATAAAGGGGTCCTAAGGGAAACATGAAAAATACAATGAATGAGAAATAGTGAACTAGACAAAATTGAAGTTCAACATTGTGATAACATATTATCACGTTATGAAGCTCACATGTAGATATATATCTTAGCACATCATGATCCATATTGTTTAATCAACATTATTGTGGTTTTAAACTATCAAAAAAAAATAATGACAATTAGAGAGTTCAACGAAATCCAATTGGTATGTTGTTTTAAAAATCACTACTGACATTTCTAAAATAGTTTATTTAGTATTAAATATAATAGTGTACTAGAATGAAAATAAGTAAAAATCACAATTAGACCAATATCGGTTTTAATTCACATTTATGTGGTGCTTATCTGTTTTAACATGGTCCCCATGGATCCATTTCCTTTTTTTATCTTAGAAACATTATGGTCATCAAAGGAAAAAGTAACATACCAACATTTGTGAAACAGATAAAATAATGTTAAAACTAATAATTGTACAACCCATATTACCAAAGTGAGCCTCCTTTTCAGGGTTCCCATCACTGAGAACTTTATGATTAAGAGGGCTCAACCTAGAGTAGTACTAGGAATTTTACGGTACTCAATATTAAGTTTCACTATTTCTGGAGCTATGTTTTAGGTTCCTACAAAGAACATAGTTGTTATAATTCATCTCAATACAAAAATCGAGCAACATTCAAGCTATATTTAGAAACATTTCAATTTATCAATGTTGAATTCATTTTCATGATATTCAAGGTTCATGAATGATCTCAACATATGTCCTTCTAGGAACATAAACACAAGACATAGTCAACCTCATCATATTCAAAAATAAGTATCATATATCAAAATTTGAGATCATATATCAATATAAGCATAGATCTAACTTATTTAAGTCATAGGTCAAGAAATCAAAATTGTGTGGAAAGGTATACCATTCCAAACTCTAAATTATCAAAAAGATAAAAACTAAGAGGTAGGAATAAAAGGGATGTGACTTTGGTTAGGGGAGGCATAATTTGAATACTTCCCCGATCTAGCACAATATCATCACTACTCATGAATCACCAAGAATAACAAAATATGTAGACTATCAATTATCAAAACATCTTTCAAAAGGTCATGAGATAATAGATCAATATCATTGTTGGGAAACCATGCTTCAATATCATATTAGATCATGATAATAATTACATTCGATTCTTTCATGACCTAGGTAAGGGTACCTTTGGATATTGAGAAGTCAACTTAGGAATTCCAAGATTTAGATCATAACATGTCATGATAGGGATCCATATTCAACATATTCATCAAGACCGAGATTAAAAAGTGCCATAAAAATAAATAGGGGATCACCTCTTTTATAAAGAACTTCAACATAATTTATAGGGTCCAGAAGAATTTTCATTTTATAGAATGGTCGTGGTAGATATCAAATAGTGGAAAATTTGGATTAGTCATGTTTTAATTTTGATATAAAAATAAGGAAAAATAGACATAATCAAATAGGGACCTCATCAACCATGAGTTATAAGGTATGAATCATCCTTATCTCATCATATCAAAATCATTATCATTTACCTCAAACATAGGAAGTACATAGTCTAGATTTCATAAACATAAGTCTAAATGATCTATGGAATAACACATGAGTACTTAACTTTGGGAGTATTTTCATTAAGAACAATATGGTTTTCAAATTTATCTTAGATCATGGAATCATTTTTATTATAACCAACTTTTACCAATTCAAGCAATTTTTTGTTTTGTACATAGAGAACCATAATTTGAGATATCATGAAAGCAAGTTTTCACTAGAGTAGGCTCATATTTGGAATGTAACTAATCATCAATCATCGATAACATAGGGTAGTCCTTCAAGAAGAGATGAAATTCTAGAAGACTCACTAAGATTTGTCACAAAAATCCTTAATCCAATCTTGGATTCACTTTTTCCAAGTAGGTATAAAAAGGAGACCTTAGCCACAACATCTAGGCATATAGGAAGTGTATCAGGCCCCCTGCATTGACTAGCTTAGATACTCAGTTTCATGATTATGGGCTTAGGTTTTCTTTAGGTATATATGAGTAATTGGGTTATTAAACACCAATAGTGTATATGTGATTGACTTTGATATAGTTTTTCATTGATCATTTATAAGATGAATCAAAACTCCAAATGATAAAAGCACGAATGGTGAAAGGACCTAAGCATACGTCTCTAGAATGGATCACATCACATAACATGTGAATGAATAAAACCACAATCAACAACATAGAAGATCCATGGTATGGAATAACAACAGAAGCTAAACTATTAAATGAAATTAAGATCTTATTCCAATGTTTAAAATAATATAAATGCCATTTGTGTTTCATTTGTTTTCATCTGATTATAAGCAATAGGTTATCATATATGAGGAGAAGAAATGATTGTTGTGATATTTTCACTGCCCACCATAATACCTAAAATCATAAAATGGGTACTAATTAGCACAGTTGTGTTGTGTACTCTACAAAAGACATAAAGTCATAGGTTTAAAAGAACATATATTTCTTGGAAAAAAGCTAATACAACGATAAGCATGAAAGCAACAACAATTAAGACATTCTTTTTAACATGAAATTGATTCAATTTCTATAACTTTGATGGAATACTAGCAATTCAGATTGTATGGGAAGCTTTTAAGGTGCTTGGCACTTGAGGTGAGTGTTTATATCTCTCCTAAGATTTGTAATCATGTCAAAAGCCTAATTCTATCCAGATGAAATAATAAAGATCATTTCTAGTAATTGTTTGCAATTGGGTAACCAATCGAGAAGATTTTTATGGAATCAACCGCTACTGATTTGGATTCTTCTCATTTATTTGTATTTATTTTTTTCCTAATCTATTGATTAAAGTATATGGAAAGTCGTATGGATAAATAATTGTATCATTTTACACTATTTTTTCTTAGAAATTACGCCAATGAACAACATGCTTGAAATTTTAGTTGGCATGTATGTAATCATATTTGAACTCTATACGCATGAGTTTCTCAACTAAAATTTCAAATCCTTACTTAAATTGAATATGTTATGTACATGGGGATCAATATATGAGGGTTTGAGATAGAGGAAATTCATGTCTAGGGTTAATGTTGAAGGATGGATGCAAATGAGTCAACGACCCATTGTATGCTTGTAAATTATTGGTTAATTCTGTTGAATGGAATCTAGGATTACAATGGGTCTTAAATAGACTCAATGAACCTATATACACCCTGAAGAGATTACTAAATAATATGATTATCATTATGTGTCAGACTAGGGTGAATTCTTAAAATGCTAGAAATCTAATACTCATACTAGTATGAGGGACAACGCCAAACTCACATATAATCCTACAAATATGAAAAGATGCTCAGTTGTAGGAGTTATTACTTCACTTGAAGGTGATAAGTCTTATTAAAATTATATAAGAAAAATGTATGTGTTTTAGTATAACATATGTATAATGAGTTAAATTTGCATGAATGCAAGTTTTTTATGCAAGATACAAAACAATGATTTGGGAAGTTGACTATAGATTTAGAGGCAAGAAGAAGTAATATTAAACTGTGAAGCCTTCTAAAGTGAAAGTTTTATAAAGAATAGAAAAATATTTTTGTTTACCAAATTTCCATTATGAGTCAAAGGACATGGTATATGTATCTAGGGGAAAAATAAGAAAACAAGGGTGATATGAATAGTGATGAATAAAATATTAATAAAATAAGTATGAGGAAGTCATTTATTATTTTACTTTAATAAATCTAGGTTGACCTAAAATTCATGGAATACACTGAAATATAATCATAATGGATTTCAATGAGATAGAAACTTTATGCATAAGTAAATCTAGAATGATTTGTTCCAAGAGTAGCAGTAAATATGAAATGAAGGGAGTCGAGACCAATGAATATGAAATGAATGGAAAATGATGAAACCTACTATATGGATCTAAGAACCAAACTCTAACCTAAAATGATTTCCTATGTAATGTAATGAATATGATCTCAAATGTATAGTCCAAACCAATTATTAGACGAGGTTCAAGGGTGTGACTTGATTTACAAGAATATGTTCTTTGATTTAATTTGTTTGTTAGGAAACATGTACTCTGATAATGGTCTATTTTGAAGAATTTCAAATGAGAAACATACCTGGGTTGATAAGTAACTCTAATTGAAGATTATTAAGTAACATAAGGGGAGAACTAAGTGTGTTTTGTATGTTTCTGCTTAAAATTCAATTACATATATTCCTATTACATGTAATAAGTACATATTGTATAATAAACCAATTATATGAATGAAGGGTTTTATAATATGTTTGCATGCTTGCACTGATTTTAGTTTTGAGTCTACTTTGAATATTGTATGAGAAGTGTGATATGGAATGATTTGATAAGAAATATGATGAAATTGAATCAACATGCATCGATTATGTTTGAGAAACCCCTTTTAGGGTAAATAGTGGAAGATGAGATGACATATCAAGTTGATACCCCATTGATTATAAATCATGTGAAATTTTGAGGAAATGGGAAAGAAACATGAATGTCGAAAATCATAGATTTTTTTAAATATTGATATAATGCTTGTTTTTATTCTTAACCCTAATCTGACTTATATCATTCTAGTTGCAAAAGCACCCATATGATGGTTGATGATTTGGGTTTTCTTTAAGATGAGTAAAAAATGTTATTAACAAGTGAAATGTTAATATACCTAGTTAGGTTCCATTCACCGTGATCTTTCCCCAAGTTCCGCACTTGGGAAATGAAACATATCTCATTGTAGCAATTAAAGTATCATGGGAAGGATTTTTGGAGTGTGGGTCAATACCTTGAGGGTTAGACCACTAGGATTTAGGAATGACTCATCTGGTGTGATTTTGACCCTATATCCTCTGATGTGAAATTCAATGTCCATGAGGTATAATCTCCAATGAAATGCAAACTTTAAGACATGTGAAATATGATGAAATGTGATATTCTGATTTGTGGTTATGTTTGTTCCTATCTCGTGTGCCTGAGATGAGAACATGAGCCTCTTTGGCTACCCTGATCAGGGTAAGTCATTGATGTCCTAGGGTGTCAGGTTAAACCCTAAGACAGTGAAGGTGATCTTTTCATAAGAGAATTAGGCATGTTGACTTCTACTTGGTGTCATACAAGCCAAGTAGTTTCATGGAAAATGAATAAAATATGTTAAACCATTTTGAATTTGTAATGAATGTTTCTTGTATTCCGTTTATTGATAATTGACATATATGTTGTGCTTTAAAATGCTTCTTACCACTAAAAATGATTTATTATTATGATTAAAGATAATTGGTTATCTTATTTGTATCATCCCATTATAGAATCTGATTTGAAGATTTCAATTTAGCCTCTGATGGATTTGATATCTCATTTTAATATGATTTGCACTAAGTTGCTATATGAATAGTCCTAATCATAGGACATGATCTTGTGAACTCTAGCTTCAAGATTGTAGGATACAATCCTAGTCTGATGGGTGGAGTGTTCCAATCATTGTGTTGTTATTGTTTCTAGATTATGCTTGTGTAGATTTAGACTTGCTACTCCTACAATAATATTGTCACTCTAAAGTAAATAACAATTGAGGGTCTGTTAACATATAAATTGAAAAGATGTACTAATAGTTAAGATTGGACTAAATGAATGTCTTTTTGATTGATTAAGTAATTGTTATAAACTATATGTTCAAAATGCTAGAATTGTTAGTTAGACTTGGTAATATCTAAAAGTTCATTTCAATGCATTATACTAAATTTGATGTTGATGCATGTAATCATCATGAGTTGGAGGTATCCACTCAGTGGGGCTCTACATGAGTCTCATGAGGTTGTTCACTTATAATGTCATCCATTAGATAATACACCACAATGAAGATGTAAATAGAATAACTTAGATTAAGATGTTCCTATAGTCTCTCTTTTCCGGGATGGATAGTATATTGAATGTGTTGTTTCATGTAGTTGTTGTAAATTGAACTGCATATGATCAATAAGATTTTGATTCTAATTTAATGGAGTTGAATATGATTTGTGATAACCAAACATATTGTCTTTGACGTGACAATTGTTTATGGTGTTTTATGAGGAAAAGGAAAGTTTTATTTGTGTCTTTTTATATAGTGCTAATTGTGTTTGTCGAGAATGATGTTTTTTGTTTCTTAATCTAGTTTTAGATTTAGGGTTTTTCTCTAATACTCAACATTTATGATGATCAAAAGAGAGGTCTTGACAATGATTGAGAGGGAAATCATAAATAAAAGAAGCGCCATGAGGGCAATAGAGGTGGAAGACAACTCATGGGTATTGTGATGTGTTCCCTAAATAGGTTGGAGTTAAGATGTAAGCTTCACAATCTTGATCTAAGATTTGAGGGTCACAATTGACACATAAAGAGTCAGTTCTCCCACCCCCTTAAAGTTTTATATCACACTAAATTTTATAAGTATTAAATTCTTACAAAAACTATGATTCTATTTATTAAAAATCTAAAAATCCTCCCTACAATCTATAGGACATTATAAATCCCCTATTTCTTTAATCTCTTAGGGTTCCTTCTTACTACTTTCCTCTTTCTACAATAAAAATATGGGAAAAATAAGTAAGTTGGGTATCCTTTGTTTGGGTTCAAGTTATCCTTTCATAAATTCAAATAAAAGTCTCAAATACACATATTAAATCATATTATGTTTGAATTTAATAATGGATTTACACAGAAATATTTTATGTAATATATCACAATATATTGAAATTTACATCACTGAACCATCAATTCTCAAAAGTTTGTCCCAAGGGAATTAGGAGAAATATTTTATATAATAATATTTTCTAAAGTTTACCTACCAAGATTTTTATTACAACTTCTATGAAAAGGATGAAAACTCCATGTTTTCACGTCCTAACATCTTTATAGGAATCTTGACCTCAAAAACCAAACCTAAACACTTGCAATGTAGATAAAATATTTCGTTTTAGCACCACACGTTCTACGTCCTACATGATTCTAGGTATTTCAAGATTTTAGGGCTACATTAAGAAATACTACTAAGTGACTTATTATACATCTAATGTTTAGATCAACTCAGGTCTTCCATAAAAAGATTCTTTATACTGGCAGGATGGATTTCTCAGGTCATAAAAATATCCCATGCACACCATCCTTTCAAAAACTAAATTTACCTCATTTAATATTGGGAATGAGCTTTGTAGGCTCGAAAAAGGTAAAATTTTTATAATAAATTACTTGACTTCCTTTTTGTAGGTATATCTCTTTTTCTTAGAAAACTCATTTGTACATAGTGTAAGACAATGCATTACCGAAATGGTTGTTCTGTTGATTATGTTTTGTTCATTATTTCAATGGCATTGGGGGTATTTTTACCCTATAAAAGGATATATTAACCTCTATTCAACCATAAAGTGATTTTTAAGAAATATGAGGATCATATCATCATCAAGCCCTTACCTCTTCAAAGGAACCATATCACCTAGGACAATCTTTCATAGAGTAATGATTTGAAGCAGACGAAAGACTCTCCTTTACTATATCTCGATACATCTAAGTCTTGAAATCATGCATCTCTAGGACCCATCTAGAGAAACTATATCTTCTCCAACACAAATTATCATTCTTCCTAAGGTATATAAGGTTCTTAAGCAATTCTTGCATCACGTCACATATCACTCTTATATTTTATTCTTCAGTATAAGTTCTAGTACTCAAGTATTGAATTGAAGAAGCTCAATTACCACTGAGTTGTTTCCTCAGGATGGCAATGCACTAATGTATCTTGTCTATTTTATGTTAGAAAAACTTTGAGGGGTTTCACAAGTACTTGTGGTTCTTCCTACCACTTACAAACATGCTATGTATCCTATTATAAACCTTCATTATGTGATTTTGTGTAATACACTCTGGATAAAATGAATACAATTCCTAGTGTCATCTCACATCATCATCCATTGCATTATTTTCATATATTCAACTAGATTACATTCATGCACACGAAATACCATCTATATATATTCATATGATGTTTAGGAAGTTTATATACATCTCATAATTGTATCACTAACTAAAATTTAAGATATTCGTCACATATATGTATAATAAAGGTGGCTACCCATTCTCTTACACTTAGAGAAAGATGAAAAAAATATTTGAATGTAGTCCAAGTATAATGCTCACCTTATTTTGTGTAGATATGGTGAATTCACATATCATATTACAATTACAAAATTATATGAAGTATGCTCAATGACTGACACTTTATAAATGAGAAGTGTTTTTTTCAAGGCACTTGATTTTGTAAACAACCTCCCTTAGGCTTTCATTTTCTTCATGTGTTGTATCTAGGGTGAGATTTTCAAACTCTAATCAATCTGACTAGGTCATGCCAGTGTCAGAGGACTAACTTCTTTTAGTAATATCCAAAGTCATACCCAAAAATCATAGATAGCAATTTATTAAAGTGCAAACACATCATAATCATTGATCATTTTAGGAAACTTATCATTTATGTAGTGAAGACTCATATCTACAAAATAATTTGGACCTCATTTGTGTAATTTACATTTTAAATTGTTCTTAAAAATAACAAAGGAACATTTTTTATCTTTCATGTGGATGAATTTGGTGAAATGGGTTTTTGAACATGGAATTCACATCAAAATGAATAAATTAGTCATGTAACTATAATCAGTGTTCAATATTATGATTGTAAAAGATCTACAATGACTCTATATTAAAATGAGGATGAGAAGCTTATCCTTTCATCATCAATAAATAACCTTAACTACGGTTCATTTTGTTGGAACAAGTGAGTAGTGGGTTATCTCTAAAAAATATTTATTATGCATGATTTTGGTGGATAGATAATTGATATACTCCATATAAATGTTTTTTAAGGTTCAACTTTAATGATTTAATTTTTAGAGTTGTTATTAACCACATTCATCACAATTGAGGGTCATGCATTGTTCAAGAAATTTACTTATGAGTTTTCTATTCTGATTGGAGCAACTTCAACTGAAATATGTATGTACTACATCTATCAAACAATTATTGGAATTTGACACATAAAAAATCTACACATATATTTGTTATTTTAATTTTTCAACCAGATTATGTCTATAAATTGGGTCCAACTAAAACCTCCCTAAATCATTTGACAGTGTTGACAAATTCATACATATTTTAGATGTTCAACTTAAGTATTTACTTTTGTGAAGATCTTAGGATATTATGGTATTTTGTTAAACATACCCGATTGGATGACACTTTTAGGTAAGAAATAATTTAAGGAATGTTCCATAAATTCTCCAGAAGACTACTAGTTTACCTATTATCCTACACTAATGTTGTCATGTTTCATTTGAGCAATCATCCAATCACTAAAATTAGTTATAAATGTTTTATTTTGAGACTTTTTTATATTAACCACAATATATGAAACCATGTACTCTAGTTTAGTTATTGGTGATTGTGCTTCCAAATTAATCATGTACATCAAAGTTATTTCAATTCACCTATTAATTATTATAATATTAGTATGACTTGTTTTAACATAAATGGTAATTTTATGTTTAGGAACACACTTTTGGTAGATAATAAAATATGTCGGACGATCTACATTGGGAACATTAGCTTATGTTTGAAACCCAAAAATGCATCAAAATCACATAAGAAAGTTGAAAGACACCATCCACCAACCAATGCTGACAATTAGAGAACACAGGAAGGTGGGAACACAATGATAGAGGAATGCCCAAGCAGGGAGAAACCAGCCAAAGTCAAAGCACAGAACATCATCGACGAGATCGAAGGTATATTTCGATCACTTGAATTTGAATTGAATAGGAATGTGTATGCATATGAATCATTAGTTGAAGACCCAATGATAGTGAAGAAGCTCACTTTAGAATATCATTGGGGTGGCACAAGAACCCAAACGAGGTCAAAAAATAAGAAGGTGATTTGAAGATAGTATATGGAGGTAGTAGAGTGCATGAAAATTATAATTAAAATGCTTCCACAACTATTGATCGTGTGAAGGACGATCTTGATTTAATGAAGAGGAGCTAGAGAACACAGATGAAGAACAAGTATTGGTCGTTGGAAAAAGATCTTGAAAGAGAGAGACCATGGATATAGATGAGAGAGCTGCAATCTAGATCATGAGAAGATGAAGAGACAATTTATGGTAAAGGAAGGGGGTTTCTTTGGGGTACATAGCACCTCCAGTAGTGGGGTGTTTGAGTTGGAACTATCAGGGGATGGGTAGACCCAGCAATACGAGTTATCTACACAACTAGTGTTGGAGAGAACACCCATAATTGGTTTCCTCTCAGAAACAAAGGTTACTGACAAACACTTAGAAGTAGTTCAAAGAAAATTTGGTTTTGGCAAGGGGTTGTGCCTTCCTAGTATGAGAAGATTGGGTAGATTGGGTCTGTGGTGGAGGGATGTTGAAGTGGAGATTTTCTATTTCTCCCAATGACATGTGGAATCTCTTGTCATTGATACAAAAGGAGGTTCAAAGTGGACGGCCATTAACATTTATGGTTTGTCATAGCAATAGCACAAATACAAGACTTGGGATCTTCTGAGGAACCTAAAATCGAAGTTGGATCTTTCAATTATCTTCTTTAGGGACTCCAATGAAATCACTTCTAATGGGGAGAAACTGTGTGGACAAACAAAACTAAAAAGATGGATGCAAGACTTTAGAGATGCTATTGATGATTATGCGCTCCTAGACCTAGGTTTTTTTAGCATCCACTTTACTTGGGAATGTGGACTTACTATTAACCTCTAGTAAGCGAAAGGCTTGTTACAACTCTTGCTACCTTTGGGTGGTGTCAAATGTTCTCATAATACAATGTTTTTCACCTATCAATGTACAAATATGATTACTCCCCCATTATTATCTCTATGGATAGGAGAGAGGCCTGTAATAAGGGAAGAGAGAAGTCATTTCACTTTGAACTGATGTGTCAGTGGAAGAGTCATCTAGAAATATTGTTGCTAGTTTCTGGGAAGAGGTGTCATGTGGAGGTTTATGTACCAAATTGGAGAGATGTGGAAAGAAGATAGACGAATGGGCATTAGAAAAATTTAAGAACTTGGAGAAAAAGTTAATGGAGACTAAAGACCTCTTGTGGGTGAAACAAAGAAAGAATCTAGATAATACTGCCCAAAAAATATGCAGGGAACTTTCAAAATAGCTTGAGTATTGGCATAGAATGTAAGATGAATAATGGTGTATATGTGCCCCAGTTAATAAGATGAAAGGTGGTGACAAAAATACAGAGTACTTGCATCATAAAGAAAATCAAAGTAGGAAAATAAATTCCATTGAGGGATTAAAGGAGCAATGGAGTATGGAATACTAAGGATGAGGATCTTACTACGGTGGTGCTTAAGTGTTTCCAAAATATTTTAACTACATGTGATCCATTAGAGTTTGAAGCAGCCACTGAGGGTGTCAAGATGAAGGTTGATACATCCCTGAACAAAGTTCTAGATAAAGATATCACTAATGAAGAAATTGCCTCTGCTCTCAAAAAAATGCATTTGAACAAAGCAACAAGCCCGGATGGAACAAAAGCTATCTTTTTGTAGAAATTTTGACATATAGTGGGGAAAGATGTATCCAACTATATTAAAGAATGGTGGAAAGGGAATAATAGTATGAAGTAGGTAAACTCCACACTTTTTGTGCTTATACCAAAAGTAGAAAACCAAAAGAAATGTTGGAATTTCACCCTATAAGTCTTTGCAATGTGGTGTAGATTTTTTTTAAAAAAGTTCTATCCAACAGACTCAATCCCATGATCGACAGTATTATTATTTATGTGAATCAAAGTGCCATCATACCATGAAGACAAATAAATGATAATGATATGGTTGCGTATTAACTTTTCCACAAAATGAAAATGGAAGGAAAGAGGATAAAAGGTAGCATGGCCATCAAGGTGGACATGTTGAAAGCCTATGAAAGAGTGGAGTGGAAGTTTCAGGACTACGTGAAAAAAAATGGGTTTCTCAACAACTTGAAGGAAGAATATTTTTTATGTGTTTCATCAGTTAACCACTCTTTTACCATCAATGGAGACTGGTCTAAGATGATCAAGCCTTCCTGTGACCTACAATGGGGTGACCCTCTATATCCTTATCTTTTCATTTCATGTAATGACACTTTCTCTACCTCTATTTTCGAGCAGCCAAAAATAAACTTGTGCATGGAATTAGTGTTGGCAGGCTTTCTCTATCTCATCTCTTTTTTTATAGATGAAATGATTCTTTTTACAAGACAAACTTAGAATGAATGATTGATTATAGCTAATCTAATTAGCCAATACGAACAATCATCGGACCAGAAAATTAACTATGAAAAAATTGAGATTGTTTTAATTAAAGGAGTGTAATAAGATACGTTTTGCAAATATGGAGAAAGATATGGTAATAGAAACAAAAAAATTGCTGCTAAATTCCCCTTTGACGAATAGATCACATTAATAACTATGTAATGGGAAAGAGGGTTGCAAGGTTTTATACCTGGGCCTGGAGCAACTCCAACGACTATCCTTTGTTGTAGCATGCTCAATACTCACGTTGCACCTGGACGACAATTGATAGTGACCTATTGGTTGATCACCATGGATGGTGGTTGACTACATCCTCCTAGCAAGTGGAAAAGGCATCCTTGCCTCTAGAGTAATCCACATGGACCACCAAGAACTCTATCATTCTAGATGAATGAACAAGAAGGAGTTATCCCTTATAGTTAGCTTGCTAGCGTCGACTTACTCTACCAATTGTCTCTCCCTTGATATCCCCTACTTTGATGGGTAGGACTTTCTCAGGTTCTCATGTTTCCACAACTGTGAGAAGACAACAATTCTTAGAACTTATTTTTGTGTCTTTGGAAAGATTCCTCTACCCCTCTATTTATAGGAGGGTTAGGGTCAGGATTTCTAATTCATCTAGAGTCAAAGAGACAAATTTTATGAACTTTTTGAAACATGACAACAATGAACCAGTAGGTTCACCATTTAACTAGTATGTTCATAGGTGGTTTGATCATTTCAACCCTTCAAAAGGTTGTTTCCTAATGGTTTCCTATTTGCAATTGTATTGGCAATTAATATTCAATTAATGCACAACATGATGTCAACATCAATTATTGATCCAACCACATAGATCAACCAAACATTCATTTGACAACCTGAATTGATTGGTCCAGACATTTGTGTCGACCAGTTCACTTAGTGAATGGTTCATTTTAGCATCTCAATTGCCAATATTTTTTAAATTGAATACCTAACTCATTAGTAATCAAGTTTAAACCATATTCATGAATAAACTCCTACTTTAGGTGTATCATGTGTGTCTGACCCTATAGGTCCCATGTTACATTGGCACTGAATGTTCATAGCTTATTTATGAAATCACAAGAAATGATTGGTATCTAGCAAGTTATCATGGCCTCCCAAGTAATTTGTAAAGTTGGAGAAAACTTTAACGTGCAATATGTGGTTAGTGTTACAATGATCAAATAGTTACTTTGTCTTTGATATCTAAATCGAACTCAAGGCATGCAATCATCATCCTCTAAATGTTCAATCCATGTTTCTTGATTTAGAGCAGATTGTCTAAGATATATGTTAGGTCAATATCATCCATTCACTCACATGCACATGGCCATGCTTTTCTCAGTCTTGCTTATCAAATGGATAGGATATCAAACTCCTAAAGGAGGGACAAATCCCATCACTCATAGTCACTCCCCATGTATCACAATCCATCTAAGCATCATCTTTATAACAACCCTTATTCAAGGTGACATTTGATGATGTGAAAGTACATCAAACAACATGTGATGAGTGTAGTAATTTCAAGTCTAAGAACCAAAATCACCACTATCACTATGAGAGATGACTCTGACTACCGATCATGGATTCCATGCATCACTCTCGATGTGGGTTATCTTGATATATTGTTCTCTAACAAGTATCTATGTATTTAGTTTCATATCACATATCATGACTAATGAGATTATGATATCAACCAACACACATTCTAGTGATATGTATTATTGTTGTCTGTCAACCTTCCACAATAAAATTAGACTAAGGATATAATAAGAATGTATATACTCTTATCATATGTATGATCTCATTGTTCAAGTCCTCAACCCAAAGGCATATGACATTGAGTAATATCATTCTTTAGCCATTTATTATGTTACATTATTATTTCATAACTAAATAAATATAATAAATTGAAATATTTCCTCTATTATTAATCAAATATTTTACAAGGTATGCCAATAATCATATGATTGACTCTCTGGGCATACATACCAATAAACTCTAACTTTCACTTAGAGCCAATCACTCATTAATTTAATCCCAAGTGATCTAATATGACCTTCATGCTTCTGCTATGCAAATGATTTTTTCAATGGGTCAACCACAATGCTCTCAGTTGGTACTTTGCAAATGTTCACATCTCCTCTGTAATGACCCCGCCTCCCGGTAACCCCCATTTAAGGGAGACCCGAAGGTCAGAGCCGTTATTCAATTAACAGGATCAAAGGTTCGACAAATAATCAATAACAATTATGAAATTCTATTAACTAACTGGAATTTGGTATAAAATTAAAACTTTGCTTACCTTTGAAAACTTGGAAATCTATATGTCCTGGTCTTGAATTATTCTATCTAATCCTCCTTGCACTTTATTTCTTTTTTCGAAATGTGCCACTTTACTATTTGTTCTTTCAATAGTTGTTCCTAAAACGTCGACAAACAAAACTTCGCTCAGTATATCGAAATATACGGGTATGTGGGAACAACCAAAAACTTGAAAATATGGATAACAATTTAATAATCACAATCAAATTAATTAACAAGCCAATTTACACTTTTCAGTATGACATTATCCACCGCTTTTGCCCTAACCCTGGCATACCCACCTTAGGGTGCCCTTTGCCAATGACTTAAGGTCACCTTCTCAATCCCGAGCTTGGTGCCTGGGGGTCACCACTCATGGTGCCCACTAGTCATGCAATATCATAGGACACCTTCTCATTCCCGAGCTTGGTGCCTAGGGTCACCACTCAAGGTGTCCATTGGTCTACCCGTCTGGGCTTGACCTTTGGTATCATCCATCAGGGTGGCATGTAGGTGCGAGAATACATATTTCTATTTTTGATGTGATAATCATAGTGACTTTATGATTTGAAAATATGAACATCCAACAGATAATTTACATTCAATGCGATTAACCATCCGAAAAAAAAACTCGGGAAACTAAGGCGGTTATCCATAATTAACCACATACCTGATCCATAGCAACTTGATTGTCCAAGGAATAAGGATAAAGAATCAATCAACAAGCAATCAACAATATCCTGAAATTAATGCATGGGATCCAAGTGTTATAGTTTATCCAGAATATTCTAAAACTAGACTTGGATTCCACCTTAGGCTTTCTAGACCACATACTAGTATATTTTGATATACTGACTGACGTTTTGTTTGTCGGCGTTTTAGGAACAACTATTGAAAGAACAAACAGTAAAGTGGCACATTGCGAAAAAAGAAATAAAGTGCAAGGAGGATTAGATAGAATAATTCAAGACCAAGATAGATAGATTTCCAAGTTTTCAAAGGTAAGCAAAGTTTTAATTTTATACCAAATTCCAGTTAGTTAGTAGAATTTCATAATTGAAATTGATTATTTGTCGAACCTTTGATCCTGTTAATTGAATAATGGCTCTGACCTCCGGGTCTCCCTTAATTGGGGGTTACTGGGAGGCGGCGTCATTACAATTGGTATCAGAGCCATAACCCCTCCAGTAGGTGGGGTTGACATGGGCATGTGACATGCCAGTCTTGAGCTGTGCGGTCCAGGCAAGTTGGAAAGGGCTATCCGTAGAGATGACATGGAGCCACCCTTGCGCTGGTAGCCGTGGACGGGAGCTGGGTGTCCATGGGCCATTGTGGGTCTACGCTGAAATGGGGTCATATTATGAGGCCATATAGTTGAACCTTGATGAGGACGTCAAGAGTCTAAGTAGGGGAGATTGTAACATCCCAGGAATTGAGGCCTCGAATAAAATGATCTTATAAGGAATGATTGGACTACCCATATCACCAAGGTGCACCTCCTTTTCCGGGAGCCCATCACTAAAGAACTCCATAGTTAAGCGTGCTCAGCTTGGAGTAGCACTAGGATGGGTGACCAGTTAGGAAGTTGATCCTGGCTTGCGCGTCAATGTGGATAAAGTGCGCAGTTAAGGCTAGTAGTGGTTTTTGGGGCCAGTCGTCATTCTTGAAACACTACTAGAGCCTTGGCTCTGATACCAATTGTAACGACCCTGCCTCCCGGTAACCCCCATGGTAACACATCCACATGCACATAGAGATGGTTATATATGGGTCTATAGGTTCATTCTCATGCCATGTACTCTTCACTTAGCTTCTCGAGACCCTATGAGACCTCCTTAGGTTACCTCAAAACCAACCCAACTGGTAAACTTCCTACCAAAGGGTCGCTCTCCCAGGATGGGAGGAAACTACACCTTTATAACAACAGTCACAAGCATTCTTAGGGTTTACATTTGTATGAGCATGCTTAAACCAACAACTACTAAGGCACAAGAGTACCTACAAAACCATGCTAGGTTGCACTTGTTCTCTTCCTCAACATTACATCAACTTAGTTTTGAGGGGTTCATCAAACATACCCTTAACGTAAGGGATTTCCTTTACCTCTACACATGAGGAGTACCATGCTCGAAACTACAGAGACTCAAATCTCATCATGAGCATCAGATACACTGCTTCCCCTCTTAGGCCTAGGAACTCTAGGCTCACCTTTGGGTATCCAACTACATGATCAATCTCTTAACCATGAATCAAGCATGTCCAAGGTATGTCATGTACTCCCATAAACCTTTCATATGAGCAACCCTCAAAGTCGAGTCCTCCTCAAGGACAACCAACTAGGTATAAAACCTCACCACAAGTTACTTAAACATCCTCAGGGTTTAAGGCACTCTTTACTTCATACAGCATGTAGTCACTTATACCATGGGTACCAGAAGATTCCTCTAAAGGCAACCAAGATATCATCAGCCTTCAGGGATTAATCATAAGGCAACCACTATCTTCCCCTTAGGTCGCATCATTCCCAACTACCCACTGTACCTTATGTCTCAGAATCTAAGTTTCCAACCCTCTTGGTTGAGTCCTGCCTCTCTCTCTAGAGCTAAAACCACCTCCAACCATACCTACTAGAGGTCACTTCTCCATGAAGTCTCATGTTCTCAAGCAAACCCCTATGTGGTTGAAGCCCATGCTCAACTCATGTTTGGCTCAAGATTAGTCATATCTCTTTATGCTTATCTCATAAGCCATCCATCATGCCCTTTTGGCCAGGGTTTCAACCTACTGCCGTCTACTGACGTACTCTACGTGCAATCTATACCCTACCTGCATAAGCCCATAGGGTTCTATAGGTTCTCCGCCAATCGAATCCACGAAGGAGCTATCCTTTGCACTAGCATGCACGACCCTCTCTAGGGTTGGGTCGCCAAAGTACTAGGTCATCTATCCTCTTATGGCATTCCAAAGGCATGTCCAACCAAACACTCGGTCAACCATGACATCTAACTCACCATGTCATCTCTCTCTCTAACCTTCACTTAGGGTTAGGGTTAACCTCATCCTCAAAGGATGTGCTAGGTCTCTACTTCTAATGGAGGCCTCTACCTCCACCACTAACTCTCTCTACTTATCCTCCTGCCAAGGAGGTCTATCCTCATGCCTCTCCTGAGGGAAATGACGACTTATGTCATGCGACCTAAGCATGTATCTATTCTTTTACGCTTACTCTATTAAGCTTATGTCCATGACATCTAATTTACATGCTTTTTATTTGTTTGATTTGAGGATCCCTTAATCCTTATCAACCTTACCCATACCTCAAGAGGGTGAGGAGAAGAGAGAAAACCCTAATCCCTAAGGTCCTTAATAGAATTTGAGTTGAGAAGGGATGAACAAGATGAGAGAATCTTAAAGGTATCTTATTTCGAGTCATATACTAAGACATCGGCCAGGCAGTCACACAATCTGGGAGTCCTCGTATTCCGACTAGCGGTGCGGAGGAAAATATTGCCAGCCCCTCAGACGTGATCCTTTTCTAGACACCTCAGTCTTTTAGACAATCCTCTAATAACTCCCTTGGTTTCTACAGAATTTGTAAAATTTAATAATTATTAAAGATTAATTGAGGAACCTATGCTCTGATACCAATTGTAACGACCCCGCCTCCCGGTAACCCCCAATTAAGGGAGACCTGGAGGTTAGAGTCGTTATTCAATTAACAGGATCAAAGGTTCGACAAATAATCAATAACAATTATGAAATTCTACTAACTAACTGGAATTTGGTATAAAATTAAAACTTCGCTTATCTTTGAAAACTTGTATGAGATGGAACCGTCTGTGTATATGCTTGGATTACTGATGCAATATGGGTTCATTGACTTGTGTAGTGGCTCCACTATCATCAGAATATAGCTCAATTGCACTGTAGATGTTTGGAACCACCCCAAGTTTTGAGATGAACTTCTTGATCCAAACAACCTCCATTGTTGCATTAGATGCAGCAACATACTCGACCTCTATTGTAGAATCAGCAACTATCTCTTTTTTGGAACTTTTCCAACTTACAACTCCATTTTTTAGGCAAAACATGAATCTATATGGCGATCCATAGTCATCTTTGTCAGTTTGGAAGCTTGAATCGGTGTAATCTCTTACCCCCAACTCTTCCTTTGTCTCATAGATAAGGAACTGATCCTTAGTTCTTCTCAAGTAATTAAGGATGTTCTTCACGGCAGTCCAGGGGGCATCGTTGGGATCTGACTGATATTTTTTTTTCATTCATAAGGCATATGACACATCAGGATGAGTACATAACATTGTGTACATGACATATCCAATTTTATATGCATATTGAGTCCTATTCATGTGTACCCTTTATTCACAATAATTAGGACATTGAGACCTAGAAGTAGTAACACCATGAGACATGGGAAGGTATCCTCACTTCAAGATCTCCATGTTCAACCTCTTCAACACTTTATCAATGTATATGTTCTGACTTAGTCCAAGAAGCCTTCTAGATCTATCTCTATAGATCTTGATTCCTAAGATGTAGGATGCTTCACCTACGTCCTTCATAGAGAATATATTTCCTATCCATGTCTTTACCATATGTAAAGTAGGGATGTCATTCCCTATGAATAGAATGTAATCAACATGAAATATGAGGAATACAATTATGCTCCCACCAAACTTCTTGTAAACACATGGTTCATCTTCATTCTGACTAAATCCAAACTCTTTGTCTATTTTGTCAGATAAAAAATTCCAGTTCCAAGATTCCTTCTTCAATCCATAATTTGTGTCCTTTAGATTTATAGAACACTCAAGTTGTGTCATTTAAACAACCTTAAGAAGATTTCCATTAAGGAATGTAGATTTAACATCCATCTTCTAAATCTCATAGTCACGATACGATGCAATGGAAAGCATGATCCTGATGGACGTAACCATGAAAATTGGAGAAAAGGTCTCATCATAGTCAAAACCTTGAACTTTTCTATAACCCTTTGCAACCAATTTACCATTGTAAGTTTTTACATCACCATCCATGTCAGCCTTCTTCTTGAAGACCCAAAGGAACCCTATAGGTTTTACTCCTTTAGGTGATCTACCAAGGTCCATACCTTATTGGTATACATGGTTCCATCTCAGATCTCATGGCCTCAAGCTATTTCTCATATTCTGGTCCCTTAAAAACTTTTAGGTAGGTAGTTGCATCATAATGAATGACTGAATCATTGCCTTCTTGAGTCAGGAGATAGAAGAATCTATCTGGCTCAAGGTGTTTCCTACTACATCTACATGGTTTATGTGTTGTATGAGGAATTTGAGATTCGGTAACGGTTTGCGACTCTCTATGTTCCTCTTGTACCTTTATAGGTTCAATGCTTTCTTGTTAGTCTCAAACCTCTTTGAGTTCTTCTTTCCTCCCATTGATTCCTTTGAAAATGAATTCCTTTTCTAGGATACAACATACCTGGCAACAATCTTGTTGGTGTCAGATGGAGTATAAATGTAGTATCCTTTGGTTTCCCTAAAATATTAAACTAAATAACATTTATCCAATTTGTCTCAAAGATTTTCATGAAACTACTTTCTTACATAAGCTTGACAACCCCAAATCATTGTAAAAGACACATTGGCACACTTCCCATACCATAATTCATGTGGTATTTTTGGAACCAATTTAGATGGTACACATCATAGTGAAAACTTGGCGGTTTCAAGAGCATAAGTCTGAAAGTAAGTCAGAAGTCAACTACACTCATGATTGGTAGCACCATATCTAGTAGTGTGAGATAACTGCTTTCTAATACACCATTATGTTGTGGTGTTCCAGTTGGAGTCCACTGTGATACGATACCACGGGCTCACAAAAGGTCCTCAAACTCTTAGTGCTTGAGTATTCTCCACTCGATCCAAAAAATGTGCATTTATACTTTTACCAAGTTGGTTTTGTAATTCATTCATGAAAGCCTTGAACTTTTCAAGCATTTCTGACTTATGTTTCATCAACTAAACACAATCATTCCAACTGAAGCCATTAGTAAAGGTAATGAAATATTAATAATCACCTCTAGAATTTGTTCTAAAAGGGTTGCATGCATCAGTACGTATGAGTCCTTATAGATCACTAGCCCTCTCACAATTACCAGTGAAGGGAGTCTTGGTCATCTTGCCCAACAAACAAGACTCACATGTCTCTATTGATTGAAAATCAAAAGAGTCTATCTAACCATTTATGGAGTCAGTATATGCAATTCTCGTTGATGTGCACTAGACGACAATGCTAAAGATATGTTATGCTACAGTTGTTGAGTTTTAATCTTTTGGTATTAACTTATAAACATTTGTCTTTAGATTCAACACATAAATACCATAAGACATTGGGGCATTAACATAAAAGATCTCATCTTTAGAAATAGAGCATTGACCATTCTTTATATGAAATTCATATCCATCCTTGTACGTACAAGATATAGAAATTGTGTTTCTATTTGTGTTCCTTAAATCTAATACAAGTCCCATGGGTAGAGATAAATTAAAGGTTCTAACTGAAGTGGTAGCAATTCTTTCTCCATTTGCAATGTGTAATATAAACTCACCCTTTCATAAAGGCTTACTTAATTTTAGATCCTGCATATTAGAGTATATGTGAGATCCACATATGATATCTAGTACCCAAGATGAATAAGTAGACAAATTTATCTCAATAACATATATACATAATGTGGATATCTCTATCCCCAGCTTTGTCTTCCTGAATCCCTTCAAGTACAAAGGACATGTTCACTGCACTTTTCGTTATCCTTATCTTGAGTGTTGAAGGCTTGGAATTTATTTTGGCCTCAAAACTCTTCTTGTCTTTGATTTCTTCCTCAAACTCTACTTTGTTGATCAACATCACAGACTTATCCTACTTCATTCGTTTTTTAGCATTTATCAACATGCCAATAAATTCTGATAGTGGATTGGCTATGTTACTCAAGTAATAACACTTGATAAATTATGTATATGATTCAGGAAACAATTTTAGAATCATATATGTGGACAACACTTGGGTCAAAGGGAATCTTAGTTTTTCTATATATTCTACATGTCTAATTACATTGAGCACATGGGTCTCTAATTGATCGCTTTCTACCATCTAACACTAAACTAGTGGTGTTGAGACACATTGTACCTTTCTTTCTTTGCATTATTATGGTTCACGTTCTTAAGATGTGCTACCATATCAAGCATCCCCATGTCTTCACAGTTCTCAATCAACTCACAATACATGCAACATGTCATAAGGTTCTTAATATCTAAGTCATCATTGTTATGCTTCCAATAAGAATCCTCATCAGCTCTAGGCACATTAAGAGAATGCTCTTCTGGAACTAGTGTATCTTGGACATAGAGCTTATGATCATCATTGAGAACCCTTCTCAAACTCCAAAACTAGTGATGGAAAATTATCTTGTTAAGTTTGTATTTCTTATAAACTAAATGCAAAAAGGATTTGTTTACCATTGAATTATATAAGAAAATTTTCTATTTCTCAAAACACATTTGATTTGATTTGATTAAAACAAAATTTTATGATGTTTAAATATTCCTTTAAATAATTATCACCCCCACTATTTTGTTTGAATTGATAGGACTCATGTGTCAATTTAGAATATTACAACGTACAACCTTTTAGTGAGACAAGACCCAAAACAATTGAGTTATTACTTGGCCAATGCCAACATCCATAATCAATCATTAAGGTAGGGAAATTTTACCCAATTATATCTCATTCAATTCTTGGATATATGGTATGAACAACTCTTTGCCATAGTAATTTGCATGCTTCTAGGTACTTAATCTCATTAAGATCACCTAGTTAAGTCTGACCCAAAAGCCAATATGATAGTAATGCACCCTTCTTGGCAGTCTCAGATAACTACCTTCACACTTCAATGAGATGGATAGCACAACATGCTTGGCATGCCCACACTTAGTCGATCAAGATTTTTATGTTTGTTTTTTATGGAAAGTATATGAAACTTAATATCTTTGATTAAGGGATCTTATATTTATATGCATATATATACATATCCAATCACCAAATACTTATATTATGTATCATATACATGATACAACCTCAAACGACATATGCAATTTTAAATATGAGAAATCATTATCGTCATGCTATTGTAATTCCTTGGAGTCATAAGAAATTACTACCACCTAAGGTCTACATCATATGTAGCAACCTATTTTAGATGAAGATTTGTGCTCGAACCAATCCCAGTCGATCAGTTCAACTTTTCAACCAGTTGGGTCAACTCCTAGTTGGTCGGTTGGTGACTCAGAACACTAGTCTGGTCTCCCATCCAAGCAACGTCTGGACACCTCTAGTCAATCGATTGGTCTACTTGCTGATCAACCAGCTCCTCCCGCCGTCTAGCCTCCTCGGTCCTCCAGCCAATTGGTGCATGAGAAAAAATAGGCATTTTGTCTCATGTAGCATGTCCTCTTAGCCATAAAAAGTATTGAAACTATGCTAGTCCTAATTGACTTATTACATTGTAATAAGAAAATCTCGAGCTACATTCAATGGGAGCATATGAAGGAAAGAATTAATACTTTTACATATGGAAAAGGAGAGATAGGCTCGGTATGTAGACCGAGATATATGTAGGAATAACAACCATTTAACCAAGGACAAAGGTCTAGGGGTTTATTATCCATCACCATGCTAGCATCCACCATAAAAACCAATTTTATGGCATCATGTGTAAATTGCATATATATATATATATATATATATATATATATATATATATATATATGTATATATATATATATGTGTGTGTGTATATATATATATATGCATATATACATGTATATACACACACACATATATATATATACCTATATATACATATATATATATACATATACATATATATACATATATATACATATATATATGTATATATATACATACTTATATATATACATATATACATATATATATACACACATATATATACACATATATATGTGTATGTATATATATGTATATGTATATAAATATAATATATATATATACATATATAATATATACATATATATGTATGTATATATATATATTATTTTTTTGGTCGATCAAAAATCCAGTTACTATATAAATCCAAAACATTGGGTACATACTCTTTGCCCTTACACGTCTAGGGATGAGATTGTCTGAATAAAATTAAGAAGGGTTTATAAGCCCCCAAAAAGAAAAGGAACAAGAACTAAATCTTCTAAGATAATACAGACTCTGCCTAATTAATAAGGGCATTAACCAAAGAACAACCAACACAAACGCTAGCATCAACCCCACCTTCAAATTGTGTCATCCTGAAAGACTGGAATCTGCCCCAACATAAAAGGAAGGGAAATATCATCTAGAATAGATGAATATCAAGGTTCCTTCACCAATCCAAAAGCATCCAAGCTATAAAAAGCAATACAAGAGGTGCCCTTCCATGAGCTGTCCATCGGTTGATGTCCTTGAAAAGAAAAAGACCACCTTCCCCATCACTGGGATTGTGAACATCTCATAAAGTGTCAGGGACATGTAGATTTCCTAACCCTCTTCACCAATCAAGAGACAAGCAAATTTAGAGGCTCAACCAGATCACACATATGCACCAAGGAGAAATTCCCGGATCAGTAGGACTGGACTGGGTGAGTACAGTGCTCAAACTAGTCTTTTGCTAATTGACTTTTTCTTTCTTTTTGCCCACAACTGGTTGAATACCATGGAATCAAAATCCCACTGATCGAAGTCAACTTCTGAATCATTGGAGTTCTCATCCTCAAGTAGGTTCTCCTTCCTATCTTGGTACTTTTCTAAAAATCTTTAGCTCTCCTCGATCCTATTAATCTTTCAAGGGTTGGATCCCCAATCTTATTTGCCACGATTTGCTAGCTCCAACACCCAATCAAAGTCGAGGCTACCTTCATTTCAAATCGGGGTGCTCCCGAGCAAGTTAGGCTCAATCTGTTGAGTGTTGGTAACTTCAGGGAGGCTCTGGTGATTGACAAAATGGTCAATGAGGACCGTATATATGATCTGTTGGGAGACAAGATCACGCAGATTATCATCCGCTTCATGGTGGTCGGGGACTTCAAAGTCTGGTGGCTTCTCAGGCAACCCTTTGGGTTTAACTGCCTTGGCATTACCACAAATAGTTGGTTTTCCCAACTTAACCTATGCATCCCTTTCAGGTGGTGTCTTCCTTATCTTCATTGGGCAAGACATGCCTCTGTGCCCAAATTTCTTGTAGTTGGGGCAGATAACCAGGTAGGCTATCACCTCAACCTTCAGCAGCTTTAGGACTAATTCGATTTCAACCATCGTCGCCTTAGGCATCCTTGTGTTGCTACCTATCTCTATACAGGCTAAAGCTTTTCCAAGATAGTCGGTGGAGATGGAGTGATCGTCGAAATCAACTGGCTTCCCTATGGTGCTGGTGACATAGACGATGTGCTTGCACGTCCACGGTAGCCCTAGGTTCTCAATCTTGAACCAAACTAGAGCGTGCATGAGGGAGAGGGGCTGAAGAGGTAGACCTAGTTGCCATGGATGAGAAATAATGAGAGACCCATCCATGAACCAGGGAGCCTCGTTCAGGACATGTTCCCTTTCACTGTGAGTCACTGTGACTCGGCATCTTCACAATGAAGCCCTCACATTCTTCGACTATCGCCTCAACAAGGATGCTAGAATGCCACTGCCTACGGATCCAACCGATGAGTTGGTCCTTGTATGGTTTCCTACCCACGAAGCGAATAGAGAGGTACTCCTCCCATTTTGGGATGGAGCAATCCTGGCTTGATATGGATGCGCATCTCACTCCGTTTCTGTAGATAGGCTCAATGAAATCAATCGACTCGAAGTCAATCTCTTAACGGTCCAGCCTACTGATGCTAAGCCAGTCTGTGAATCGATCTGAGATTGAATTTTTGTCGGATCTTCTAGGAAGTGACTTTGGGGACTGGAGGTGGAGCTCAAGGTCTCCACGCGTGGTTGAACCCATGGCGATTCTGGGGATTTGGTTTTCTCAGGCTTGCCTCCTTATCCATTCATTGTTGTTTGGCAAATAGGAGGAGTCGATGAAGACTCTATGGCACCCTGCCCTCTCCCCCCTCTTCCGCTAGGTTGTGCCCATGCCCTCATCCCCTGCCGCCGCACCCCTAAGCCATCTCTAATATATATATATATATATATATATATATATATATATATATATATATATATATATATATATATATATATATATATATATATATATTAGTTGGGACTGTATGCAGTACTTAATATGTTATGCACATTAATCATTTTAAGTATTCACATTGTATGCAACAAAATAAATGATGATAACATAATATGATCATATCCGTTATATTCCAAAGCATAGTAAATTGGCATGGCTTTACTACCACTATTATGAAATATGGCGATAGATACAACAGCGGAAACAAAAATGTTACTACCATATTCCCCTTTGAAGACAAGATCATGACAATAACTTTGTAATGGAAAAGAGGGTTGTAAGGTTTATACATGAGCCTAAACCAACTCCAATGACTATCCTTTGTTGTAGTATGCTCAATTCTCAAGTCGCACGTAGATGACTGTCGAAAGTGGCATCTTGGTTCATTATCACGAACGACGATTGATTGCATCCTCCTAGTGGGTGGTACATGCTTCCTAGTGTCAAGAATAGTCCACACAGACCATTGGGAACTCCTGTCATTCTAGATGCACGGGCAAGAAGTAGTTGTCCCTTCTAGTCAGTGTGTTAGTGCCAACTTGCTCTCGCAATTGTCTATCCCTTGCATATCCCTCCTTATGATGGGTAGGACTTTCTCATGTTCTTATGTTACCATAACTCTGAGAAGACACCAATTGTCAGAACTTATTGTTATGTCTCTAGAAGGTCTCTACTACCCCTCTATTTATAGGAGGGTTGGGGTCAGACTTTCTAGTTCATCTGGTAGTCGAAGAGACCAATTTTCATAAATTTTTAGGAACATGTGAATTACAAACTGGTCGGTTCACCTTGAATTGGTTGGTTCACAGGTGAGTCGATCATTTCAACCCTTGAAACGATCATTTCAAAATGTCTCCCAATTTGTAATTCTATTGGCAATAAATATTTGATTAATGCACAACATACATTTAGCATCATTCCTTGATCCAGTCACATTATTCAATCAAATGGTTAGTTCACAACCTAAACCAGTCAGTTCAAACATCTAAGTCGATCAATTCACTTAGTGGATGGTTATTTTAGTGTCTTGGTTCCCAATCTTTTTATAAATTGAATACCTAACACTTTATTAATCAAGTTGAAAGGATACTCATCAATAAACTCCTATTCCAGGTGTATCCTATGTGTGTCATCCAATACGTTCCAGGTTACATTGGCAGTGAATGTCCATAATTGATTGATGACATCACAAGCAATGTGTGGTATCTAGCAAGATGTCATTTCTACCCAAGTAATTTGGAAAGTTGGAAAAAAACTTAAACCTACATTTGGTGATCAATGTTATAGTGATTGTATAGTTCCTTTGTCTCTGATATCCAAATTGAACTTGAGGCATGTAATTGTCATCCTCTTAATGTTCAATCCATGTTCCTTGAACTAGGGAAGACTGTTTGAGATATAAGTGATCTCATTATCATCCATTGACTCACATATACATGGCCATTCTTTTCTCATTCTTTCTTATCAAGTGTCCAAGATATCAAACTTTTGTAGGAGGGACAAATCCCATCTACATCACTCATAATCACTCCCCATGTGTCACAATGCATCTGAGCGTCATCTTTATGACAACCCTTACTCAAGGTAACATTTGATGATGTCAAAGTACATCATCAACATGTGATAAGAGCAGTGATTTCAAATCTAAGAGCCACAATCACCACCATCACTATGTGAGTTTATTCTATCTACTGATCATTATTTCCATGCATCACACTCAAGGTGGTTATATGTCTGCTACATTGTTCTCTAACAAGTATCTATGTGTGTGATATGATATAACATATCATGATTAATGAGATTCTATCGTCAACCAACACACATTCCAGTCTTATGTGTTATCATTGTCTATTAGCCTTCCACAATAACATCTGACTAGGGACATAACAAGAATGTATATACTCTTAACATCTGTATGATCTCATTGTTCAATTTGTTAACCGGAAGGTATACATCATTGAGTAATATTGTTCTTTTCACATTTATTATTTTACATCATTATTTTATAACTGAAAAAATAGAATAAACTGGAAGATTAAATTTATTACTAATAAAATTGTTTACAAGATATGTCATTACAATCACCATATGATTGGATCTCTAGGCATATATACCAAAAATTTCAGGTGGGCTTTGCAAGAAATTATCAATGTATGTGAAGTTGACAGGAAAGCAATGTATTTGGGTTTGCCCATGGCTAT
Source organism: Alisma plantago-aquatica (assembly GCA_963693085.1). NCBI lineage: Eukaryota > Viridiplantae > Streptophyta > Magnoliopsida > Alismatales > Alismataceae > Alisma > Alisma plantago-aquatica. The sequence goes on from OY856414.1 coordinate 475,439,086, forward strand.
AAGAAGATCTAAAATGCAAGTCTTCAATTATGTGAAGGAAAGGATCTAGAAAAAACAACAAGGTTGGAAAGAAAGGTTCTTATCCAAACTATGCAAGGAAGTCTGTATCAAATCTATTTCTAGACACCTACAACAATTATTCATGAAATCGAGGGTTGCATTAAAAGATTTTGTTGGAACTCCAAAGGCTTCGAATGAACATAGAATGGCAATGTTGAGCCAACCTATGTAAACCAAAAAAGGAAGAAGGGATGGGATTTAGATATTTGCACACTTTTAGCCATGGATTGTTAGCCAAACAAGTCTGGTGAGTTCTGTCTAAAATTGACTCCCTCACATATAAGATGTTGAAAGCTAGATATTTCTTGAGGAATTCTATTCTATAGTATAAAAGAGGCCACAAACCAAGCTACACATGGAGGAGAATCTAGGGAGCCAAGTCTGTAGTTTTGAAAGGTTTAACTTGGTGAGTAGGCGATGACCAAAAGATCAATTTGTGGATGAATCAGTGGATATACAACTTAACCAAGGACTTAAGTGCCTAATGCCTAGAGACAACTACTGTGTCCATGAAGGTTAGTGAATTGATAATCGGTGACATGGCTGAATGGGATGAAGAGACTATGAATATGCTTTTACCATTGTTCATTTGTCATAAAACAAAGAGCATGATGTTTAGAATTAGATAGATGCCATACTACCCCATATGGTGGCCTGAACGTAGATGTAACTTCACTGAAAAATTCTCTTACCTTAGAAATGCATGCTACATGGAAGGTCGGACAACACCAAATGTGAGGATTCGAAGTTGGGTATGGATTTTGGGATGGCATTCGAGACTCTAACACTTTGTCTGGACCAAATGCCTAGGAATCCTAGCTATGTTAGGAAGGTTGTATGATAGACATTGCAACATTGATGGAGTGTGCCTGATATGAAAGGAGGACAAAGAAGCATTCTCCTACATGCTCTTTGGATGAAGAGAGGTGAAGAAGGTCTGGTCTCATGCACCGAAACATAACCGTATTTATGAATCAAATACACTTCTTCTAGTGGTTCAACAACTCTATCTAGCACACAAACCTATAGAGAAGGTTGATGATGCCCTAGCAGTGATGCAGGGAATTTGGTCATGGAGAAACAACTTCAGCTACAATGCATAAGCAATGCATAGAGGCGTCCTCACAATATGGTTCACAAGCATCATTTATGACTACCCTATGAAGAACTCATCAAAGGAGGCCAACGTCTAAAAGAGCAGATGAGAACATATCGCACAGTGGCAACCACCATTGAACGATCAGTTGAAGATGAATACAAATGTCATATTGGGCGGGCAAGGGGGGATCATCATTGGATGCATCTTTTGCAACTCAAGGGGTGTTTTTGTGGAGATGATTGTAGAAAGAAGGAAATTCTCCAGCTTGAATAAAATTGGATAAGTGTTAGATCCTTTGGTTTGCATGCAAAAGGTCGAGGACAAAAGATACCACAATGACTTGTTTGAAATGGACTCTTTGGTCTTGGTTTAAGCTTTAGTTAATGATTCCAGTAGGTTTGACAAGTTTGGTCTTATAGTTGATGACATCATTTGTTTAGTTATTTCCTTTAATTTGGTGTCTTGTTCTTTAGCTAGTAGGTCCTATAATATGGTTACCCACTCCATTGCAAGATTTCCATTACAAAGCAACCTAACTAGTAGTTTGGTGGGTGGTTGTTATTCCCACACCTATCATGAACCATGTTCTTTCCAAATACAATAGTTAAATAAAGTTGTGCTTGAATTTCAAAAAAAAAAGTTGAAAGACCCCATAGTACTGATCAACATTTACCATGATGAATGAAGACTAGTGTCACCCTTGTAAGTGGTTTGTATCTTTATTTGTTCACTACAACAAAATCTAATAAAGGTTAGGGATTCACAATCAAGATAAGCTTCTAAGGGAATTCATTACTAAATGACATGACTTATCCCTAACTAATTTATTCTCAATCCATCAATCCTTGACCTATAAAGGAGAATGTTGGCTTAGAAATAATATTTTTGGAAACAAGATTTTATGAGCTTCCGATACTAGACTGAAATTTCCTTGAATTCCTTCTTGTCATGTTAGTCTTTAACCATAGTCTTCTCAGTGTTGAATCACCTACATTTCCATTCCCCCTCAATCCTCTTCAATGATATGCATGTGTTCAACATACACACATCTACTTCCATCTGACTCATTCCTTTTTATCCTCCCCTTTGTTAATAGTAAAGTCCACTCAATCCTCTAATTCAAGTTGAATTCTTTCTCTCATCAAAGTCACTAACACTGTAGGTTCCTCACCCAACCTCAAGGGCCATGTGATGTTCTATCTTTACCCATGATGGTGACTCCTTTTGTGAAATTTAGTAATTTCATACGATAAAATTGGAACTTGGATAAAAATACATCTGTCATCACTCTATCAAGTTCCTTTTTGATATTGTGGAACAAACTAACAAGATTATTGATTGCAAATTGCATATCTATAGTAGATTATAGTGTGAGTTTCATATAATTCTTCTTGTTTTCTTCTATTTAGCAAAAAATAATTTATCTTCATGGAAAGATGTTATAAAGGAGATCAAATAGAAGAGAAACTTAGATATACTAATAATTTACTATGATTTCCTTTTAGTGGTGGGATTTTTTGGGTATATGTTATGTATTCCCTAAACCTATATGATGTATTTCTTAATTGGTGTTGGATTGTAACGCCTTGGACCACTTCCTGTAATCATTTTTGTTGTTTTGTAAATTTCAAAGATATTTCTATACATGATATTAACAAATTGAAGTCACATGCCTAGAAACATACTTTTTAGTTCTTATTAACTTATTACATTATTAATAAGCAATGAATTATGGAGAACCAACATATGTAAATAGGTTTTTATAAAATTCTTATTCCATTTAATTTCCTAATATAAATACAACATAAACTTTTGTAATTGTGATTCTTATTTTATATTTTATAAAAACATCATTGTTGTTTATAAAAAAATGATTCAACACTAGTTGTATAGCTCATACATGTTGTTGGATATTTTGGGTTCTTCTGATAACATTCAAATTTTAAACATGTTCCTCCTATAAAACTTTATGAAATCAGATTATATGTTGTATCATATGATGTATACTTGTATTGATGAGACTACTCTTTTATATGTTGGAAGAATTCTTGTTGAAACGTTTTGTAGAAAAGTCTGGAATAGTGATGCTATTGTGTCCAGCTTGATCATGAGCTCACACCTACAAAATAAGTGTATATGTTGTATCGTATGATGTATACTAGAATTTATGAGACTACTCTATTATATGTTGGAAGAAGTCCTATTGAAATGTTTTGTAGAAAAGTCTAGAATAGTGAAGCTATCGTGTCCAGCTTGATCATGAGCTCACACCTATAAAGTTTGTGGTGAAGATTTACATGTGAAGCTGACATGAGATGCATAGGTTGGATATACATTATATATGAGCTAGAGAGTATGATAGAAACAAACAACATAGGATTCTTTGGAAGTACAATAAATTAAAAATAGCCAAGAATCCAACTAGTCTAAGATATGTCTGATTTAGACATTTTTTCCTATTATTTTTCATGATTTGATATTATTTTTTTGGAAAATAAGTGTTGTTGTTAATCTTTCTTTATTGACTTCTTGAATTCACCTTCCTCCAATTTATGTGTGAGATATTATACTTGTAGTAAGCATTTTCATCGTATACACAAGTGATCAAGTGATAAACTTCCTCAACCTAACATATATCTTTTCTTCAAAAAAAATTCATTCATTTTATATGTGTCCAACCCTTTTTGCTACTTTAAGAATGGATAATTAAACAATAATCATCTTTTGAGAAGGTTGATCATATGCACACCTATTATCATGTGTTGGAACCACTACTCATATTGATTACAAGGGTCAACCTCCAATTATGGTTATGTTTTAGATTATGTTATTTTGTGCATTCATATAATGGAAGAAATTCAATTATAGGGATCTATTTATTGATAGGTCATCCATCAAATTTCCTAATAGTCTCATATTAAAATTATTGGCTTCTTTCACAGAGAACTCAAATCTATGGAAGGGTGTTATCTTTTTATCAGAATGTATTATGTAACATGATACAAATTCTTTTCCCATGAAGGTTTCTACAATATTCTACTGGGAATGAGAACAAATATCAATAGAGGATAAAGTTATCTATAGTAAAGTTGTGGAAGTACATTTATGGAATTCACAAGACAAAAACTTGTTCGGGGGGGGGGGGGGGGCACATTTTCAATTTTTATGGGACACATGTGTATATCTATTTGTGATAGCATATGACGTATATTAGTGGTATGCCCATTTTTTCAAAGGATATAAATTATTTTGACATACATGATTCTCCAATCATGTGTTTTAAATGTAAATAATATTGAATTTTGAATGGATAAATGTTGTGTGCTACCTAGTTTTTTCAAGTTTTGAATGATGATAACCATCTAATAATAATCATATTGAATGTTATATGTGTTTAAAATTAGTTATTTGGAATAGGATGGATTTCATTTATATTGAATGGTGGGACTGAATACAAAGTATTGACTAGGGACGCACAATTATGTTTTCTTTTTTAGAAAGCTCAAGGGCTATGTCTATTTATTAGGGAAATGACATGACCTATCACTACTAGTCACCAAGATTTTTATTTAGAACTTTTGTCAGGGATTGACCTCAAGCACTACATATTGGTCATTGATTCACATGTATCACTCAGGGTTTTGGTCTTCAGCTTTAGTAAGTTATGTAGTATTCCTTTCAAGTTGGTTTGATTCTTAAATATGTATGATTCACATTTTTTTGTCGTAGGTGTTGCAAAAACACTGAAAATAGTTTTTCTAGGTACATGGATTATACATTAGCATAATATATATATATATCATGTTATAGTTCTTAGAATCAACTTCTTAGTAGCCAAACACCAAATGACTGAATGAGCATATGTACTTCAGACTAGAATAAATAATAAGGAAACTTCATTAGGTCTTTTTGTTTTTGAAATTTGTTAATAATAAGGATAAATATCCCCAAGTATGGTTCAAATTTATAAGAGTTTAGAGTGTGCAACTAAAAAATAGATCTTACAATTTCTAATAACCAATATTCTCGTATATCCCTAATTGATAAACAATTGTAAAAATAGAACCTACATTTAGAAGATCCATTTTAGAGAATTCAAACACCAAATAATGAAGATGATGCTCAATGGGACGACATGTGGGAACAAGTGATAGATTATCATATATGACAAAGCATATCTCATAATTTAAATTTTTGTTTCAAAATACATTGTTATGAATGGGATCATCTCCCTTAGTTTTTGGACAATTTTTGTGTCATTCAACTCAGCTCATTGTTGTCCCAATGTTTTGAAATAGTAATTCACCATGATCCCTTGTTATAGAAACAAATCTAGAACCTATAGGGTTTTCAAGAATGGGGCACAATGGAATATATACAAAAATCTTCCCTTTATATCCTAGTTGTTGGATGTGTCATAGAAAAAAAATCTTGGTGAGCAAAGACATTAGAAAGGATAAAGATTACACTTTGCAAAAACTAGTTGTCCAACAACTATATGTGTCTTTTATTAGTGAGGAACTCAAAACTTTTGATATAGATCTGGATCGGCCACCAAAACTTCCAAATATGTGGAATAGGAGATTTGAATTGTACACCAAGTTACCTCTTAGTTGTCTTCTTTGCAGTGGCTTGTTGTTGTCTTGTACAAAGTCCTCTCCAAACCTTTGAAAGGGTGCCTCTGTCTCTACTTCAACCATGCAAATGATGGAGAAAATTATACACCACCTTGTCCACTAAGGTGAAGCGGAATAAGAGTTGTCGATATGCTAGTTGTCTCATAACTCCTTTCTTCTCCTATCTTGGGAAGCGGTTCTTTGGGGTTCTTTCTCTCTTTCTAAGAGAGATATGACATAAAACTTGTGTCACAAGTTGTCTCAAAAAATGTGGACCCAAATTTCAATCCCTTTCATAGTCGTTATCCCAAAAACAATCATAATGATGTAAAATTGGACTAGAATTTGGATTGGCCAATCAAGTTACCTAATCAGCAAATCAGGGTTTTGATGAGAATCAAAAGGCACTATGATTGGTTGATTTTGTTTCTTGATCAGTTGATCGACTCAGTTTAGATCAATATCTGAATTGTATTCCAATTTGAAGCCTTCCTTACTCAAATTCTTGACCAACCAACTTACCTGATCTGCTAATTAGGCTAGTCTAGTGAAAACTTCAGTCGTCTAGTTGACAATCAATTGATCCAAGTACCCAACCAATCCAAACTTCCACCATACAATCCAATAATCTGGTCAGATAGGAAATTACCATATAAATGATTCAAAACCATTCTAATCATTTGTTGAGAACTTCAATTCCCTCAAGAATCCTTATGTGTGTGACCTGATAGATTCCTTATTTCTTGGTAGTGATGTTCAAAAACAACACAAGAAAAGCTTGGTGTCTAGTCACACATCATTAGCACCAAGTAATAGGATAAGGGGAGAACAACTTTAACATTTAAAGTGAGAAATGTTACCATGACCATATAATCCCTTTGTCTTAAATATCTAGATTAAAATGGAGGAATTGAATTTCCTCATATCATCAAATTTATCATCCTTGAACTAGAGCATACTATTTGAGATAAGATATTGTGAGTTCATTATAATATATTGATCACATGAGAATTGACATGCATTCCATAGTATCACTTATCAAGTGGATGGGAATATCACTCCAAAGAAGGTAAAAATATCACTGAACTCACTCATAGTTATCCGCAAGTGTCACAATGCAACCAATCACTACCCTTTTAGCAACTCTTATTTGGAGCATGTTTGACTAGTGGTCAAAGAACCCAAAACAACATATGATTATTATAGTGATGTTAAGTCTAAGGATCACAATCACCACTATAACATTGAGATATGACTATGACATGTCATTACGTAACATCCATGTGTCAATCTCAAGTTGGCTCCATCTAGTACAACTTGTTCTCTAACAAGTACCCATGTATCTAAGTTGGTACTCAATAGCATGATTAAAGAGACATAGTCATCACCCACCACACATGCCAGTATTTTGCATTATTGTTTTCCTATAATTTCTACAGTAATAACTAATTATGAATATACCAAAAATAAATACTCTTATTACACATATAATTTCATGTTCGGGTCCTTAGCGGAGACCATATGTCATTGAGTCAAAACACTCATTGGACATTATTAGGTTTATTCTTTATCTCAATTATGAAAGACACATAATAAGTCAAATTGACTTTTATCAATTATCAAATCATGTACAATTTATCCTTATTTCAATCATTACATGATGGCTCTCAGGGACTACAAACAACATTACCAATTTCAACTAGAGAGAATAACTCATGAATGTAATTGCATGTGACCTAATATGACCAACATGCTTCTACTATGAAAATGCTTTCTTCAAGGGATCACCAATGTTGCTTTCAGTTGGTACTCCACAAATCCTAATATCTTCTCATTGTATCTTCTCACGTATGAGACGGTAATCACCTGGGTATGTTCTTGGAATGCTGATGAAATATGGATTCCTTAGCTTGTGCAATAGCTTCATATTTTTCATGGTATAATTGTATTTCTTCTTTAATGTTTGGAACCATCCCATGTTCAATAATGATCTATCACTAGATTTTGCTTATCTCGATATCAATCCCATTACCCAGTAGTAAGTGTCAAAGGAACTGAAGTTTTTGTCCTTGAGAGGTTCAAAAGGATCACTGAGTCACATGGAATAAGACAAATATCATAAAATATAAAAGATTAATAATAACTAATTTTCACATATAATACATCTCTCATGATATAGTGAACATGTTTTAGTATTTTTCATAAGAGTAGTATAGTTGATTAAGGAAGAATGATCTTGGGGGTCCATCTTCGAACGTGTGCATAATCTTGGGGGTCCACCTGTATTTCCTAAAATCATGAATTTAAGACTTGCAGTCAGTGCAAACACACTGATAAACTTTCAAAAACAATATAGTTTATTTTTCAAGAATAATTGTTCATGGAGGGACTTATAAAATAATATTATGGTCTATAAAAAAATCAAATCATTGGAAATCATTCATATTTTGTCATGATTTCTTCTATTTTTAAATCAAAAACGTTGAAAACAAGTTTAGAAACTTCTAGAAGAAGTGTGATCAATAAGTATATGGCATCTTCATAACAAAGACTGAACAGTATCCCCTTCCTCAAGATTTTGATATTAGCTAATTCAAAAAAAAGTGTGATTCAAGCCACTTCCATAGGAAGATCAATCCTCAATAGTAATACAGGTTCCTTAATTTTCTTATGTTCCAAGTCTAATAAACATATGTAAATAAGAAAAAAAATAAAAAAATTCATCACAGGGAATAGTAGCTCAGAAAAAAATGTAGCCAAAATGCACACAATGGTTACTATTAAAAATTATAAAAAATAGAATAGTTAAGCCAAATAGGAGGAAAGGATGCCTTAAAAGAATAGTGGAGATCTTCAAATGATTAGGTTTCATAAGATTTGATTAGATCCTGATTCAGCATATGTAATGGTCAGTCATATATTTTCAACTTTATACGTCATAATAATCATACCATTAGGGTCTTTTAGATCCTTATAGTGACTTTGGACCGTATACTCATCCTTGATTTAAAATAACAATTTTTTAGGTATCATTATCTACATCCAACACAAAATTGAACATAAATTTACAGGATGCTCACCACTTCCATTTAGGATAAAACCCTTAAGTTTACAACAAGATGGTTAACATAGTTCAAAGGTCAACATATGTGGAAGGGTCAATATTCCTGACACAGGTCAAGATTAGGTAACAACAATAGGATTCTATATGATTTCCATGAGCACAAGTATCAAACGTTAGTAGATCGAATCTATGTTATTATAAATAAACATTTACTAAATGGGGTAGATATGGTGACTCGGATTCACACTCATCAAAGCTAGATCATTTAAACATAGTTAACATAATCATAAAGTTTCATGATAAATATATCAAGTTTAGATGAATATTTGATTGTGGTTATAGCATCATCACCAAAGATACATCATTTAAGAAATTTTAGCACAAGGATGTGACTAGTCTTGGAAATTAATGTCATTGGATGTTGTTCTCATAATTGAAACAACCTATAATTCACCTATTTACACATTATGTATGCAAGAGTTATGATCAATACAAGTTTTGAGAAAGAGTGTGTGGGTATACTAAGATGAAGAAGACGAGGGCACACTATAGTGCAACATCATTGTTGCTTGGAGGTGGCATCTTTGGGAAGAAAAGGGAGAGATGGGGTGAGGGGTAAATTTATTGGTATGATTACATTTGTGGTACTGAGACAAAGCTAAAGAGGGGTTTATATAGGGGAAAGGACCTAGGGTTAGGGTGTAATTTGGAGAGAAAATCCCCCATGGCATTACCAAGCTTAAAGCTTATCAAAGCTTTAGGATTAGGCCTGAACCATGGGGCAAAAGCATGGAAGTGGTATGGATCTTCAAGAGAGAGATAATGTATCAACAATGACGGTAAATGGAGGCTTGATGGACAAGATCCTAGACTAGAATTTCTCCGACCTGACGGTTGTTTCCCGCCCATCTGAGGTAGAAAATGACTCCAGAAGGAGGTCTCGGTCATAACCCTACTTGAGTGGGTTGTACAGAATGGTCCGAGCCCAATGGCACTTATCGACTCATTTAGCCCTTCCAACAGTTTTTTTGGGTAAAAAAGTGTATTCTTTGGGAATAAGGATCTAGGAAACTCCAAATAAAGTATTATTTGGACCCAGATCTTGTAATATAGAATAGAATATTTAAAAAATGTTTTATATCCACAGGATAACATTAAGTACTTAAATGGTCCAAAAGAGAAACAAGTCATATTCAAAGTATAATTATTAATATACAAGGTATATTTTTGTATCAAATTCATAATTAAGTGTCACAAAATGTCAAATTGTTAATGGATGATGAAGTATAGTTCAAAGTCAAAAGGGTAAAGTTCATCAAGATATAAATCCAAATATGTAGAAAACATTTCAAACTAGGGTTCTCAGTAATTACATGATCAAAATGTTACAAAACATGGACTTTCATTATAGTTGCTCAAACTAGTGTCATCGATTTTGGAAAATAGTAGGAATGAGGAAATAAAGTCAGCTCTCTAATTAGATCATCATTGGGGTAAAGTGCACTTTGTCACATAAAGTTCTTGATCCATATTGCTTCCTTTGTTACACGGGATGTGGCAATATATTTGTCCTCTATTGTAGAATCAACCAGTGACACTTTGTTGAAAATTTTCCATCTTATAGCTCCACCGTTTAGGGAAACACAAATCCTATTTGTGTTTAATGATCTTCCTTGTTGGTTTGTAATCTTTCATTAGTGCATCATTTGACAACTAAATCTTTCTCACTGCCATACACTACTACAGAAACAACGTTCAGTGACGCTTTTCTGGGCGTCGGTTATTTAGGAAAACTGACGCCTATAATATTAGACGTCGGTTATTTATGCAAACTAACGTCTATATTCGAAGACCAGCCAGACACGAGTACTGCTTTGTATTCAGCGTCGGCTGGTTATAACAGACTAACGCCTAAAATCGCCTGTGAAATCCAATTTTTGAGCAAAAACATTTCAGGTTACCTACAGCGTCAGTCTTTTAACAATTCACCGACGCCTATTTAAAAATAAAATTTGCGCGAAAAGTACCACTTTCAGTGTCGGTTATCCTTCGATAACCGACGCTGATAATGGTTCCCGCCAAATAATTTAGGGTAAAGGTTGTCTAGTTGGGCGTCGGTGTTTTACTATCAACCGATGCTAAATCATAATAGGCGTCACTTTTATAGATAACCGACGCCGTTGACCAACTTAATAATCCCGATCACCCGGCTCTTCCCCCTTTCTTCCTGTTTCATTGCGATATTGCTGTGTTGCTACCGCCACTCTCCTGAAATCACCCGATGACCCCGCTGCTGCTCGCCGCCTCTACTGCTGGTGCTTCTCCGCTCGCCGCCGCCACTGCTGCTGGTGCGTCGCTGCTGCTGGTGCACCTCTACTCGCCACTGCCACTGCTGCTCTGCTCATTCTCGGCGCCGCTGCTACTAGTTCACCGCCCACCGCTCTGCTCTCTCTTCTTCCGCCGCCACTGCTGCCGCCGCTCGCCGCCACGCTTTCCACGCTAGCTCCAGGTAGCGCTACCTCTTTGCTTCCTTCTCCCTAGCTATTTACCAACATGCAAGCACAGCCATGGCTGTGTTGGCCTACCACGGTCGTGCTGAATAGCACGACCATGGTAGGCTAACACAACCACGGCTGTGCTTGCTGTTGGTAAGGATATGAACATTTTTTTATGTAATGCTTTATGTAAATCCTAGGATATGAACAATTTTTTTGCTTGCATATATTTGTGCTTCTAATCCTAATGTTTGACTTAATTTAGTAAATTTTGATGCATGTTGAAATAAGATTTAAACTTGTCAATTCTAGCATCCTAATTTGATTTGATTAAACCTAGCATTGATGAAACACTAACATCAATTGTGATGAAACCCTAACATTAATTGTGATGAAACCCTAACATGTACATATCTATTATTGTGTTTGTTGGCCTAGAAACCCATCTAGGATTTACTCATTAGGAGTAAATCTTGGATACTCCCCGGTTTGGGACTATTCTTGAACACCTAATCTCACTTAGGATGTAAGTGTATAATGTGTATTGGGTTTTCGAGAAAATTTCGGCAGCATTTCCCCGTTTGTTCTCTAAGTACATATGTACTTAGAGAACAACGGGGAAATGCTGCCGAAATTTTCTTGAAAACCCAATACACATTATACACTTACTAGTGAGATTAAGTGTTCAAGGATGGGATAGGTGGTACACATTTATTATATATAAGAATGACATCACATGTGTTTGTTGGCCTAGAAACCCGTCCCAGATTTACTCATTAGGAGTAAATCTTGGATAGTCCCCGGTTTGGGACTGTTCTTGAACACCTAATCTCACTTAGGATGTAAGTGTATAATGTGTATTGGGTTTTCGAGAAAATTTCAGTAGCATTTCCCCGTTTTTTCTCTAAGTACATATGTACTTAGAGAACAGTGGGGAAATGCTGCTAAAATTTTCTTGAAAACCCAATACACATTATTCACTTACTAGTGAGATGAGGTGTTCAAGGATGGGATAGGTGGTACACATTTATTATATATAAGAATGATATCACATGTGTTTGTTGGCCTAGAAAGTGAACAATCATTGTTCTTTATATTACTTGTACATTGGTATAAATTAGAATGAACAATCACTAAATTATATATTGTTTGTATGGAGTCCGGCTTCATTGTAGATAATAGGAGTAAATCTTGGATAGGATGTAAGTCTATACCCTGATCTTGTCCTAATATATACTTGTTTTCTCTTTGATCATAGAATGGATAGATCATGGATGTCCATTCGCAATCGCTGCACCCCAGAGTTTATATATGGTCTTGATCAGTTTATTAGATTTGCCGAGGAACATAGGAAAAAACCTACATATGGGAGTTTGACTACATAGATTTCAGAATTCCGCTCTTTAAATGTAATTGGGTTGATAACACCAAAGGAGTTATAGTGGATGAATTGGGTTTCACTTTGGTGAACTTTGAAAAGATTGGCGAGAAGGGTGAACCATTCATATTGGCATCACAGGCGAAACAAATATTCTATATCGATGATCCTGCAAATGATAAATGGTCGGTTGTTCTTCATGGTAAAAGACAGTTCATTGAAGATCCTATAGATGAAGAAGAGTACTATGATAAGTATGATGACTCCAGTCCATTCTCAGTTGGGTTGCCAACTCCACAAAATATTGAAGCTAATGATGACTTATGTGTGCGCGGAGATCACAATGAAGGATTGTTAATTGATAAAAGATCACAATTTTAGAGACATGTATGTTTATATTTTTTTACAAATGCTAGTTAATACAAATGCTAAATGTTTGCCTTTTTTTGGTTAATACAAATGCTAAATGTTTGCCTTTTCTAATTAATACAAATGCTAAGTGTTTACCTTTTTAATGACATTTTCAGATGGCTGACCATGATGAGCTTGATGTCCACGATGAGCATGTTGTCCATGACGAGCATGGCGAGGATACCAATGTAAGTTCTAAAAACATATCATGTATTTCTATAAAATGCATTATCTTATAGTTATGTCATATATCCCATATTTCTATATTGCGCTAATTCAGTGGGTTTATTTTTGTCAAATTTAAGGTTGATGATGCACATGGACCCACTGAAGAACTGGAGCAACTTGATGCGCAGCACCAAACACTTAACAAGAAAAGGGGAATCACTCTGTTGAAGAATTTAATAGCGCTGAGTGGTAGTGGATCCAAATTGGTTGTGGAGTTTGATAATGGAGGAAATGCAATTGGAGTGAACCGCAATAATTTTGTAAACTATCTTGGGTGTGTCACTCGAAGCCATTGTGGTGTTAAGTATGATAATTAGCATAAAGTTCCTCAGGGGAAGAAAGACTTGATATGGAAGCATTTATGCGTAAGTTATTATTATTTGCAATTCTATTTTGTAGATTACAAATTATATTATTTGCAATTCTATTTTTGGATACTAGTTAATAAGAATTCTATTTTACAGAATCTGTTTGCATTGGATGAGAAGATGCATCGTAAAAGCGTAATGCAACGCGCTGGAAAGATGCTTAGGAACTATAGGAGAAATCTGAACAGAGAATACATAAAAGATGGTGATAAGAAGAAGAAGTCAGCCCTTGAGCAGTGGAACTTCTTGGACAAAGAAGATTGGGACAATTTTGTTGCTTCAAGAAAATCTGAAGAATTCAAGGTATTAGGCGTCACTCCCAATTTAATTAATATATGTTGTATTCACCTATTCAAGATTAACATTTAGTGCTACTAACCAAATCATTAATGTGCATACTAACTAGGCCCTCAGTGATGCGCAAAAAGCAAGGCGTGCACTGAATGTGCATGACCACACTATGGGTCCAAAGGGCTATGAAAGTGTTCGCCAAAGACTACAGGCGGAGTCTACGGCTACTCAGGAGTCTGCTCCTACTCAGGAGTCTGCCACACCCATGCCTCGCCATGATATCTGGATAGCTGGGAGGAAAAACAAGAAGGCTGAAATAAAGAAGCCCGTAACTACTGAGGCGGCTGTGAAAATGGTAAAATACAACTCTTAGAGCAATCGTTTGAATATTGATTATTTGTGGTGTTAACTTACCAATTTTTGTTGATGGTGATTAGCGGTAGCTGCACGAGCAGAGGAAACAAGGCATGTTCATCCCTCAGGGCACAAGGGATGAATTGACAGTTGCTCTAGGTAACCCAGAGCATCCTGGACGTGTTAGGGGTGCAGGCCCTGGTGTGGGCATCAAAGCATTCTTTGGGCCATCCCAGCGCAAACCCAGAGCGGGACTTTCACAAAAAGAGGTAACCTATTCTTTTTTTAGAATGTTATTGCAAAAGGGAATTCAATAATAAGAAGCTAATGTTTCTTTTTTCCATGTATAGGATAATAAGAGAGTCGAGGATATAGTTGCTAAGAAGGTCAATGATATAGTTGCTGAGAAGGTCAATGAAGAAATAGTGCGGTGGCAGGCATCTCAGGCTTCTAATCAGCCTATGGCGACCCACTCTTCTCCTGATGCACAGACTGCGAGTAATCCTGGAGACCCATCGCCTAGAACGACTGCTGTAAGTATTGTTTATGACATTGTAGCTAGTCTTTTCAAGATGATATGTTCGAAAGGTGATATGTATATATGTATAACATTCTTTACGTAAATTTGTAGGCATTGAAGCCATGCCACTTAAGAATGCAAGACTATGTTGTTGTAGAGGCGAATGCTTACCAGTCCCTTCCTGGGGCAACGTTTCGTGGGACTCCAATGCCGCAGGGCTACGTTCGTGTGAGCCCGATATGTGTATTACCCGATTGGAGGGAAGCTGCATTGCCATATGCCCACCCAGATATTGATACACTTGGTGAGGCAGAAGGTGGGGTGATATTGTGACCCAAAGCAGATGTCGTCTACACTACTGAAATTGTAAGATAAATTTACATTACTTTAGATTGTTAATGTGTATATATGAGGTCAACTGATCTGAAATTATATATACAGGTTAAAAAGAAGACACCCGGAGAACCTAGGCCTCCACCTCCACTTCCTGCATTACCAAGTTGGGTTCCAACTGACCTAAAATACCCGTTAGGTCCTGCTTGTAGGGGAATGGCATGTTGGCTACGGGCACATAATATACATTGCCCTATAATTGTTTCTTTAGAAGCAGATTATGCAGGTCAATCATACAATAGCTCTTTACTTATACAAGATATTATTGAGCTGTTTATGTATGATTGGCTGAATACATCAATGATAGAGACATGGATAAGGTGAGATCTTGTTTATACATCCATATACCTTATGTAAGATCCGGCGATCTGGTTTCTTATATATTAATGCATACGTAATACATGTTTTGTAGCTACTTCGTCGAAGATCAATGCAAACAATTTGCATTTGATCATGTGGGATTTTTTATTCCATCATTGATTAGTATGGTAGCTAAAGACCCTGATAGTGTTCAACAATATTGTATAGATGCTTTTACAGTTTTCGGTCAGCAAAAGAAGACAATAATAATAGCTCCATTCAATGTCAAGTAAGTTTACTTTATTTATAATTTGGACTTAAGAATATTCCATTTTTATTGTGCATTTTGAGTTATTAATTTTTAACTTTTTTACCTCTAGCGGTAGACATTGGGAGTTACTAGTTATTGTCCCCGGGACATTCACTATTTATTATCTAGATCCTGCGGGAAGTACATTGAACACTAAAATTGGACACATATTGAGAATGCCATTATTCTGGTGAGAAATATTTCATTTTTATATCCGTTAACATTTGTTATTACATTAATATTTAATTATGCAATTTACTGTGTTACATTAACATGTAGGGGTTTAGATGCATTCAAAAATGATGGAGGAAATGTCCCAAGGAGAAAGAACCAGCCAATAAGTTGGGAGAACGTAAAAGTCAGTTCCCGACTCCAATGTATATATTATTTATGTGAACTGTGCTTAATTGTATTTTTTAATATTTTGTATGTTTCAATTCATAGTGCGCTACACAAGACAACGGTTGGGCATGCGCATACTATGTGATGCAATTTATGAAGATGATTATCCGACATGCCGCATTGGATATTAATAGCATACATGAGGTATTATATATAGTCTCATTAGTTAGTATGAAATATATCAATCTTATTTTTATATTATTACTTATATATATATACATCATTCTCTTTGCAGGTGTTTAAAACTGACCACACTATAGGTAAATGCTTAAAAAATGTACATGATCCATATACGATGGAAGCATTAAATGAAATAAGAGAAGAATGGGCAAAAGCCATACAAGCAGTGGCGATTGTAAGATATAATTGGGATGTTGATAGCGATGTTGAATGATATTTTGTAAATGAATATTTCTAAATGTTTATACATGTTTGAATGCTTCTACATGTATTTGAATGTTTCTACATGTGTGAATGTGAGAATTGAATTGATGTCTGAATGTATCTACTTGTGTGAAAAAATATTTGTTGATTTTGTAGGTTTGTGGCCTGTTTGTAGGCTGATATCAATGGATGTCGTAAACCTGCAGTTCAGAAAACTGAACTGTAGGTTCTCATCCTACTGACCAGCCACAGCAGGCCTGCAAACTGATAAGAAAAAAAAATTAAAGTATAGGCGTCGGTTATTTATAAAACACTGTCATCAAAGGCCTACAACATCGGTTATTAGATAAAAACCGACGCCTAATATGACACACACCCCGACAGTGCACGAAAGCACGACCATGGTGGAAAAGGTGTCGCTTATTCATATAAAACCGACACCTATAGTACTAAACACAGCTGTGTCATCTGGGAGTATGGCGTCGGTTGTTCAGTTGTTAACCAACGCAGAAAGTGTCCTAGGTGGCGCCCTTCTTTGTGGCGTGAACCCTACAGACGTCGGTCAACTAAATATAACTGATCCCTATAGGTCATATAGGCGTCGGTTAGAAAATTGATGCCGAAGAGTTCGACCTTTAGCGGCGCCCACATAGGCGTCGCTTGAAAACCGTTGCCAAAGGGGGTTAAACAATTGACGCCAAATGTTGTTTCTGTAGTAGTGATAAATTCGGAAATTATTCTCAATTCTTTTTAAGTACTTAAGGATGTAAATTCTGCTATCCAACGACCATCATTGGAATCTGACTAATAACTGCTCATGATGCTCGAAGCATATGAAATATGTAACATCCCAGGATTTGAGGCCTCGGATAACATGATCTTAAAAGGAATGATTGGACTAACCATATCACCAAGGTACATCTCCTTTTCTGGGAGTCCATCACCAAGAACTCCATAGTTAAGCGTGCTCAGCTTGGAGTAGTACTGGGATGGGTGACCAATCGGGAAGTTGATCCTGGCATGCGCGTGAGTGAGGACAAAGCACGTAGTTAAGGCTAGTGGTGGTCTGTGGGGACAGTCGTCATTCTTGAAACTCTATTAGAGCCTTGGGCAGTGGGCCCGGGTGTTACAAATGGTATCAGAGCCATAACCCCTCCAGTAGGTGGGGCCCACATGGGCATGTGGCATGTCATTCTTGAGTCGTGTGGTCCAGGCATGTCGAAAACGGATGTCCATGGTTGATGTAGCCACCCTTGTACTGGTATTCTGTGATCGGGAGTTGGGTGTCCATGGGCATTGTGGGTCTACACTAAAATGGGGTCAGATTATGAGGCCATATATTTGAGCCTGGATGAGGACGTCAAGAGTCTAAGTGGGGGAGATTGTAACATCCCAGGATTTGAGGCCTTGGATAACATGATCTTAAAAGGAATGATTGGACTACCCATATCACCGAGGTGCACCTCCTTTTCTGGGAGCCCATCACTAAGAACTCTATAGTTAAGCGTGCTCAACTTGGAGTAGTGCTGGGATAGGTGACCTGTCGGGAAGTTGATCCTGGCATGCGCGTGAGTGAGGACAAAGTGCACAGTTAAGTCTAGTGGTGGTATGTGGGGACAGTCGTCATTCTTGAAACTCTACTAGTGACTTGGGCAGTGGGCCCGAGTGTTACAAATGAATTGTAACATCCCAGGATTTGAGGCCTCAGATAAAATGATCTTAAAAGGAATGATTGGACTACCCATATCACCAAGGTGCACCTCTTATTCCGGGAGCCCATCACTAAGAACTCCATAGTTAAGTGTGCTCAGCTTGGAGTAGTACTGGGATGGGTGACCTCTCGGGAAGTTGATCCTGGCATGAGCGTGAGTGAGGACAAAGCGCGCAGTTAAGGCTAGTGGTGGTCTGTGGGGACAGTCATCATTCTTGAAACTCTACTAGAGCCTTGCGCAATGGGCCCGAGTGTTACAAATGGTATCAGAGCATAGGTTCCTCACTTAATCTTTAATAATTAGTAAATTTTATAAAATCCGTAGAACCTAAGGGAGTTATTAAAGGATTGTCCGAAGGACTGAGGTGTCTAGAAAAGGATCACGTCTGGGGGATGGCAATATTTTCCTCCACACCGCTAGTCGGAATACGAGGACTCCCAGATTGTGTTACTGCCTGGTCGATGTCTTAGGATATGACTCGAAATAAGATACCTTTAGAATTCTCTCATCTTGTTCATCCCTTCTCAACTCAAATTATGTTAAGGACCTTAAGGATTAGGGTTTTCTCTCTTCTCCTCACCCTCTTGAGGTATGGGTAAGGATAATAAGGTCTAAGGAATCCTCCACCAAATTAATGAAAAACATGTAAATAAGATGTCATGGACATAAATTTAATAGATTAAGCACAAACTAAAGAATAGATACATGCTTAGGTCATATGACATGAGTTGTCATTTCCCTCAGGAGAGACCTAAGGATAGACCTCCTTGTCAGGAGGATGAGTAGAGAGAGTTAGGCTTGGAGGTAGAAATCTCCATTAAAAGTAGAGACCTAGCACATCCTTTGAGGATGATGTTAACCCTAACCCTATGTGAAGGTTAGAGAGAGAGATGACATGATGAGTTAGATGTCATGGTAGACCAGGTGATTGGATAGACATGCTTGGGATGCCATATGAACCATGAGAAGTTGATTACCGAGTACCTTTGGCAACCCAACTCTAGAAAGGGTCATGCATGTTAGAGTGAAGGATAGCTCCTTCAATGATGAGGTTAGTAAAGAACCTATGGAAACATTATGGGTTGTTGCAAGTAGGATATAGTTTGCACCCAGAGTACTTCAGTAGTACGAGAAGGAAGTTAAAACTGAGGCCAGAAGGACAGGACAAATGGCTTATGAGATAAGCATAAGGAGCTGTGGATAACCTTGAGCAAACATAAGTTGAACCTAGACTTCACCCACGTAGAAGTATGCTTGTGAGCTTAATCCATCTCCATGGAAATAGGACCTTTAGTATAACGCTGATTCTGGAGTTAGCTCTAGAGTGATAGCAGGACCCAAGTAAGAAGGATGGAAGCTTATATTCCGAGACATCAGGAACAGTGGAGAGTTGAGGATTATGCGACCTAAGTGGATGATAGTGGTTGCCTTGTTCTTGATCCCTGGAGGTTAATGATATCTTGGTGGCCATTAGAGGAACCAAACCCTAAAGAGAGGATGATGCTCCTGGAACCTATGTGCCTAGGGTATAGGAGTTTACCTACTGAGATGAGACAAAGAGTGCCTTAGACCCTGAGGAGGTTCAAGTAGCAAGTTGTGAGTCCTTGTACCTTGTTGGTTGCTCTTGAGGAAGACTCAAATATAAGGTGTGGCTCAAATAAAAGGATCACGGGAGTACATGACATACCATGGACATGCTTGATCCGTGGCTAAGAATTTGAGTATTTAGTTGGGTACCCAAAGGTGAACCTAGGGTTCCTAGGTATAAGAGGGGAAGTGGTGTACCTGATGCTCACGACGAGGTTTTAGTTTCAATAGTTTTGATCATGGTACTTCTCCTGGTTAGGGAACCCCTTGAGTTTAAGGTAGGTTTGATGAACCCCTCACAGTTAAGTTGATGACGTGGGAAGGTATGGTCGTGATCCAGTGTTAAAGAAAGAGAACAAGTATGACCTAGCATGGTTTTGTAACTATTGGGTTAGGCATGCTCATGTGTGTATAAACCCTAAGGATGTTTGTGACCTTGTTGTCAAGAGTTGTAGTTTACTCCCATCCTGGGAGAGGGACCCTTTGGTAGTAGGTATACCAGTTTTGTGGGTTTTGAGGAAACCTAAAGAGGTCTCATAGGATCTTGAGAAGCTAAGAGAAAAGTACATGTTATGAGAAGGAACCTGTAGACCCATAAATAACCATCTCTAAGAACATGTGGATATGTTACCATGGAGGTAACCAGTATGGGGTCTGACCGAGGTGGGCAGGTTGCCATGACCCCTATGAAAGGGTGAAAGTCAGTCATGAATACAGAAAGAGATGAAGGCTTGGGTAAGGTTCTAAGTTGGACATGTACCATAATAGAATCCTAAGTCTATCCTAGGGTCATGTAGGGATAAGACTGATGGAAGAAGGAGTTGCCTAATTCCCCAGTTGCACATGACCATAGGGTCGGGAGGTAACAACTATCATTGTTTGAGGGCCATGGGTTAGGAGATTGATCACCTTCATGAACTCATGGGACCCAAAGGGCAGATGAGTAGGGCACTCTTTGGATGCATAAGGGAAGAGGGATGACCCCAAAAGTGTCGGCACCCTATACACCTAGAGGAGATGACCAAGGATTATGTTTGGACCAAGTAGGTTCGAGACCAGTTTTCCATGGAAGTAATTTTGATATCATGATGTTTGTGATGTAGAGACACATGTGGCACGTTGCAACTTAGATTTGAAGGTGTACTGTCAAGGTGGGATGTACCATCTCTACTCTTGGAACAGGAAGAACTCTGCATTTGGACTGCAGCCAAATGCTTATTTCCTCTTGTTATGGGAGTGAGAGATAGGACAGTACACATGTCATACACCAAGAATAGAGATGATGTGAGTTGGAACATTGCTACAAGGTATGAGGACAAAGATGATAACATACCCTTGTGGAGTGAATGATACATGGATGGTTTACAAACAATAAGAGAAATAAGGATATTTTTAGCAGAAGCTATGTGGAACTTGCAAGTTATGCAAGGTTGAGTTTGATTCCCATGAGGATGAGTTCATATTTTCTTGATGAAAACAAACTTAGAGTTTGAGATGAGATGATAAGTGGAGTACATGGAGGTGTATGTCTTCAACATTACCTAACACCTAAGGATGTGAAGTGGCAATGAATACTCTGGTTGAGATCTAGCTGCCTAGTTTAGCTAGAGGCTAGAAGAAGTTGAGGTTGTTTGGCTAACCCTATGTTTGGAAAGAAGATGTGTTTTGGCTAACACTCGGATGCAACAAGATATGTTGAACAAGTTAATGGTTGTTTGGTTAACCAGTTTAGTCCTTGAAGTAGTGGAAGGAAGGTGATGAAACCCTGACTAGAGTGGTTTAGGGTTTCTGAGGAATCAATCTTGAGGAATCATGACATATGGGAGGTCATGATTTAAGAACACCATATACCGTGGTACTACCAAGACAGTAAGTGATAATAGCACTTTGGATGCTTAATATGGAGTTGCATGTGGCAAGTGGCCATGCAAGCCATGGGTGAAGGACAAACACCAGTAACACAGTGCTTTGACATAGAGAATCAAGTGTCCCCGAGAGGGAGTGGGAGTTCAACACTATGGAAGTTGTGGTAAGTATCCCCTTGACCAAGGAAGGTCAAGATGCAATATGGGTTATGATAGATCACCTTACCTAGATAACACGAGAAAGAAAGAATGTTTTCAAAGGACGGATTATGTTGAACTACATAAGAGAGAGAGATGGTTCAACTACATCATGATGCGAGTTCAAAAGTTCTTGAGTATGACCTCAAGGTTCACTTCCATAAGGTGGAAGTAGGAACATGAAGAACTCAATGTTAGTACAGTTTATCACCCCTTACTAATGGTTAGTATGATCCAGACTAGAGGGTTTGATGAGAGCATGTGTGCTCATTCAGGGTGATACATAGAGACAGTTCTTGTGCTTTGTAAGATGTGATGATAACCACCATAGCCATTATCGAGATGAAAGAAGTTCTAGAAGGAGGTTGTGTCGGTCACCACTTCATTAAGATGATGTGGGTGAAGGAGGCCTCGTGTAGGTCAGAAAAGAACCACAGTGTGTGCAAATGAAGTCACTTTGATCGTGCAATGGCTGAGAGAGAGAGCCTAGTGGTGACATGAGTCAGGAGCTGATGCAAAGAAGACTGACATGCAGTTCACTATGGGAGAATATGTGATGGAAAATCTGACCCCTCTAAGCTATAGCTGAGGGAGCTGAGTCCCCGATATATGGATCCATTTGAGATGGATTGGTGGAGATGGTTGTGTTTATCCTTGCCCCTCAGGATAACATGATGTGTAATGTGTTCCATGAGTCTGATCTAGAGCACTATGTGAGGTACCCAAGCCATGTGTTGAGTCCTGAACCTATTCAGCTTTTGAGAGGCTGAAATGTCCTGAGTCACCTATGAGGGTATGATATACCAAGGTAAGGAAGAACTCAGATGGAAGAATATGAGATGATGAAGGTTCTTGGGAAGCACCATGGAAAGGTTGAAGCCACATGGGAGCCCTGATGGACATATGAAAGGCTTATCCTGAACTGTTTGTTTGCTTGAAAGAATTTTGAGGACAAAATTCTCATAAGAGGGGAAGGATGTTACAACCCCAACTTTTGCGTTAATTTGGTGAGAAATGTGGTTTATCATATTAAATATATTTGAACAAATAAAGATATAATTTGTTTTGAATAAATGGATTTCATTTACAATAGCCTTGATGGTTGTTTTGTGGGCTTTATTGGTTGTTGGGCCCAAAAATAAGTAAGGGATAAAAGAAACTCCATTAATTGAGTAAATAAGAAAATGGAGAAAAGAAAGGTGTAGAAACCTCTAGAAGGCAATGGAATATAATCCAAAGTGGGATTCCATGCCTCTTGGGTTCCTTGGGTTCCAAGGAGTCCAAAGTTCCAAAGATAATGCAACAAGAAAAGAAAAGGTCAATTCAATATTTCATTATTAAGAAAGAAATTGAAAACAATGATAAAATGTGGAAAATATGTGGAAAGAGGTATAATCAAGTTATCCTTGGTGGATTTTCGTATCCAAAGGATTCCTAATGTTAAAAGGAATCACAATGAGGAAAAATAAAAAGAGAGATAAAGAGAAATCCTCAAAAAGAGATATTTTGATAAGAAATAAATAAGCTAATGAGAAATAATGGATAAAAGATAATTAAAAGTCTAAGGTGTATCCCCAAGAAGGGATTTCAAGCCATTAAGGTTCCTTGAGGTACAAGGAACTCATAATAATAATTTAATAACAAAGGAAAGAGAAAATAGGTGAGAAATACACTTAATTGAGTAATATCTTGCACCTAAATAAAAGGCACGTTTTCTTTTAGATAATGCGTCCAAATTTGGCAGAGAGGTAGATAAGGTCATTTTTAAGTTTCTCTAAAAATTTGGGATAAAAAGGAGCTATGGATTAAGAGTTATGATTTTTCCAAATTTATCCCACTATGGTAAGGATTTTCCTTAAAAAAAATAGGAATCAAGCTTTTTCTTTTGTTCAGGCGTGAGTGATGAGGATCGTTGGATCCTGATCCAATGAGGGTTGCTTGTCTACTAGTTCAAGCCGAACTAGGAATAGCAGGTTGGCGGCAGTGGATCTTTCCACTTAATTTGCTCATGAATCTTCACATATGCGGGTTGGGAAAGTACATGGTTGAGTTCAGGAGAGGATTCCACACAACCTATACCTAGGTTCTTCGCGTTATGGATGCTTCTGGAGCAAACACCCAAATTTCCTAAAAGGCAGGTGATGACGGGATTTGGGAACCCTAGAGATCGGTACCAAACCCTATATATTCTACCCTCTCTCGACTCCTCTCACCCTCACGAACCTGAACGACGCCTTCCCTAGCTCCCTCGTGCCCTAGCCTGATGAGAGAACCTTGCTCTAGTGAGCCCTTAGCCGTGGTACTGGCGCAAGGTTTTTACTGAATCAGGCGAGGAAGAAGGAGTGGTCTCTGTTCGATCAGAGACCATGATGGACCAAAGCGAGGATCAACGACCCTGGGTTCTTCGTGACTTATGTAAGTCTGTAAGTGGGCGCTAGTTGTGAGAGCCGTGTGATTGTGTGAAATCAAAGAAGACCAGTGATACGACGATTGAAAATTTTCTAGAAAAACTCAGGTAACTCACCTCTCTGAGCAATATTCAATAAAAATATTGAAACTTGTATAAATCGATAAAAATAGATCCTTCGGCCGAAAAATACAAATAAGTAGTGCTTTTTTATTAGAAAAATGCAAGGAATGAAATAAAAATGTAATTGAAGCCTACTTCTTCTTTCAATTCAAAAAGTATGTAAAGATGCTATCTTTAACGTTTTATCTATTGAAAGAACCCTAATCTTTATTGATTAATGATTTGAAAAAGGTATGCAAAGTTTTATTTTGTACCAGTTTTCAGTTTAGTTAGTAAAATTTGTTAATTGTTATTGATTATTTGTCGAACCTTTGATCTGGGTTATTAGATAACGGCTCTGACCTTTTGGTCTCCCTTAAATGGGGGTTACCGGGAGGTGAGGTCGTTACAAAATATCTATGCATGCACAATCAATGGAAAAATGATCGATCTGATTTCTAAGTCATATTGAATCATACTCATGTATGCCCTCTCTTCTAGAGATATGGAACATTGGGATTTAGAGAGACCTATTCCATGTTACAGGGGTAAGTTTCCTCTATTAAAAGCATACATTCTAAATCTCTCATTTTTCCAATGTATGTACTTTATCTTAGGCCTAGAATCCTTCTAGATCTATATCTATATATCTTTATTCCTAGTATATAGGATGCTTCTCCTAAGTCCTTAATGGAGAAGATATTTCCCAACTAGTTCTTAATCATTTGTAGAGTAGGTATGTCATTTCCCATCAATAATATGTCATCTACAAAAAATATGAAATTACAATTATTCTTCCACTAACCTTCTTTTAAGCACAAGGTTCATCTTCATTTTTTATAAGACAAATGTTTTGACTGTCTCATATGATAGAAGACTCAAACTTCTAGTTTCTTGTTTCAGTTCATATATTGACCTATGTAGCTTATATATGTTATTGGCTACATTTTGAGTGATAAAACCTTCAATATGTGTATGTACATATCCTCTAGAGGATTCCCATTATGGAAAATAGTTTAATTATCCATTTTCCAAATCTCATCATTATGATAAGCTTCAATGACAACAATGATCCTGATGGATTTAACCATGG
Source organism: Alisma plantago-aquatica (assembly GCA_963693085.1). Taxonomy (NCBI): domain Eukaryota; kingdom Viridiplantae; phylum Streptophyta; class Magnoliopsida; order Alismatales; family Alismataceae; genus Alisma; species Alisma plantago-aquatica. The sequence continues at coordinate 475,464,723 of OY856414.1, forward strand.
AATTTTTTTAACATGTTTCATAATAGTCAACACCTTGAACTTGTTTGAAATCCTTTGTTGTCAATCAACCTTCGTAGGTTTGTATAGAACAATCATGTTGATTTTATTCTTGAAGACAAATTTGCACCCTAAGGGTTTATCCTTTCAGTTGGATCTACCAACATCCATAACTTGATGCTATACATAGAGTTCATATTAGATCTCATGGGTTCAAGCCATTCCCTGAATATGGTCTCAGAATAGCCTCATTGTAGGTTTTTGGACCATTATCCTCAATGAACAACATGTCCTCTTCTTGAGTCATGATAAATGCATACCTCTTTGGATTAGAGGTGCCTACTAGACCTCTAAGTTCCTTGTGTTAAGATAGGGAATTGAGGTTCCACAATAGTTTTTGGTTCCTCTTGTTTCTTATCTACCTCCATATTTTCAATGATGTCCTTTTGGTCTTAAACTTCTTCAAGTTCTATTTTCCTCCCAATGGTTCCTCTAGGAATAAATTCCTATTTGAGGAATATAGCATCTATACAAAAGTAGTAACCCTTAGTTTCCATGGGGTATCCAATAAAGACATATTTATCTAGTTTGGGTCTAAGCTTTTCACAAAACTATTTATTGGAATAAGCTTCACATCCCCATTTTTTTACGAAAGAAATATTCAGATTTTTCCCATTCAATATCCAATGTAGTGTCTTTTAAACATATTTGGAAGGTACTCACTTAAGTATAATTATGATGGTTTCAAAAGCATGACCCCAAAAGGAAACTAGAATATCAGCTAAACTCATCATTGATCGTACTTATGTCCAACAAAGCATGATTCCTTCTTTAAGATAGACCATTATGTTGTGGTGTTCTAGGAGGAGTACACAATACCTCAATCCCTCATAAGGACTAAAAACATTTGTGTTACGTATTCACCTCCTTTATCTAATAAAAGTTCTTTAATTATTTTTCCATGTTGATTTTATACTTCATTCATGAATTCCTTAAACTTGTTAATGAATTCTGACCTATGTTGCATTAGATACACGAAGCCAAATATACTAGAGTCATAAGTAAAAGTGATGAAGTATTGATACCCACCTCTAGAAATTGTACTAAAAGGTCCATACACACCATTATGTAAGAGTCCTAATAAGTCACATGCTCTCTCACTATTTCTGGTGAAAGGTGTTTTACATCTAGCCCAATAAACAAGATTCACATGTATCTATTGATTCAAAATAAAACAATTTCATATAACTATGTTTATGAAGTCCAAAAATGTGTATCTCATATATGTGCCCTAGAACACAGTGACAAGAAAAGTTTTTCTTGAGTCACTGATTTTTAACTTCTTGGTATTCCTGTTAAATATATGTGTCTTAAGATCTAATAAATAAAGACCATAAGAAATGAGCAACTTCTATGAATGATTTGATCTTTAGGAATCACAATTCAATCATTCTATATTATAAATCCAAAAATATTTTGCAAAAAAAAGATACATAAATAATATATCTATTTATGGTAGTTGCATAATAGTAATTCTCTAACTCTATCACAAGCACATTGGGCAGAGTTAAATAGTATGTGCCTACCATAGTGGTAGCGACTCTTGCTCCATTTGTAATGTATAGTTACACCTTCCTTTTCTTTAAAGTCTACTTCCATTCAGATTTTAAATATCTGACCAATTGTGAGATCCACATGTAGTATCCAATGCCAAAGATGAAGAAATAGATAATTTTATTTTTACAACATATATACCTTAAGTGTATATCTTTATCTCTTTATTCTTATTCTTCAGCTCCTCAAGCTAGAGAGAGCAATTTCTCACCCAATGACCATCCTGGTGATGATAGTGACAACTTCCTCCCTTATACAATCTTCCTTTTTCATTAAGTGCAGAAGACTTTTTCATATCTTTGAAACCTTTCTTAGATTTACATTTGTGATTGGACTTTCCTTTTTTTTTCCTTACCATCGCCACATATTTGGGATTGTCTTTCATTTGCCCCTCAGTTGTTCTCAACATGCCAGTAGCTTTGTCATTGTCTTATCAAAAGTTCTCATGTTGTAGTTCATGACAAATTATTTGTATGAATTTGACAATACTTCCATGATCACATTTTTGGCATATATTGACCTAAAGGAAATCTAGTCCAACAAGACTTTCCGCATAATCAATTAACTTGAGTACATGAGGTCCAAATGGATCATCACTTGCCATATTAAACATAAGCAGTGCCTTAGAGATGTCCTACCTTTCCTTGCTTGTTCTTGATACATGTTCTTAAAATATGTTATCATCTCAATAACATCCATATTCTCATGTTTTCTGTAAAGCTTGTTATTCATGGACCATAGTATTAGGCATTTGATGCCCATAACATCATCCAACTTCTCCTTGAGAGTTACCCTTTCTACACTAGGTGTATTTAGAATATGTTCAATAGGTATTGGTGTGTCCAAGAAATAGAGTTTGTTCCCATATGTGATAACAATTCTCAACTTCCTAAACCAATTGTTGAATTTATTCATGTTAAGTTTCTCTTTCTTAAGGACCAAACTCATCAGAAAAGGATTATTGTTTGTGTTTTCCATTGATCTACATAGATGATACTTTCCACGAGTCAATATCTTGATTTGAAAATTATTTTCATTTCAATAATTTCTTTGACATAATTAATTTCGACTTTCATTAATTATGCCCCACTATTTTATTCGAATTGATAGTGCTCACTATTATTTTTTAAGATTAAAGTCAGCAATCTTCTAGTGATCCATTGTAATATCCTCAATTTTGATGAAATTGAATGATATAAATATAAGTCATGAATTGATAAACAAATCTTCAGTGGTATTATTGGTGAAATAATAATGTCTCTATGGAACAAGTTAATGAAATAAAAGGGATTTTGTACATGAATTGATGATAATGACCTTTTGAAATATTGCATAACCAAAATCTGGAATAATATGCAAAGTTGCTATAAGAAAATAAGATGTGTAGTTTTGTAGATAATTAAAGCATAATTAGCTAGCCATTATTAGCAACACAATTTTAGGGGACCAAATAAATTTTGTAAAACTGAAATAATAAAGAAAGGTAAAGAGAGATATTATGAACCATTTCCTTATGGATTGATAATCCTATGTATACCACATAGTTATGCACTTTACTTAATGGCTTATTGTTTCCAAATCTAAATAAAAGAATCGACAAATACTTTGCCTTCAAATCGGTCCATATAGAGGAAAGTTATGGTATTGGAAACCATTAGTTTACCATAAGGGAATTATTGGGGCATGAGATTAAGATGGATCATGATAATTAATATGATTGATTTACTTGAAGAATCATCAGTTTGTTACCTACTATGCACTCAAAAGGAAAACTATTTGTGACTTATTGCCCATCTCTCCTCTTGCCCTTCTCCTTAAAGACACAAACCCTAACCCGAGAGACTATCTAAAGGAAGATCTTGATCGACAAACCACACACGTACCCTTGAGGTAGGAGAAAAGGGGAGAAGATCCATAAGATAGTCAAAAAGGAAATTGAGGGTACATGTTATATCCTAGTCGTGTAACTATCTTGGCTCATGGGGATGAGACATTGCAGCCTTGTAGGTCAACGACAGATGTCTGGAAATGGGAGGATGATGAAGACCCTGAGGGGTATTGACCAGTGACGTGTTGGATGATGACCTAAGCGTCGACTGCCTTGGATCCATGGCACTCAAGAGTTGGCAAAGAGGGGGTGCAATGAAGGACAGAGGACAGAGTGGAGACACCTCATTACTCGATGGAACTAGTGAGTAGGGTTTCCTACTTAGTCAGAGGTGGGAGATGACTAGAAACCTAGTTATTCTTGGTGGAGGTAATCTGGAGAAAAGGGGAGGACATAGAGGAGATCGATCAAGTGAGAGAGAGGTTAAGTTTAGAGTCCATGGAATGGAGGAATCAGAGCATCATGCCAATAGTTGGAAGCTTCACCTGCCATGGTACGAACGTCCTCCGTCGACGCCAACCCAACGTCGGGAGCAATACAAGTATCTCCTCATGCGAGAATGGGAACCAGGAGGAAAGTCTCTGACCTAGTTTGGCTAGAGGAGAAAAAGCCTTGTACTGACTGGTCCAGGCTCGGCCCAATGTGAACCAAATCACTTATCCAATCAGGAATCACGTTGGAGGCTATCGGGCCAATAGGGAGCCACCACATCACCCTTATTTAAGGTGTAATGTGTTTTTCTTGTAAAATTCATAGGAAAGGCTAGGTTTATTGAAATATAGTGAAACTATATATCAAAATGATCGGGATAATGAGAGTAAAACAAAGAAAATATAATTGAGATCTAATTAGGATTTTTTTTCCAAAAATAGAGTAACATATGATAAAGTGGTTATTAGTACATGGAAACCCTAGCTTTGGGTGTTAATATGTTGAAAACGTTAAAAAGCCTTTTTTATCCTATAATATAATCTAACTGATCTTGTTGAGGATAATTATATAAAGGTAATGATGGTAATAATGATAATGTAATTAGTGCCTTTGTTATTTCATAGATATTTTTTACAAAATGCTTACATGAAATTCCATTACTAGAACCATACATTGAGAAGAAGTGTATATCTAAATCCTCCTTACTTATATTAATGTCTTCACATGGTTACATCTTCATCTTCATGTCTCTTATCATGTATATCATCGTATACCAAAAACACCATGAAACAAAACATGGTCAGTATGACAAGTTATACCGATCTGTGGGGGAAACAAAATGTTCGCACATATTTGTAACAATATAATCCAGTAAATTATTATATAATAAATCAAATATAACATTTTCACCATGACTACCCAATCTAGGTTTCTCCACCCTCTTCCATAACCCCTCAAGGCCTCATACTACAATATTCACTATCTTCCCCTATCTAGGCAGATGACTTCATCATGTCTCCCCCTATCCAGGCGGGTTACTTCATCATGTCTCCCCCTATGTAGGCAGGTGACTTCTCATTTACCCCCTATTGAGACTGGTACCAAAACATGCCTTAACCTATCCAGGTGGATGGCCTTTCCATATATCTAGAGGTGGCCTAGATTCAAGATAGTCATGTTCATATATAATGTGATAATCATAATCACCTTAAAGTTTGCATGGAATGAAATAAACAAGTAGACATATATTTTCAAACCATACGAACAAATCTCCAAGAAACCATGTGAAACTACAATGATTATTCATAGGTGTATCCACATACCTTTGCCATGCAAATTATTCAATTATACTTCAAGAATATTGTCCAATCAAGCAAGTAAATAAAGAAATCGTCATATAATTTGCATTACGTAAATTCTAAAGTGTCACCAATCCCATTAAATACATTATACCATACTCGGTCCTAATCTAGTATTAAGGTTTTGGATAAGTAATAAGGTTATTAACCCTATTTCCATTGCATTTTTAACATTAGGCGAACCCTAGTTACTAGATTCATCTTATCCTTTCATTAATATCACTTAGATCAAATATGTTCATTAACAACATAGCAAGTTAGAATTATTCGCCCTAATTCCACACATTAATGATCTTCCACATTAGAGACCCTAATTACATTGTCATTATTACCATCATTACCTTTATATCATTATCCTCAACAAGTTCAGATTATAGAATTAAAGAAAGGTTTTTTAACGTTTTCAACGTATTAATACCCAAAGTTATGGTTTCCATGTGCTAATCACCACATTATCATATCTTACTCTATTTTTGGAACAAAAATCCTTAGTAGATCTCAATTATATTTTCTTTGTGTTCCTCTCATTCTCCCAATCAATTTGATATATAGTTTCACTGTATTTCAATAAGCCTAGCATTTCGTATGAATTTGACAAGAAAAGCACATTATAACTTAAATAAGGGTGATGTGGCGGCTCCCTATTGGCTCTCTACCCTCCAATGTGCTACCTTGTTGGATAAGTGATTTGTTTCACATTGGGCCAAGCTTGGACCAGTCTATCTAAGGTTTTTTCTCCTCTAGCCCAGCCGGGTCAGAGCCTTTCCTCCACGTTCTCATTCTCGTACGAAGAAAAACTCACGTCACTCCCAACGTTGGGTTGGCATCAATGGACGACGTTCTTGTACTGGCAGGTGAAGCTTCCAACTACTGGTGTGATGCTTCGATTCCTTTATTCCATGGAATTTGAACTTAACCTCGCTCTCTCTCTCAATCTCCTCTCTATCTCCCCCTTTTCTCCAGATTACCTCCACCAAGAAGAACTAGGTTTATGATCATCTCCCTCCTCTGCCTTAGTAGGAAACCCTACTTGCTGGTTCGATCAAGTAAGGAGGCGTCTCCACTGGGTCATCTATCTTACATCGCATACCCTCTTTTCTAATTGTGGTTCTTGAAGTCACTACACTCATCACATGTTGTTAGGTATACTTTGGCATCATCAAATGTAATCCTGAAATATGGGTTGCCATAAAGGTGATGATTGGGTAGCTTTGACACATGGATATTTGAGTGTGAGTGATGTAGATGGGATTTGTTGCTCCTATAGAAGTTTGATATCCATGCCTCTTGATAAGTGAGACTATGAAATGTATGACCGTACTGATGTGGTTCAATATGTGATATGTGAACTCATACACATCTCTGACAGTCTGCTCTAGTTCAAGGAACATTGATTGAATGTTGAGAGGATGATGATTCCATGCCTTGATTTCAATTTGGATATCAAAGACAAAGGAACTATATTATCATTGTAACACTAATCACACATTATAGGTTGAAGTTGTTTTCCAACTTTCCCAATTACTTGGGTAGCAATGATGTTTGACTAGGCACTGCTCTTTGCTTGTGATGTCATAAGTTTGTTATGGACATTCACTGCCAATGTAATTATGGATCTATAGGGTCACACACATAGGATACACTTGGATTAAAGGAGTATAATCATGAATGATGTTTATATTGAATGCTAAAGGTGTTTAGGTAATCAATTAAGCAATAGTTCAACTGAATGAACTCAGGGTCATCAATTTCAAGTGTTCGACTGACTGTCGACGCTTAGGTCGTCATCCAACATGCCTCTAGTCAAGACCCCTCAAGGTCTTCATCATCCGCCCAAAGCCAGAAATCTATTGTCAACCTCCAAGGCTGTAGCATCTCATCCCCACAAGCGAAGACAACTACATGACTCGTATATAACATGTACCTTCAACTTCCTTTATGACTATCTTCTGGATCTTCTCTTCTCGTCTTCTACCTCAAGGGTATGTGTGTCATTTGTCGATCATGATCTGCATTTATATAGTCTCTAGGGTTAGGTTTCGTATCTTCAAGGAGAAGGGCAAGAGGAGATATGGGCATCAAGTCATGAATAGTTTTCCTTTTGAGTGCATAGTAGGTAACAAACTGATGATTCAAGAAGTAAATTAGTCATATTAATTATCATGATCCATCTTAATCTCATGGCCCGATAATCCCCTTATGGTAAACTAATGGTTTCTAATACCATTACTTTCCTCTATATGGAGCAGTTTGAAGGAAAGGTATTTCTCGATTCATTTATTTGAAATTGGAAACAATAAGCCAATAAGGAAAGTGCATAAAAATGTGGTATATATAGGATTATCAATCCATAAGAAAACAATTCATAATATCTCTCTCTACCTTTCTGTATTAAATTCAAGTTTACAAAATTTATTTGGTCCCTTAAAATTGTGTTGCTAATAATGGCTAGATAATTATCCTTTAATTATCTAAAACACTACACTTCTTATTTTCGTTTAGAAACTTTACATATTATTCAAATTTATAGTTAAGAAATATTTCAAAATGTTATTATCATCAATTCATGTACAAAATTCCTTTTATTTCATTTACTTGTTCCATATAGACATTATTATTTCACCAATAATACCATTGAAGAATTGTTTATCAATTCATGACTTATATTTATATCATTAAATTATATCAAAATTGAGGATATGACATTCACCCCTCCTTGAAATGAATTGTGTCCCCAAAATTCACATTTAGCAAGACTAAGGTGAATGATAACTCAATGTAATGCTCAAACCTTAGGGTTAGCAACCCTACTTAGGTAACTTTAACATCTTTTATTGATATGCCAATTCCTCACATCATACTAATATTAATACTTGAATTCAATTCTAGGCATGTTCATAACCTTTACATATTATTCTATTTTTTTATTTCAATTTCACTTGATGACTATCTTTTCACCTTGGTTTCAAACTTATTATTCAATTATCATCACATATGGGTGAGGTAACACCTCCAACCCTAGACCATGTCATTAAGTTCACTTAATGTATTCATTCTCATATGTCATCTTTAAGCATAACATGTGTCTACCCAGTCTCTCCCCCTCATAATGAGATGAAATAAGCACTTGACTGTAGGTCAAACACAAAGTTCATCCCATTCAAAGCGTAGAGACGATATATTCACACATTATCTCAAAATTTCATATTTCAGGTTGAAACATTTTCAACATGACTCTAAACCATATATACTTTGTTTCCATTATTATTATATTTCTTGAAATCAAATATCTTTTCCACTCTTTAGTTTGTACACAACTCCTCTTATGATTTCATTATTACATGCTTCTTTATATGTTTTTCATTCACGCCTCAGGTATTATGAGCCTTAGACACTTCCTTGAGGTCTCTAGGGGTATATGTACTTTTAGAGTGATTTCATCCTTATGCATCTAGGGAGTGCCACTCACATTCACCCATTGGCTACATGAACATCATGAAGGTAGTTAATCTCCTGATACATGGGCCTTGGGAAAATGTAGTTGTTACCTCCCGACGATATGGTCTTATGCATTCAAGGAACAATAAACTCCTAATCCCATCGGTCCATGTTCCTTTAATACTCCCTACTAGACCTTAGGATTGACTTCCAGTTCTATCCTTCCCAAGGGTTCATCACTAGTACATTATTTTCGTATGCAATTCTTTAAACTGGATTCATCCATCTCTTATAATGCTCATTATTCACTTTATGTCTCCTCATTGGACTCATGGAAACATTTCAAGGCAACATTTCTTTTTTGAGCTAGATCTCATACGGTCAACCACTTCCATAGTGACTTTTCCTCATGTTCGTTAGAGATGGCATACTTAGGTTCAAAGAATCATACTAAATGTATGTGCTTTCATCTTTTATATATCATGATTACCTCAATTTTTAAATTGATTTGGTCAACTTACCTTTCTAGGGAAGGTCCTAACCTAGGGTGATTTCTTGGCTCATAGGAGGAAGTTCATCTCTCTAGCCACAACCTGACCCCATGGTCTTAGGTTTTCTTCCCCCATAGGTCATCTTCCCACTCTTGGTTTGACCCACCCCGGGTTGGCACACTAGCACCAATGTTTTCATATTTTCATCTTTATGCATTGTTTTAGTATTATAACTTCTCAACCCTTGTTTGCTCAATCTCTAGGATACCCTCTTATGCAGTTTGTCCATGTAATGGATTGGGACCACCTTCCCCTCTAGGGGCTTGGTGCCTATCTCGGCCTTCCCCACCAGGGGCTTGACCTTTCTTAACCTACCTATCCATTCTTGGTATTCCATTGGCCTTCCCATCCGAGTTTGGCCCTTTAGTAACTTTCCCATTCGGGCTTGGTTCAAAGTCATTTTCAGAATGATGAAACATCCAGGGATAACAATAAGGCAATGGGCAAGTTATATTCATATTTCCATTTTCATGTATATACATTTGGTTACTTATGTTTCTCATGTATATACTCATGCATTTTATTTTTAACTTCTCAACTTAATCTCTATGGGACACTCCCTCTTTGGAGTATTCATGTGGGGAACCCTCTCTCTAGGGTAAGTCCTTGCAGTGGACATCATACATAAGCCCTGGCCCAATCACCTATCACTATAGTGGCAGTCATACATAGGCCTTTTCCTGAGGTAATTATCTTTTCTGGACCAGATCACCGACCACCATAGTTACCATACATAGGGCCTCTTGACCCGAGGTGATTAGATAGGCATGATCATACATCCCACATGTATTTCATACATCCATCATAGTTAGTTGTGCAATTTATTCTCACATTATGTGTCATTCTTAAGTTTCTTAAAAAAATTCTCATTAATGTCTTGTTCTAGATGCACACATGCATGGGAGACTAAACAACTTAACTCATTTACTCATATCTTCCTTATTCCTTTTCAAGGATCATATGGATTGTGTTGCATACCATAACACTACTCTTATTTCTTATGGTTAGGGTTTTAGTGTTATGGATAGGGACTATACCCTACCACTTAGGGTTTCCATGTCCCATGACCCACGAGAGCTTTCCTAACTCAACCCTACTTCCATCTAAGGTTATCCACACAAGGAAAACCCACAAAACATTTTTTTCACTTTATCTACATTTAATAATGTACATTTAAATGTGAAAAAATAATGTTCATGTAAATTGTGAAATAATAATTTACATGTAATGAGGAGATGATAACGAAAATGTTATCATTCAACTGTAACCCCTATTTGTGAGTGTTCGTCGGAATGCTTCTTCACGCGAGCCGACCTTCTGTTGAGATGGGCTTCAAGCCCTGGTGTGGTGGTGCCTTCCTTTGATGGTGCTTCCCTAATTTCCAGAGTTGCTGGTCATCCTCATAGTTCTCAGGGGTGGCGGGTTTCCCTTCCACCAGTGTACAGCTGGAGTCGCCCTGACGGCAGGCCCGTTCCAGGCTCTTGTTGCCAACATGTTGATGTTGATCTCTGGGCGCCCCCTAGGTGCTCGATGCTATGACTCAGTGCAAATAGGGGCTTCGTGCCCTTGTGTGGGTGCCCTTGTGGGTGCCTTTTGGTCTCGAACAAGTGTATCAGGATTCTGTGATGAGCCCTGCTGCTTGTTCGACATAGTAGGATAAGAAGTCAAAGGTGAAGAAGTCAAAGGCAAGGGAGGTGGGGTGGGAGCTTCCTCCTAGTGGGATGGTTGTGGTAGATCTATCCCATGGATACTTGCTAGGCCTTTCTTGCAGGAGAAGTCAGAGAAGTTGTTGAAGAAGGGAGCTTGTGTCCCTCCCATCTTTGTGGGTGTTTTTTTTTTTTGCAGTGGAGTTGACTGGTTCCATCTTCAGCTTCTTTCTTGGCCGATCAGAGGCAAGTTGGGTCTGCTTGGTCTGCTTAGGCTTCTCAAGTCAGCTTTAGCTGGATGTGGCATCTAGATTTGGTCCATCTTCTTGGGTGCTTTACTAAGAAAGATGATCTTTTCTCCTCTCCTGCTTACAGATACAAGTTGATGGGGGTGTGGCCCTTATATTTGTGAGTGTTAGTATTGTCTTACGGCTAGACTTCTTGTTCTCTTATGTATGTTTTTAAGGGCTGTTTAGAAGTTTATTTTTCTTGTTTTGCCCCGAGTGATGGTCTAAGAACCTTGATAACCAGCTGTTTAGTGTATCAGGGATTAGACTCTTTTAGGGGAACTTATGTACCTCAAGTTTTGGTTATTAGTAACATGCTTTTTAAACCGACCAAAAAAAATGTACATTATTATTTCACATTATATGTACATTAATTGGTGGAGGATTCGTTAATCCTACTTTTTTTTAAAATCCTAACTTGAGATGAGGAAAGAAGTTCCGTTTAAGGTTCATTAAGCAAGAGGATGAGAAGTGGACAAAAGAGACGAGAAGAAACCCTAAAGGTATTTTACTTTGGGAAAAATCGTCTGACTTTGGCCAGGAAGGATGCATGGGTTCGGTAGTCCTCATAAGCCAACTAGAAGTGTAGAGGAAAATTTTCCAGCCACCGGTCATGGTCCCTTCTAGTCACCATCGTCTTTAGAAAATAACCTAATAATTCCCTCATATTTCTACAAATTACTTGAAATTATAAACTATTAAATGTTATTTGAAAAATCTGGTGCTCTGATACCAAATCTAACGACCTCACTTTCTGTGTCCCCCAATTAAGTAAAGACCTTCAAGTTGAGAGAATATACTTATATTCCAAAGGATCCAGAATAGTCAAATAACATATAATAGAAAACAATTTCAATTAAATTGCAAATATTGCTTACAAATTCTACAATGATATTTCTTCTCAACATGCATTAATTCTTCTCAACATGCATTATGCGAAATATCATTGTAGAATTTGTAAGAAATATTTGCAATTTTGATTGAAATTGTTTTCTATTATTTGTTATTTGAATAATTTGGATCCGTGGGAATATAGGCAATGGTTCTCAACTTGAAGGTCTATCCTTAATTGTGGGACACAGAAAGTGAGGTTGTTACAGCCATGATCTAAATATATTTAGTCATAGGTCGCATATGACTGGTCATTCTCAACTTGATTATTAAGGTAGGTAACATTCATCAGTTACATCCTATGCAATTCTTAGATAAATTGTTGCACAATGTCATTTCAGTAATACATGATATTAATTATACACCATCTTTATGCCTATAGGTGCTTAATCTCATTAAGAGCACCTAGTCAAGTACAGCCCAAGGCCAATACAATAAATTATACACCCTTCTTGGATTTTTATACATATACATACATACATACATACATATATATATATATATATATGTGTGTGTGTGTGTGTGTGTGTGTGTGTATATATATATATATATATATATATATATATAAGGGGTGGGGTCAGTTAAATTGTCTATAGGTACATAAACTGCTTGAAAGGAAGTTATGGATCCTTATTTGGTACAAGTAATTCTTTCTTGCAAAGACTCCATTTCTTTACTAAGGGTATATATATATATATATATATATATATATATATATATATATATATATGTATGTATGTATTGAGAGAGAGAGAGAGAGAGTTAGGCTAGTGTACACTCAAATTTACCGGACACATCGTACACCTAAGTCGTTTTTAAAGATAGAGTAACTTTTTGAAAAATCTAAACTGTTGATCTTCTTCATTATCTTAAGAACCTACTATATAATAAATTTTCACGACCCGTCAGTCCCTAATGTAACCATATAGCAAACCAAGTAACTGGAAGGACCAAAATGTAACTATGTTGATAACAAAGTAAGTATATGACTAAAATAGTAAAACTGAGCAAAATACACAAGAAATATATATGTAATTGTATTTTGAAATCTGTTGTTGCAAATGGAACTATCTATGCATGAAAAGTAACAGTTTGTAAGGTAAAGTAACCTTCTACATGTTGGTTACTTTTGACATGTAGAAGGTTACTTTACCTTGCAAATTGTTGAGTTTCATGCATACATAGTTACATTTGTAACAATAGATTTCAAAATACGGTTACATATATATCTATTGTGTATTTTGTACAGGATTACTTTTTTAGTCGTATAGTTACTTTTTGATCAACATAGTTACTTTTTTTGATAACAAAATTACTTTTTTGGCAGAACAATTACTTTTTTGGCTGCCGAATAGCAAAATTCAGGCTACCCGCGCGGGTATTAAAAAAACAGCCTATAAATATATATATGTACATAAATATATATATATATATATATATATTTATATGTATGTATATATATATGTACATATATATGTATATATATCTATATATATGTATATATGTATATATATATGTACATATATGTATATATGTATATATGTATATATATGTATATATATTTGTATATATGTATATATATATTTGTATATATGTATATATATGTATATAAATAAATATATATATATAGGGCTTGTATTTAATACCCGTGTGGTTAGCTACTCGCCCCATATTTCGGTTATTTTTTTTGGAGTTTCTTACTTTTGACATGTAGAGGGTTACTTTACCTTGCAAACGAATACTTTTGATTCATAGTTGGTTACATTTGCAACAACTATAACAAATATACAATTATATATATATATCTGCCCAGATTTATTTTTTAGTTGTATAAGTAACTTTTTTATCATCGTAGTTCTCCTTTTTCCAGCGAGTTATTTTTCTGACCATATAGTTACTTTTTGAGCTGACGGGTTGCGAAATCCAGGCTACCCCCGCATGTGTGTGTGTGTGTAGGGCTATTTTTAATACTTGTGTGGGTAGGTTCCTTCCATATAAAACTATTGCTTTTTTGAAATTTTATATAGTACATGTTAATAGGATTACATGGCCTTCCAAATTGTTATATTACTTGCACAATAGTTGTAGATGTTATATTTGTATAATTACATCTTTTTTCTACTTATCGACCAAACTTTTACTATAAAATATGTCTACTTTTATTTTTTCAGTAGAATAATTACTCTTTTTTCTAGATAGTTACTTTTCCGACCAAATAGTTACTTTTGTGGAAGCATGTGTAATTAGATCCTCATTATCCACATGAGAAATGAATAAATCCCTTATATATCTTGATATATATGTATATATATCACAAATTATTGATCAAAATATTATAAAACAAATAGATTTGTATAATGAAAGATATTAAACATTTACAATGATATTTATGGTGACTCCAGTCCAAAACAAGGGCAAAACACCATATATAGTGAGATTGCAAATAGGTAGAGCACTTCATCTCATATTCATAGTCGTTTACACATAAAAGCACCTTTTTGATAGAACTTCACATCAATCTTGATCATCATCACTTTTTGAAGGTATCCAAAGTTCTCGTACATAAACTGGAATAATACACCCCATAGAAAAACACGTACATTTGTTATTTATAGCACGAGGTTGATAAACACACTCCCAACTTGTTGGCAAAATAAAGTATCAAAGGGAAGCTCTAATACTAGACAAAGAACTAGGCTAAATCTTGATCTTGTCCTCCTCTCTGTAGGGAAAGGTCGTCAATAAGAAAGGAGGGAGAAAGGTTGCTAAACAACAAGAGAATAGAGAAATAACATGCTCGATAAAAATAAATATATGGGAAAACAATAAAGATCATAATATAGAAAAGGAGAGGAGGAGCCTTGATCCAACTAAATCCACACTGGAAAGGGGATATTTAGTGGATTCTAAAGGCATTAGAAGTAGGAAAACACCACTAAAATCCTATCACAATATCCTAACTTCCAAGCATTGAGATCTTGTAATATAGAGAAACTTAGTTTTATTTTAAATTTAACCCATTTTCAAGTTTTTCATTTCATTCCTATCCTTTTTGGCCTTTTCCTAATTTTTCTTATCTTTTCTATCATTTGTGGTCCTTAATGTTGAAATTGTGGAATTATAAGTGGTTTATATTAATTCGTTTCATTTTTATTCCAACATATGGGCTTTTACTCAAATACCTCAATTAGTGTTTTAATTAGTGTATAAAATGCAAAATGACCACTAATGAGAGATAATCAATATATTGTATTAATTTTGATTTTTATAGGCTTTTGGGAAAAGGAATAAAAGATTGTATGGTTTTAACTTAGTTAATGTGAATAATAAACCTTTTATTCTTTCACTCTCCTCCTATGTGGCAATAAAACATGAAAAGGGAATCTTGAGGAGAGATATGTCTCTTGAAATTAATATGTGTTGTCTATCTCAAATATTCACCCAAAGATTTAATTAGAAAACATTTTCATATTAATTCACCATTTTTATGCATTAATATACACATTGATGGCCAATATGGTGGATAAGGGCCAAAACATATGCAAAACGAAAATCTAAGGGTATAGCATTCTTCTAGATGATAAATTTAACCTATGGTCAAAATTTGGGGTCAATCGATCAATGTTTGACACACCAAATCGATTTTTAAAGATTTGATTAAAGTTTGATTAGTTTGCAAATTAATTTCATCAATGCGATCCATTTAACATATAGTTTTAGTTTTTAATTAAAGTCACGTGTTACTTTCATTTATCCATTGAGGAATGTGCTTCCAATAGTTCAATTTTCCATACAACAGTCCCGACATCATCATCTAGATCCAGCCGTTTCGCAACCTCTCGATGCCTCAAATCTACGACCTATTCTCTCTCTAGTCCATCATTTTGATTAATCATGTCATCTTAAATCTGCCTCACTTTGCCGATTAATTCGAGCCTTTAGTCATGTTGAAATGCATCATGTGCGAAACGCCCAACACCCGGCTAGAAGCTTTCACACTGCCGACTCAATTAGAGAGTATCATACGACCCCGTCTATAAATAAGAGCATCATCACCTTATCCATAACATAAGCAATCAACCCCTCACTTCAATTTTCCTGGATCTTCCTCACATAGACGCCATCATCCTGATTACTGTCTAGACCTTGTGGCGCCCTCCCAGATTTTTGGTGACACTAGCATAAAAATTAATGATCTAGATGAGTTCGTCACCTCCTACTCTCCATTTTCTGACATTCAGTTCCTCTTTTTATGGAGTATCATAGATTCACCCAATCTTGGTCGAGTTGCTTCTCAACCATGATGCAACGGGAGCTAGGGGAGGAATCCTCGAGTTGATTTCCCACTTCAGCCCACCTCTTCACCTCTTTTCTTTCGTTTCTCACGCGGGGGCAGAATTGAACACTTCCCTCAGTTTTTTTACTTCGCGCTAACCAAAGCCACACAAGTGCGGACCGTGACCTGGCCACCTGAGATTGTGCCAGATCTGTGTAGTCTTGTCCCCCTTTGTCTTCTTTTTCATGTAATTTCTTGCCCACATGGTTTTTTCTAAAAATCTGATTGGTCAGTTCTATAATAATTCATAAATAATTGATGTTTTATTAGAAAATTATGTATAAATAGTCATTGGAAATAATTTTTCATGTATAATCTAATCTTAGGGTTTTTATGCCATGTTTTGTTGTTTATTATAAATAGTATTTTAAATATATAAAAAGCCCTAAAATTGGTAACTAATTTATTTTAACTCCAAATAAGGTAATCAACTATGTTTTCTTAATCAGGAGTATTGAATTGATCATTTAGTCTAAGTTTTGAGTCCCAAATTTAAGGTTTCTTAGAATGTCCAAAATTAGGGTTTCTTACACTGTATGTTTTATAAAACCCTAATATGTGTGGTGAAATTCATAATTAGGTTAAAGTGATCTTGGATGCAACCAAGATGGTGAAAGTGATTATTAGGACTCTACATTGAGGTATGTGTATGTGCAATCCTATTTATGTATGTGTATTTTCTTATGTGCATATATGATTATGTACATGTCTTCACCCATCAGTTGGGTATTTCATAGTCCAACCCTAATACTCCTAACGAGGTATATGCTTAGCCTTTGATCTTTTTCATTATCTTCTTTTGGCACATTTTCTGCAATTATTTCTTGGGGTTTGACCCCCTGCAATATTTTTTTTATTTAATCTGCCATATGACTCTTTTTATAGCATAATGAACCATTGACTATATAGATAATGTAGTGTACTTATGTACAACCACCAATAGTTGGGCATGTGTTATTTCACCCAGGGGAATGTGTTTACTCTCCCCACTTTTATATATATTTTAGGTGTTTGGAAATGTGTTACTCTCCTTCACCTATTGGTTGAGGTTAGGTATGTGTCTTAGCCCTACTTTAGTTATGGTAGTCATATTAATATTCATGCATGCAACTTTATTATTATTTGAATTGATAGAATTCTTATTTGTTAAATGCCTCATACTCCTGACTCTCTTTAGTATAGTTGAATCATTACTCCATGTTTACATTTTTCTATACTTTACTTTGTTCTTATTCCTCAATTGACACATACTTTATTTCTCCTTTTGTTGGGTGATCCCAACCACCCAGGTTTAGGATCTGACTATGCAGCAGGAGCATGGTGGACCAACCTAAGATTAAGGATATGGAGTTCATCCTTTCATCTTGGGCCTATCCCTTAAGTTGTTTCTTGAAGACAAATTTATGTAGTTTAGTTTCCCTCTATCTTAGATCCTTTTTTTATATATATCATGTACACCCTTATTGGGATATTTTGATGTACCCTTTCCGAAATTGAATATAGTGAATGTTTTAAATTTTTCTGCTATTCATTGGTCTTTTGTTTACCATTATTAGTAAAGGGGTGTTTAACACTTCTTTACAGATCCAACCCTCACCCTCCCCAAACTGCCTAGGCATATTCGGAGAAGACAAATGCCATAGAAGACCAATTCTGATAGGGAAGACACCCAACATGGCTGTGAAACCATTTCTTTCAAAGCACACACCAGGAAAGGAGTCGGGGTGAACCCAAAGGGAGATGGGTCGAGTGCATCAGCTGCCACCCTCCCCTGTAGTAGAGAAAAATGTGTCGTAGGGACCCTAGGGAACACTCCTGATTGCCTGAGCTAGGAAAAGAGTCGTCTGGTGTATTTAGATAATACGTATACAATATATGATATAAGATGATTAAAGTAGATACATTTTTGTACATAATTTGTCCAACAATCCATTTATAGTTGAAAAATCAAACTGATGTTAAGAGTGTAAGATGGAAACTCTAATAGCATTTTCCTGTTTTCAGAATGGAGGCACATTGGATTTGAAAAATCCTCTTGTTATACCCTAGCCGCTGAATCGATCTTAGCTATAAAATGTTAGTGAGTAAAAGTCTTAGAAATTGATAAATGTGCGCACACTAGTTGTCCAATAATTAAGTGTGTCATTTTTTAATAAAAAATGTTATCCTTTGGATATTGGTCTAGATTGGTTGCCAAGAATTATGTATATGTCAATAAGAGATTTAGATTGTCCACTACATTGTTGCACAGTTGTCTCCCTCAAAGCAACTTGTTGTTGTCTCGCAGAACATATTTTTTAAGCCTCTGCACATGTGTCTCAGTCTCTACTTCATCCATGCAAATGATAGAGTACATATGCATCACCTTGGCCACTATGTTGATGAGGAATATGAGTTGTCGGCGTGTTAGTCATCCCAAAATCACCTTTCTTCTCCTATCTTGGATAGTAGTCATTTGGGTTTCTTTCTCACTCTCTTCAAGAGAGATATCAAAGCCAACATGTCTCATGAATTCTCTGAAAAGATGTCTCAAATCTTTTGGGACGTGTTCCATTTATATGGATTGGTCATGGTCTTAGAAAATCATGATTCCAGTCTCTTTCCTAATCATAATCTTAAAAGTAGTCTTAACGTTGAAAACTAAAATTGGAACTCTTATCGATCGATCAGGGTCCTGCTATGCCTGGAAAGGCATCGCTGATCGGCATGTTAACCGTCGACCAATCATGTTACCTGATTCACCAATCATGTCAATTCAGATACATAATTGAATTGCTTTCTAATTTGAGAGCTTTCTTGTTGAATTTTGATTGGCTGACCAATTTACCTAACCAGTCGACTAGGCCATTGTAGTATAGAATGTAGTCTGCTAGTTGATAATCAATTGATCCATTGACCCAACCAATGTGATCGTTTGATCAGATATTCTCACGCAATCACATAGTGAAAACAACATGTTATTTTCCTTATGCAATTTGAGCTGCTAAAATCCGAACATGGAATACTACTTTTGGACGTTGCAGTTGGTGGTGCCAAAATTAGTACGTGTAGATGTTTTCTTTCTGTTGGAGTATGTAAAAATTGACTCCAACATAGAGGACACACCTATACTGGATCTGTCACGTAATTTTGTCAAGTTCCCTGATAGTGCAGGTCATGATAGTCATCATGTGGACCATCCAGAGGTGACGCAAAGATTTTTCTTTACCAATTTCGAAACAGGTTGTTACCTAAGAATTAACGATCAAAATCCAATGTTTGTTTTTCTCTCTCCCTCTCGCTCTCAGTTAGCTAGCTATCCCTCTCTTGTTGTTAAGTTTACCTGCTACTTCAGCTTGTCTCCGTAGCGCCACGGTGCTTGACTCTAACAGTGGAAGACCATTTCCCTTCCTTCCTCAGCGTCACGTAGTAGGTGGCTCGATTATGCGACTACATTTTTTCACGAGCCTCATCTTCTCACCTAAAATGAAGAATATATGCGGTTTACAACTTTCATGTCGATATCGAGCGGACTGGTTGCTACGTTTATGAGGAAGTAATATCCATACAGTCACCCCGGAATAATGTCTCATTTGGTCCCCCTCCTATGTCCCCGTCGTGCGTTCCAATCAACCGTACACATCTACTTTAAGATCCTACCATGCTACTTGGCCATTAGGGTTTGGCAGCTGATTCGACGATCTACAACAAGTAGCTAACTGCACCTCCGCCTCCAGTTAGAGAATCTGTGTTCATACTCTAGCTTGGATTGTCACTGTAGTTACTCTCCGTCGAGTGTTTGGTAGAGAAATATGCACGTCGTGAATTGACCCACACCTAAGCGCGGTACAGAAGGGATGACATGGACATCTCAATGAGTTCAAACAGACAAAATGCATCCACATACACTTTGATGTTAGTATGGCCCATTTGTATTTATATATGTGTGTCCCCATGAACAAAGGCTCTCTCCCTCTCTCTCTCTCTCTCTCATATCCCACGTTGAAATGTTGCGAGTTATGGATCGCTGTTGGCGGGCTTGTCTTGCTACAATCCATGGCATTATCAGAAATCCCGTTAGGACATCCATAGTCAATGTTTGATCAGGGTGTCTACCAACTACGCCGAACACAATTAATATATCAGCAGCAGCCCTGCTTTATGTCTCCGTCTAGGACGGAGAACAAAGCGGGGGAAAGCGAAACCTTCCTGCTCTGCTGAGGATTGTTACATGATCTCCGACGACCGACGACCCCGGGCAGGTAGGTGGGTTGGCCCGCCGGGGATCGATACCCATGCACACTTGGCCTTATCTTGATCTTGAAATGGTTTTGGCTCTGTCATTGTGCTCTTGTTTGCCGGATCCTCGCTTTCCCGTTTTTCCCGATTAAAGTTAAATATTCGTCGCCTTTTTTTACGGGATTCCCTAGCTAGTAGTGTTCGTTGCTGTGGACTCTTAGCTGGCTATTAGTAGTACTAGAAAAAACGTATGCTAAAAAGTGAACAAGTCCTATTTCCAGGTAATATGATGAGGTCCCCGGCTCAGGTAAACCGTATCGTAGAATCCAAATGTTTCGCTGTCGGGTCCAGCATAAAAGGATAGTTTGTGGTGGAGGCAATCTTCATGAAAATAGGTTTCGTGTTTACGGCTGGATGCGAAACCATAATATATGGGTCAATGTCATGAGACAGAAACACAATTCGGTGCATTATGTTACTGAAACTAATTACACCCACATGCTATGCGGCTTCGTTACTAACTCAATCACCGGGGATCCAAGCAATCGAATAAATTAAACACAAATTACATCATTTTTGGAGACGTGCCCACGTAGAAGCAGTAAGTTCAAATAATTCCACATCAACATATCACCTGTCGCCCTGAGTAGACTAAATTATCAACAGACGGATCTTTAACAATCGGAATTAGTAATCGTGGCAGGTACATAGGCAAATCAACTATAGGATTGTAATCAATAGTAGAAATTAATTATTGATGCATACTGTTATTGACGGTGATAAATTTAAGGATTTTGGGCTTAAGATACACCATGCTCAAAGACTGTTAAACTTCGGCAACTGCATATGTTTTCCCTATGAATAAAATCAAAACATGTCTTTTTCATAGCACATTGAAGGTAGAACATCAACAAGCAGTGCCGTCAATCCTTTTTAGATAGTAAAATCAATATTATGCAGCATGGAAGTCATAATATTACTGTAGGTAATTTTTTGGATCATCTTGAAAGGCTCCATAGAAACCTATTTTATCAAATCGGACATAATATATATGCGACGACTTTTGGCGTCAGCTTTCGTATACTTTACCAATTTAACTAGGACTGAATATGAGAAAAGAGAGGCCCGTCCTTCAATTCCACTACTGGAGATACAGAAGTACCCAAGTAGAGACAAAAACTAATAATGTCAATATTAAAAAACACAGTGTATTTCGAAAATAAGACACGTTTTCTCCCATAAAATCACTAAGTAACGAAGCAGCATGGTAACACTGAGGCTAACAGTCCAATACCAAACATTGTTTCGAACAGTACGCAATTTAACTAATAATATAATGACCCCATATCTAGATCTTTAATATAATACAATATGGATACACAAAATTTGTATACAAAAGCAAAAAGTATTGCAATGGTTTGCACTATACTACTCGTTAATATCAGTTTCCTTCCACGTAATTTCTATCCTTTCTTTCCTTGTAACTTTTCTACTTATCTTCTCTATAATTTCTCTAATTTTTTTTTATGCGTGTAAGTTTGGGATGGGTATTCTTTTGTATATTCTTGCACCAAATTATCATATACACCTAATGTTGACACTCCATTTTTGCTCACTCGCTAGAAGTTCACGAGTAATACAATTGCTCTTCTTTGTGATGAAATTTGTTATGCATTCCATCCAATTTTTGTACATGTCATTTTCTTATATTTTTTCATATTTATCTGTATATTTTTTATCACCTATTTGTACCTATTTTCACGGGGTTCGGAGCATACTATAAAGAAACCTTCTTCTCTCAAAAGTATGATTTATTCTCTAATTCTACTCTATATAAGCTATTTTCTAATAAGTTAACCGGCTGAATTATATAAAATAAAAAAATATACTTTTGAACTATTTCCAGTAAAATCCAAGAGACAATCTCAATTTATCTTTATGTGCATGTTTTCTCCAGTTTTTCTAATTTTCTCCATAATATTCTTGAAATTATTGGGAAATAGAGAAATTGTGTTTCAATCACCTGGGACACCTAGCGAATCTAAGCCATCTACTATTTTTGATGTGGCATCTCATAATGTGGCACATTGTCATGATTCACTACCTCTCTATCAAATTCATTCTAGAATCCAAAACCCTAAACATGTATCATAAATACCCCCCTACACTCACTTTACTCCAGGAATCTTCATACCTCCTGAACAAAAAGGATCGACGATCTCCCTTTTTACTTTTTTGTATTGCTCTTAATAAGAGGATCCTACCTCTAACACAACTTCTCTTGTAAGCCTCTACAAAATGGTAAATTGCTATAACTACTGCTCCTAACTACAAAATCTACTAACTGCCATATCCGATTAATTGATGTATCTAATATGTTATGTTATTGCATCTTACTTTCTTAAGCTACTATATCTGTCTTGTTACTCTTATAATTGATATTACTTTTTACATCTGAGGAAACTAGATCTCATTTCATTAGCATTCGTCTGCTAATCACCTCTTATCCTATACATAAGTCCAAATCACCAATAAAGGATCTCTGTCATGGGAGATCCTATGGTGATCAGGGCCACATTAGGACTTTTAGGGTGACAACAGGAAGGAAACGACCATCTCTGGCCCTAAAAGTTTGCACACCAATAAAAATTATTTTTTATGTTTTATTTTAATTGAACCATTATGCATGACTATTATTCCACAATAAGATGGTATATTTATACCAGTTTATCACATGAGATGGGCTGCTAATCCTTTCCCACTCATACTAGATCATCAAATCTGGTCTATGAATTTCCTTTTATATTACCTATTTCTTTCTCCAAATACATGTTTGATTTACACCATGATTTCAACATTTTATTTTATTTTTCTCCATTTTCTAGATAAAATATGGTGGCCACTCCAAACACCATTATTATTTCCACGTGACTTTCATCACCAAAAAGGGTATAGTTTCTCTGAATATCTATCCTTTTCCACTTTTTTGAACAGGGTGCAACAAACTGGCAACTTCGTTGGATATAGACAAGACTATCTAAATCAAACTCCCACCACCTCTTTATGAAGATTGAGCAATTTTAGGACCGTTCATTTTTCCCCTAACTTTTTTTTAAACTTTTTTCATTTTTTTATTTGTTTTGGTCTAGGAGTAGGGTGGCATATCTCTCTAATTCACCATATTTTTTCTCAAGGATGAAGGTTATATGCATGGCCTACTCCCCCTCCTTGTCTCGGTTTTATTTTGGAAATCATGATCTCATTTTTTTCTCTAGATTTTATGGTGTCCTCTATCCCCTGTCGATTAAGGATTTCGTCCATGATTCTCATTTAGGGTTCGACTTTCACTTCCCTCTCTTTGAAAAAAATAAAGAATGGAGAATAACAGACAGAGGTTGGAAATGAAATCTAATCATTCTCAAAATTTTCTTGTGTTGTTTCTTTATTTGCATATCTTATACTTTCATATTTGATGGACCTCCGTCAGAAAATGCTAAAACTCATCATGCACACTACATACACCTTCAGACCCATGTGTCATGGAATGGTGACAACCACACACTACATCCCTAGAAATGATGTAGGATGTCAGTAAATGTATCGACTAACGTTAAGATGAATATCCAATGGCCTTGAATGTGTTCCACTTTCCTAGAAATCATGACTGATCACGACTGTCGTAGTCATGAGGTGTAGTGGGAGCAATACCCTTATCATAAAACACATGTCACACCTCGATTAGTTGCATCTATCCATACAAATGATAGGGACCCACCCTTCCTATAATGGTCACGCTTGAGTGAGGACATAATGATTGATTTGAACTCATGGGATAAAAAATGAGGGTCATTTACATCCTACACTTATACAACTAAAAATATATAGGATGGTTTCTAGCCCTTTTATGTGCATGTTCGAACAATCTTTCAAATATTAACAACTCAAAAAAAACTTTTTTCAAAGTATGAACATCTCAAATTCAAACAAATTTTAAAAGATTTAAAAGTCAAACAACTTTTTTTCCAAAAATGATATTTTTTCAAAAAAATTAACAATCAAAAACTCAAACAACCTTTCAAAAAATGAGAAACTCAAACAATATTTTTTTAAAAGATTAACAATCGTAAATTCAGACAATCTTTCAAAAGATTAACACCTCAAACAATCTTTTTTAGAAATATTAACAAAGTCAAAAAGTCTTTTTTCAAAAGATTAACAATCTCATATTCAAAATATTAAAAATCTTAAAGTCAAACAATATTTTAAAATATTAAAAACTCAAACAATATTTTTTTAGATAATTAAAATCAAATCCAAGCAATATTTTCCCAAATATGAAAAATCAAACAATACTTTTGAGACAAACGTACTTGATTTATGATCTTTTCTGTCATCATCAAATAAGCTTACAGTGAGGATCAACTATTTTTGCCATGACAATTATGCTAAAAGATTTGGTACCACTCAATGGTCAGACTTCCTTTTCTAAACAAAAAAGGGGGGAAATGAGCCTATCTTAAAAAAGGGGGTCTACCCTCGAAAACTAGGTGAGAGTGGAGTTCCTCTGTGTCAAGTAATATGTCATTTTGCCAACACTGATTCCCCCCCCACCATGGTCTTGGACCATCACATTACTCTAATCTCAACTTCACTTTTCAGTCCTTTTGGGTTCTAGACCATGACCAAAAATTAGCCCAAATACACACCTCATCTTGTGACCCAGAGTCCTGGACTATCACCTAGAACTAGAACAATTGCCTCATCATGAGCTCACATCTATGATCCTGGAATATGACCTTAAAGTACTCCACCTTTGTGCTTTCATACCCCCATTTGCATTCCTAGAAAAGACCTAAAACTGGGCGATGATCTTATACTCAACTCCAAAGGCTTCCTCCTTGCCAATTATTTATCACATTCAAGGGGCATGAACATCCAGGAGAAACTTTTCAAATGCAGATAAAACTATGGTGTCATGGATGATGCCTAGGGTTTCATTTTGTAACCTTACCTGATGAAGATGCCCTGGGCAATTAAAGTGATTAAAGGAGCATATTCATTGGCCCAATGAGGAATATTGTGACATCCTAATGCCACATGAATGAAATAACTCAAAACAAAACACATGATCAACAATCAAATAGACATATTACCAAAAAAATAGGTAGCTTAAAACTAATCTCATATTACCATTATATGAAGAAACATATTACATCAGACTCCAACAACATGTAGCACATCACAAACCATATTCCGTATTTACATATGTTCAGTGGAATCCGCCACAACTTGTATACAAAGAACCAATTCCACTTATACATTCCATATATACAATAAAGGAATGCTTCCAAAACCACATGTCATTATACCACAAATACAAATTACATCCCTCCTTAGACGTAAGAGTACAAGGATGACACTAGGACTCCACTACACAACTAGAATAATATCCAACCTTCTGTGTCTACTGATCTCCAAGCTACTCTTCTTCAACAACATGATCTGGCCCACACCACTGGCGACCACCTAAAAAGATGTGGTAACCCATGAGGTGAGACCAATGTCCCAGTAAAAGAAATAACTCTCATCCAATGGTTATAGCTACAAAGGATATATTATCATTATACATGATGAGTAAATTCAACTAAAGGCATAAATTAAACTATTTATACAAGATAAGCATGTTATATAGTTATAAAAGATAAACTTAACATCTTGATTGAAAGGAATGTGAAGAATATGTAAGTCTATCACATACTGAATAGTATAAGAAATATGACAAGGTTTTAACAGTCAATGTGAGGGTATTTAACCCTACACAGATATACTACTTCGTTGTATTAAATATTTTGTTAAGCCCCAGGGAATTTGAGTCGTACCACCGAAAGTTGAGCTGACCACCGCTTGGTCGCCATCAGTTCCATACAAGATCTAGGAAGATCCAAACTCCTAATATCTTCTTCCCCTCAGTCAGTACAAATGAACACGACAATGACTTATCAGTATATAACCACCAACGACATATAGTAAAGATAAAAATAACTAGTCTGCCTTGGTACGGGTCACGACACTAGAAACTAGGGTATACAAACCCAAGCACCGAGGTACAACCATAGTTATCCTCAATCATACCCCATATATCAAACCTCTAAGACACGGCCACCATCATTCTCAAAACACTTGGGGTCAAAATGACAAGGACACATAGTCTCTTACACCTCACGTACTCAACTGTATGTGGTCTAAGTTCCCCTTAGGAATACTAGTTTCACCATCTAGCAAATTCTGACACCGGAATGGATCTATGGTTCAGGGCATTATATGATAAGGGTTTCACTTGATTAGTTAAAGCCAATTGGGTGCCTTTTATTGCATCAATCATGTTATAAGAAAACTCCAAAAGAATTCTACAAAACTTAGGTAGAGTGCAACTTCATAAGATATCAAATGTAACAACCATAAAATTTTCCATATCCCCACATGGTATCATCCACCAGCCACTCTAAGACAATCACCATTATCACATCAACTTGGGATACCAATCTCTTCTCACACCAGACAGAAGTTATCACCTCAATTAGGGCACAAACCACTTCCAAGGTCATAAGACCATTCACATTATTCCCTACATAAGCATTAATTTCTCTCCATGCCTCATCAAGTCTAATCACCGTCACATTACAAGTGATACATAACGGATACAACAATTATTCATGATGTATGATGTTCAACCAATCAACAAATTAGGGTTATGAAATTAGGAGAGAGAAATTACTTCACCATTATGCTCAGTACTCAAGTAAATTAAGAATGTTCTCTATGCACTAGAATTAGGGTGAAGTTTAATCATAGAAGATTGAATTTAGGGTTTCCAAAACATCAATAGAAGTTAAACCCTAGTTATTACTATCTCCTACATTCTTGGAAACAAGAAAGTCAAACACTATCGGATGAAGATGTTTGGGGCTCATCATGTTCATTGATCGAAGAGATGAGTCACCCTCATCAACAACATGAGTCACACATATCATTGACTGAAGAAACATGAATCACTAGAAACCAAAAAGAATGCACTATCATCATGGCCTAAGAAGACAATTGCATGGAGACTGAAGATAATCCAACACTCAAATAACCATAAGGGTGAAACCTTAGCAAACAAATGGAGTGACATCATTTTCATCGACTGAAGAAGATAGTCATCTCAACAAAGACTCAAGAGAGCCATGCATAGCAATCCAAAAGCCATCAAAAGTCATTAACCACATAGGGTAAGTTCACCACCATCAAGAGAGATTAAACCTCATTAAACACAAGATCAAATAGGTTGATCATCATCAAGAAACTAAAGCCATTAAAGAGTAAACAATAGGGCAAAGATCAAATCAAAAACATTAATTTTGACTATCAACATGAGGGGAAACGAAAACATATCTTGGAGAGAGAAAACTAAACATTTAGCACATGCATGCAAGGATCAAAACCTCCATCATCAACAAGGTTTCAGTTACAAGGTTAGAATTTCATCAAAGAGTGGTTCATTCATTCAAGATCATCATAGGTCATAAACCATATATCAAAGGTATTATCACCATTCTAGTTAGAACCAAAATTTAAGAGTAGATTAATTGCATGCAAGGTCAATTGTAACAATAACCAAGGAGAAAGAAATATAACTCACTTTCACAAGGATGAAGCAACTCCAACAACAAGGAGATCAAAGAAGAGAGAGGAAAACCTAGCCTGATCACCTCCATGTCCAATCTAGCAGCACCTCAAGGATGAAGGTTATATGCATGGCCTACTCCCCCTCCTTGTCTCAGTTTTATTTTGGAAATCATGATCTCATTTTTTTCTCTAGATTTTATGGTGTCCTCTATCCTCTGTCGATTAAGGATTTCGTCCATGATTCTCATTTAGGGTTCGACTTTCACTTCCCTCTCTTTGAAAAAAATAAAGAATGGAGAATAACAGACAGAGGTTGGAAATGAAATCTAATCATTCTCAAAATTTTCTTGTGTTGTTTCTTTATTTGCATATCTTATACTTTCATATTTGATGGACCTCCGTCAGAAAATGCTAAAACCCATCATGCACACTACATACACCTACAGACCCATGTGTCATGGAATGGTGACAACCACACACTACATCCCTAGAAATGATGTAGGATGTCAGTAAATGTATTGACTAACGTTAAGATGAATATCCAATGGCCTTGAATGTGTTCCACTTTCCTAGAAATCATGATTGATCACGACTGTCGTAGGCATGAGGTGTAGTGGGAGCAATACCCTTATCATAAAACACACGTCACACCTCGATTAGTTGCATCTATCCATACAAAAGATAGGGACCCACCCTTCCTATAATGGTCACGCTTGAGTGAGGACATAATGATTGATTTGAACTCATGGGATAAAAAATGAGGGTCATTTACATCCTACACTTATACAACAAAAATATATAGGATGGTTGATATCCCTTTTATGTGCATGTTCGAACAATCTTTCAAATATTAACAACTCAAAAAAATCTTTTTTCAAAGTATGAACATCTCAAATTCAAACAAATTTTAAAAGATTTAAAAGTCAAACAACTTTTTTTCCAAAAATGATATTTTTTCAAAAAATTAACAATCAAAAACTCAAACAACCTTTCAAAAAATGAGAAACTCAAACAATATTTTTTTAAAAGATTAACAATCTTAAATTCAGACAATCTTTCAAAAGATTAACACCTCAAACAATCTTTTTTAGAAATATTAATAAAGTCAAAAAGTTTTTTTTCAAAAGATTAACAATCTCATATTCAAACAATCCTTTTTCAAAAGATTAAAAATCTTAAAGTCAAACAATCTTTTAAAATATTAAAAACTCAAACAATATTTTTTTAGAAAATTAAAATCAAATCCAAGCAATATTTTCCCAAAGATGAAAAATCAAACAATACTTTTGAGACAAATGTACTTGATTTATGATCTTTTCTGTCATCATCAAATAAGCTTACAGTGAGGATCAACTATTTTTGCCATGACAATTCTGCTAAAAGATTTGGTACCACTCAATGGTCAGACTTCCTTTTCTAAACAAAAAAGGGGGGAAATGAGCCTATCTTAAAAAGGGGGTCTACCCTCAAAAACTAGGTGAGATTGGAGTTGCTCTGTGTCAAGTAATATGTCATTTTGCCAACACTGATTCCCCCCCCACCATGGTCTTGGACCATGACATTACTCTAATCTCAACTTCACTTTTCAGTCCTTTTGGGTTCTAGACCATGACCAAAAATTAGCCCAAATACAAACCTCATCTTGTGACCCAGAGTCCTGGACTATCACCTAAAACTAGAACAATTGCCTCATCATGAGCTCACATCTATGATCCTGGAATATGACCTTAAAGTACTCCACCTTTGTGCTTTCATACCCCCATTTGCATTCCTAGAAAAGACCTAAAACTGGGCGATGATCTTATACTCAACTGCAAAGGCTTCCTCCTTGCCAATTATTTATCACATTCAAGGGGCATGAACATCCAGGAGAAACTTTTCAAATGCAGATAAAACTATGGTGTCATGGATGATGCCTAGGGTTTCATTTTGGTAACCTTACATGATGAAGATGCCCTGGGCATTTAAAGTGATTAAAGGAGCATAGTCATTGGCCCAATGAGGAATATTGCGACATCCTAATGCCACATGAATGAAATAACTCAAAACAAAACACATGATCAACGGTTAAATAGACATATTACCAAAACAATAGGTAGATTAAAACTAATCTCATATTACCATTATATGAAGAAACATATTACATCAGACTCCAACAACATGTAGCACATCACAAACCATATTCCGTATTTACATATGTTCAGTGGAATCCGCCACAACTTGTATACAAAGAACCAATTCCACTTATACATTCCATATATACAATAAAGGAATGCTTCCAAAACCACGTGTCATTATACCACAAATACAAAATACATCCCTCCTTAGACGTAAGAGTACAAGGATGACACTAGGACTCCACTACACAACTAGAATAATATCCAACCTTCTGTGTCTACTGATCTCCAAGCTACTCTTCTTCAACAACATGATCTGGCCCACACCACTGGCGACCACCTAAAAAGATGTGGTAACCCATGAGGTGAGACCAATGTCCCAATAAAAGAAATAACTCTCATCCAATGGTTATAGCTACAAAGGATATATTATCATTATACATGATGAGTAAATTCAACTAAAGGCATAAATTAAACTATTTATACAAGATAAGCATGTTATATAGTTATAAAAGATAAACTTAACATATTGATTGAAAGGAATGTGAAGAATATGTAAGTCTATCACATACTGAATAGTATAAGAAATATGACAAGGTTTTAACAGTCAATGTGAGGGTATTTAACCCTACACAGATATACTACTTCGTTGTATTACATATTTTGTTAAGCCCCAGGGAATTTGAGTCGTACCACCGAAAGTTGAGCTGACCACCGCTTGGTCGCCATCAGTTCCATACAAGATCTAGGAAGATCCAAACTCCGAATATCTTCTTTTCCTCAGTCAGTACAAATGAACATGACAATGACTTATCAGTATATTACCACCAATGACATATAGTAAAGATAAAAATAACTAGTCTGCCTTGGTACGGGTCACGACACTAGAAACCAGGGTATAAAACCCAAGCACCGAGGTACAACCATAATTATCTTCAATCATACCCCATATATCAAACCTCTAAGACACGACCACCATCATTCTCAAAACACTTGGGATCAAAATGACAAGGACACATAGTCTCTTGCACCTCACGTACTCAACTGTATGTGCTCTAAGTTCCCCTTAGGAATACTAGTTTCACCATCTAGCAAATTCTGACACCGGAATGGATCTATGGTTCAGGGAATTATATGATAAGGGTTTCACTTGATTAGTTAAAGCCAATTGGGTGCCTTTTATTGCATCAATCATGTTATCAGAAAACTCTAAAAGAATTCTACAAAACTTAGGTAGAGTGCAACTTCATAAGATATCAAATGTAACAACCATAAAATTTTCCATATCCCCACATGGTATCATCCACCAGCCACTCTAAGACAATCACCATTATCACATCAACTTGGGATACCAATCTCTTCTCACACCAGACAGAAGTTATCACCTCAATTAGGGCACAAACCACTTCCAAGGTCATAAGACCATTCACATTATTCCCTACATAAGCATTAATTTCCCTCCATGCCTCATCAAGTCTAATCACCGTCACATTACAAGTGATACATAACAGATACAACAATTATTCAAGATCTATGATGTTCAACCAATCAACAAATTAGGGTTATGAAATTAGGAGAGAGAAATTACTTCACCATTATGCTCAGTACTCAAGTAAATTAAGAATGTTCTCTATGCACTAGAATTAGGGTTAAGTTTAATCATAGAAGATTGAATTTAGGGTTTCCAAAACATCAATAGAAGTTAAACCCTAGTTATTACTATCTCCTACATTCTTGGAAACAAGAAAGTCAAACACTATCGGATGAAGATGTTTGGGGCTCATCATGTTCATTGATCGAAGAGATGAGTCACCCTCATCAACAACATGAGTCACACATATCATTGACTTAGGAAACATGAATCACTAGAAACCAAAGAGAAAGCACTATCATCATGGCCGAAGAAGACAATTGCATGGAGACCGAAGATAATCCAACACTCAAATAACCATAAGGGTGAAACCTTGGCAAACAAATGGAGTGACATCATTTTCATCGACTGAAGAAGACAGTCATCTCAACAAAGACTCAAGAGAGCCATGCATAGCAATCCAAAAGCCATCAAAAGTCATCAACAACATAGGGTAAGTTCACCACCATCAAGAGAGATAAAACCTCGTTAAACACAAGATCAAATAGGTTGATCATCATCAAGAAACTAAAGCCACCAAAGAGTATACAATAGGGCAAAGATCAACTCAAAAACATTAATTTTGACTATCAACATGAGGGGAAACAAAAATATATCTTGGAGAGAGAAAACTAAACATTTAGCACATGCATGCAAGGATCAAAACCTCCATCATCAACAAGGTTTCAGTTACAAGGTTAGAATTTCATCAAAGAGTGGTTCATTCATTCAAGATCATCATAGGTCATAAACCATATATCAAAGGTATTATCACCATTCTAGTTAGAACCAAATTTTAAGAGTAGATTAATTGCATGCAAGGTTAATTGTAACAATAACCAAGGAGAAAGTAATATAACTCACTTTCACAAGGATGAAGCAACTCCAACAGTAAGGAGATCAAAGAAGAGAGAGGAAAACCTAGCCTGATCACCTCCACGTCCAATCTAGCAGCACCTCAAAAAGAGAAGAAAAACCCTAGGGTAAAGGAGCACAAGATGGAGAGCAAAACCCTAGGCCAAAAAGTCAAGAAAGGGAGGTTCTTCAACTCAATTTAAGCACTACCATGGAGAACCTTGGATTTGACCATGAAGAGAGAAGTTCCTCAAGCTCAACTTCATGCATCACCATGGATAATAATGGGTTTGACCTAGAAGAGAGGGAAGAGAGGGTGGGACAAAAAATGAAGAGCATAAGATTGATAACTTACCAAATCCAAAGAGGAGTGGAAAGGATCATCACACGAACGTCGAGGGAGGGTTGCTCCAAAACCCTAGCTCACGAGTAATATCGATCGACAAATAGAGCTCCACCTTCACCACCCAACACAAGGGGATGAGATCCAAGCAAGAAGAGAGAAGGAAAGGGGTACAAAAGGATTAGTTGCATGCAATGAGAGGAGTTTATATAACTAAGGGTGGGAGAGAGGCAAAGAAGATAGGTGTCATGCAAACATGTACCATTTGTCCACTATATCTCACCCGCGCAAGAACTAATCTCATGCATGTTTCATAGTTGATAAAAATAAAGAAAACCAATGACCTACCAGGTCCAAGAAAGATAATCGGTTGAAGGATAACTAGGTCGAGAAGCTTAGTGGTTGCGGAGAATCAAAAGATCATTTATGACATCAAACTCATTCTAGCATTTCATGGCTAGATCATCGATTGAAGAGACCACTATGTCAACCTAAAACATCATCTACTGCATAAAAAATGACCAAGAGTACATCTTGGTGATTTTCTAAAACAAAGGGGATCATCCGTCAACACAAAGCAAGGTCAACATCAACTAGGGCATCCGAGCAATACCCTAGAACTTCAATACAACATGCAACCTCATCAAACTAAGAGGGAACAAGACTCTGTTTGATCCACTTTCTCCAACATGATGCCCAAACATGTGAGGCCCAACAAGAATGTGAAAAACTATAATAAAAACCCTAAACATGGGTAACTTACAACAAGGTTCAAAATAAGAACATATAAACATAACTTGCTCAAACATCATCCAAACTGGACCGAACTTGAAACATAAGCATCTCACATGTTATTAAAGAGCATAATGAGATTAGATTAAAGTTTTGATCATTTAATTATGTTAAGAAAGTAAGATCAACAAGAAATCTAGGTCAGAGGTCTTACAACCATAAACCCCTAACAAAGATTTCACCCCCAAAATTCTAAGCAAACAGAGACGAGTACATCCTTGGCATCTCACCCTCTAACTCCCATGTAGCTTTCTCTACACCACGATGATGCCGCAAAACCTTAAAGAGAACTATATTCTTCTTCTTAAACTTCTTCACCCTTCTATCTAGGATCAACACAAGACCCTCAACATACAACACATCATGTTATATCCTCAAATTTGATAAAAAAAATGAAGAATATAAATTAATTGATTTATAATTTCCTCAATGTTATTATTGGTAGAATAATAAACTTAATCACCTTATGGCATGGGTGCTTGCGAAACAAGTTAAATAAGAGGAATTCATACATGGAAAGATATTCAATGTAATCCTTTTAACAATTATGTGTTAGACATAAAGTTAAGAATAAAGGAAGAAGGGAGTATCCACCTTTTTTTTGAAAGCCAAATAAAGGAACAATATGTAAGTTTTGTAAAAGAAATAGGAACCATAGTTTTAAGAAAAGGAGAATTTTGGTATACAAAGGACACCCTACGAACAACGATTATCAAGTATAAATAGAAAAGGACTTGATGAGTTTCCATGCGGGGAGATGTTTTGGTAAAGGAAATATAGTGGGCCTTATCTAATCCCTTCCAATATACATTCCTTACCACTTTTAGAAGGGAGTATCTTGCCATGTTTGGAGGATAGAACAAAGGAAGATATAAGGAGTCCATAAGTGTATATATATACATGATTCCCTTGATACTTGGTACGCAACCGACCCTCATCCCTCCTCATGATCTCACAATGATCAACACACCCCCAGACTTCTCCTCAAGGTTGTTGTGGTCGTACACTTGATCAACAAGGATGAGGACTAGATCAATGAGGATCACGGTAGGCATCATGACTTGTAAGGTGTGGATGTCAGGGTTGGCTCGTCGAAGTCTGTTGAGAGCCTAAGAGATCTGGCGCCAAGGAGGGGAGATCGCAAGTGCTTTTTGGACCAAGAACTCAACATCTGCAAGAAACCTTCGAGTGGTTTTCCTATACCTCCAATAAGGAAGAAGGAGGGGCGGTCTCCTCATTGGATCAAATAGCTTTGGAGAGTGAGAGCGGAGGCTCTCACGGGATGCTCCACCTAGAGAAATGCATCACTGAGGAGAAGTTAGGGACATCTCACCCTCTTTTCTGACTAATGCAGACCTTGACAGACCCTACATTGGGGCTGACGAGGTCATGCAGGTTGGATGAAGCTACCTCCTAATCTCCCGGAGGCTAGAGGCAGGAACCCTCCTCCTGCATTGACACACTTAGGCGGGGTTCAACGTGTTGCGAGGTTGAAGGTAGGTTATGCCAATTGGACAATTATGCCCCTGGACGCACAGTAACCCAAGCCATCAAGGGATGTGCAAAAAGGTCATTGTGTTATGTTTTTAAGTCCCCTTTTCATTGGAGCAAAGGGATGAGCTGGCCGCTAGGCTGACATGGAGCCTCCTGATTGGCTGGTAATGTATTATTTTGCAATAATTCTATTTAATTATTGGTAACTCTATTTTTAATAAGTTATATACGAAAGTTATGTAGAAAAATGAGAGGAATCCAAATAAAATATAATTAGAGTCTAATTAAGCTTCATATTCTAAAAGTATATACAATACATGTTCTAATATGTTTAATGTAAAGGAAAACCAAGATTTTTTTTAAAATGATGATTAATTGAGTAGACTCATTTATGTTGTGATAATACCTGATCTACACATGTACAATGAAGAAATCGTTGACAATTAATGTATCTAGACTGATAATCTCATACATTTTTTGTGGACATCTTGTGATAGCCTTAATGCAAGTAACATGATCTAGGTGTCACAGATAGTCTAATATGCTCAAGTTGATGATTAGGGTTTCACCTAATATACATAGTAAAGGTTGTAATCTAAGAAACTGTGATATGATAGAATTATGGTTTGTAACCCTAATCCCTGGTCCAAATGTATGATAAACCTAAACCCTAGTTTAGGAGTGGATCTAGATCTGTTTAATGTAATACAAATACATGGTGACACATATGTAGTATGCATGTTTCAGATAATGTTAATTACATGCTTTGTTTCTTGGATGTTTGGGTACACTCTTAAAGTACATATGATATATTCTGCATGGTTTTTGCAATGGCATAAGGTACATGGTTATACTTATGAATACATGTATCAAATTCTGAGTTTTCCGAGGTTTCTTGATGAGAATGAACAAATGATAAACTGCTCGCTTGTTTGTTTACTTCTTGCAAATTATACAGCGGCTATGAGTATCATGTAAAGTAAATAAAAATATTTTGAACCCTGGGTTAGACTGATCTTAAGGGTAATGCACACGAGCCCTAGAGGGACAATGATGACACCTGAGGTAGTAGACCAGATATGGGTTAGAATATGAAAACAAATTTATGTTCTTATATGCAAGATAAATATGTTTGCTTATATGTGTACTTGTGATTATTGTTTGAACCCACGTACCAGTATAGAAATATATTGATCGCATATTTATTGTCGGCATTTTAGGTACCTATGATACTTGATTCGTGGACATGAGGTTATAGATTAAAGATGTTGAAGATACTAAAGTTATTCATGAAGGTTTACTCTTAGTGGTATATCTTTACACATGTACATGGAAACTCTTTCTAATATTTATGTAACTCCTTAGAGGTGCTTTTTATGTAAACATGAATATATTTGTTCATTAATGGAAATTGTATACTTTTTTGCATTATTTATTGAATCCGATCCTTGAATTTATGAGTAATGATTTGTGACTTTAAGGTCTTTTAGACACTCAAAAGTGTGGGTCATTACACATCCTCCTCCAACTCAACCTCCATTGGCTACAATGTCAACTCCATATTCAGATGACCCTTCCTCAACATGGAAACATGAAAGAGTGGGTGCATCCTATGCAAATCTAGTGGTAACTCCAACTTGTAAGCCACCCTTCCAACACGTGTCACAATAGGGTATGGTCCCACTAGTACAAAAATGGGTTATAACGTAACTACCTGTAGGGTTAGTTTTTCCAAATAACTGACCTTATATGTCTATAAAAAACGTGGGCACCACTTAAGACCTCATGGGTCGGTTTTTCTTAAAACAACCGACCTTGTAGTGTAACTCTATAGGGTCAGTTTTCCAAATAACTGACCTTATATGTCTATAAAAACATGGGCAGAACTTAAGACCTCTTGGGTCGGTTTTTCTTAAAACAACCGACCTTGTAGTGTAACTCTATAGGGTCAGTTTTCCAAATAACCGACCTTATATGTCTATAAAAAATGCGGGCACCACTTAAGACCTCTTGGGTCAGTTTTTCTTAAAACAACCGACCTTGTAGTGTAACTCTATAGGCTCAGTTTTCCAAATAACCGACCTTATATGTCTATAAAAACGCAGGCACCACTTAAGACCACTTGGGTCACTTTTCTTAAAATAACCGACCTTGTAGTGTATCTTTATAGGGTCAGTTTTCATAAAATAAGAGACCTTATAGACAATTGGATTAGAAAGCCAATTACAATTTCCCGAAGTCAAAATTTGTTCAATTTTGGCTTCGCGCCTTGATCTATAGAGTCAGTTTTTCCAGATAATCGACCTTATATGTCTACAAAAAATGCGGGAGACATCTTGAATCCAGTTTGCCTTCACGCATCTATAAGCACCTCTAGCGTCAGTTTTTTATCTTAAACCGACCCTAGAGCTTACTCGGTCGACAAATTTGTTGACCAATAACCACTCGGTCGACAAAAGCGTCGATCGAGAAAGAGCCAGATTTCCTTCATATAAGCACCTCTAGGGTCGGTTTTTTCCTTATAACCGACCCTAAATGGCTCCTCAGTCGACAATATTGTCGATCGAGATGTACTTAGGATCCAGTTTAGTTCACACATGTATAAGCACCTCTAGGGTCAGTTATAAGGAAAAAACCGACCCTAGAGGTGCTTATACGAAGGAAAGCTGGCTCCTTCTTGGTCGACGAATTTGTCATCCGATAACCACTCGGTCGACAAAATCGTCGACCGAGAAGGAGCCAGATTTCTTTCGTATATGCACCTCTAGGGTCGATTTTTTTTTTTATCTTAAACCGACCCTAGAGCTTACTTAGTTGACGAATTTGTCGATCGAGATGAACTTAGGATCCAGTTTAGTTCAGACATGTATAAGCGCCTCTAGGATTGATTTCCTTTGTATAGGCACCTCTAGGGTCGATTTTAAAGAAAAAACCGACCCTAGAGGTGCTTATATAAAGGAAATTTGGCTCCTTCTCGGTCGATGATTTTGTCGACCGAGTGGTTATCGGTCGAAAAATTCATTGACCGAGTAAGCTCTAGGGTCGGTTTAAGATAAAAAACTGACGCTAGAGGTGCTTATACGAAGGAAATCTGGCTCCTTCTCGGTCGATGAATTTGTCGACCGATAACCACTCGGTCGATAAAATCGTCGACCAAGAACGATCCGAATTTCCTTCATATAAGCACCTCTAGCGTCGGTTTTTTCATTAAAACCGACCCTAGAGGGCTCTTTGGTCGACAAAATTTTCGATCGATAACCACTCGGTCGATAAAATCGTCGACCGAGAATGAGTTTGAGTATTTTTAAATAACCCGACACGGGCACCGCTTATCTTTAGCGTCGGTTTGTTGTGTTAACTGACGCTACAAGTCTTGTCTCTCCATGAAATGGCTGAAACCTAGTCTTTCTCTCCCACGAAAACCCTTTCGTTCTCTTTTTCTCTCCCGTGGCGCTGATACCTTTTCTTACTATATCTCCTTGTATCATTCCACCATGAAGCCCTTGCCTCCGCTCCGTGCAGCCGTTACCATGAAGCCGTGTCACCTATCCACGCCGCCAAGAGGATCGTGGTGTCCGTGAAGCCGTTGCCACCTCTCTGTTCCACCAAAGCCCTTGCCTCCTCTCTGCGAAAAGAGCTCGTCGTCGCCGCCTCTCCACACTTCCACGAAGGTCGCCGCCTCTCCGTGAAGGTCGTCTCATCCTCCATGAAGGTCGCTGCCATTTCCAAGTAAGTTTGCCGCTTCCTTCGTTCCCGCCCGTCGCCATGGTAGCGTCCAGGTCCACTCTCTCGGTCGAGAATTTGTCGAACGAGAGTGGACCTGGACGCTGCATGCAGGTGGGCTCTCGGTCGACTAATTATCGACCGAGAGTGGACCTGCAATCCTCTAACAACACAATTATTCCATTTTATATTATTTGATAACCCAACCAATAATAAAAACATGTCTTTTTTTATATGTAATCATTATATAAATTCTAGAAATTAATATGAGATTATACATGTGTACTCCTAGGTTGACACTTTAGGGTTGATGCATGACGTTTAACTTAATATATAAATATGAAAATAATGTATTAATATATTAACTTAGAAACCCATTCAAAATTTATTCATTAGGAGTAAACTTTGGATAGTCCCCGGTTTGGGACTGTTTTTGGATATTTAATCTCACTTAGATGTACCTGTATAATGTATGTTTAGTTTTGTAGAAAATTTCAGTAGGATTTCCTCATTTGTTCTCTGGGTACATATGTGAGTGGTTATTTGCCATTTACATCGGTGTACTTGGAGAACTTAGGGGAAATACTGCTGAAATTTTCTTCAAAACTAAACATACATTATACAGTTACTAGTGAGATTAAATATTCAAAAATGGGATAGGTGGTACACTTTAGTATATAAGTAATTAACTTCCTATCAATAAAAACTTATAGATTATTATAGTATCAATATTAAACGATTAGTTTTATAATTATTTTTAATGTGATATAGAAAATGGATCGAAGTTGGATGTCTATCAAGAACCGTTGTAGTCCAGAGTTTGCCAAAGTTGGATGTCTATAGAAAATTGGCATGATGTTCCTAATGCCCAAAAAGAACTCATATGGAAAGATATATGTTTGAGTGGATGTGATATTATTTTAATATGTTTTTTATCTATTGATTCTAATTTAGTTTTCTTGGAATTAATTCCTTTTCAAAACAACATTATTAATTGCTTCTTTTGTATGTATAGGGTGTTTTTCATCTAAATGAAATATATCACAAGAAAAGAGTGCTACAACGTTGTGGTGTACGATGGAGGGGGTTTTAAGACATATCTCGCAAGAGAATTTATAAATAATACTAAACAAAAGAAGAAAGCAACAGATGTATATATTTTTATAGATCCTGAGGTATGGGAAAGATTTGTTGCAGCTAGGAGATCGGAAGAGTTTCAGGTAATAAAGATTGTGATGTATTGTATGAATCTTTAATTTTATACAATTAAGGAGGTGAATCTTTTTTTACATGTTTGCCAAGTCTAAATTGCAATACCTCATTTTAAATGATCAGGATATCCACCAGGATCAAAAGGAAAGACAGGCCAAAAATGTGCATGACCATCTCTTATGGCCCGGTGGTTATGCCTTCTGCCGCCAACTACAAGAGAAGCAATCCTCTTCTGGAGAGGAATCTAGTACAACTCAAGTTGAGCATCCACCCCGACACTTGACATGGATTGATGCTAGAAAGAATCGAGCAGGTGAAATTGTCAACCCTGCAACTAAGGAGGTGGCACAAAAGATGGTAGGTTTATCCCAACTAAGTAAAGAGTAACTCCCACAAATTTAGATTTATTTATATCTAATTGATATTGTGATTTAATATTTTTATTAACTATGAATAGATTGATCTCCACGAGCAAAGGAAGGAAGGAAAGTTCATCCCAACTGGCCACATGGATGAACTATCAGTTGCTCTTGGTACGAAGGAGCATCCTGGCCATGTTAGGGGATTAGGAGCTGGCATATGATTCAAGTCTTATTTTGGCCCTTCGCAATCTAAAAGAGGTCGTGCATGAGGTCTTACACAAGAGGAGGTTGAAGCATTAGTACCGAGAAAGTAAAATAAATAATGTCTTCATTTTAGCCTACTCAACCTTCTCAACCTATTCATACTGTGCGTCTCTCAAGTGATGAGGTACAAGCCCATGCTCCAATTGTAGAAGATCATGGGAGCACTCCCAATGCAGTAAGTTTTTGTTCTATATGTTGTGTTATTAGTATGATATATATATGATAATATATATAATTGTAACATGTATCTGTTCTACTACTTCTTATATAACTTATATTATTTCAATCTAAGTTGGTATGAACTGTAAACATGCAGTGGAGGTTCCAGAATATAATGTTGTAGCAGCGGGCAAGGTGTACAACCTTGGTGATACATTGCATTGCCAACAAATTACTGATGACATTTGCGGTGTGTCCATCCATATTGTGTATGACGGAATGGGGGACAAACCACGACCCATACCTAATCCTAAATATAGTACAGTTGAAGAAGCTGAGGGTGCTATGGTGGGTTGGCCTAGACACTTGGTTATCAATGACAAGGTATACCTTATTTCTACCATATTTTTCATATTTGACTGCATATATGAACTCGTGTAATATAAGTATGTAATTTAATTAACAGGTTTGTAAACCAAAAAGTAAAAATTCTACTAGTCGTCCTCCTATTCCCAAGCCATCTTTCATTCCTGAAGCTACATTCGATGAATTGGGAAGCAAATGTAAATGTTTGTGTCAATACTTAGCCAACCAAAGCTCGGGATCACATATGTTGATCAATTTAACAGAAGATGCAGTTGGGAGGGACTTTGAGAATTTTATTTTTCTTGATGATATTATAGAGTTGTTCCGGTATGATTGCCTAAATACTTTGATAATAGAAGTATGGATAAGGTAAGGATCTATCAATATATATATATATATATATATATATATATATATATATATATATATATATATATAATTCCAATACACATTTTTCACTTAGTTCTATATATGGAAATAATTATAAATGTTTTACAACCATTTATATACTGAGATCACAAACCTTGATATAAGGAATGTTGGATTCTTAGTTCCTTCAATCACTAGTCAAGTGGAGACAAATTTTGAGGATGTGAATGAGTA
The DNA here is from genome assembly GCA_963693085.1 of Alisma plantago-aquatica. Lineage (NCBI taxonomy): Eukaryota > Viridiplantae > Streptophyta > Magnoliopsida > Alismatales > Alismataceae > Alisma > Alisma plantago-aquatica. The sequence continues at coordinate 475,506,967 of OY856414.1, forward strand.
CTTCTCTACTGCATTCAAATATTTTTCTAGTGAGGGGAAGGAAATTATCATAATTCCTTTTAACATCCAGTAAGTATTAGTATTCAATATAATTTTAATAATGAATAAAATTATTTATTTTAATGTTTGTTTTATTCTTACTCAGAGCTAGACATTGGGAATTAGTGGTGATTGCCCCTAAATTGATGACTCTTTATTATCTTGACCCAATGGGTAAAACAACAAGGAGTCACAAACTGAAATTGTCAGCTATGGAGTAAGCATAAATGTAGTCAATGCTTCAACATGATATTTCTATTTAGAATTTCTATTTTACCAACTATCATTTAATTGATAGGGGTATAAAGGCTTTTCGTGATGCTGGAGGACAAATACCCACAAAATTAAAGACATTGACTTTGAAAAATGTCAAGGTAGCTACTTTGACAACTACTTAGTCTTATATGTATTAATTTTCAATTCAAATATATGTCAACTCTTATAGTCTTATCTCAACTCCTGTTTGTAATAGTTTACTAACATTAAGTATTCGTTATTTGTAGTGTCCTATGCAAAATAATGACTGGGCTTGTGGCTACTATGTAATGAAATATATACAAGCTATTGTCAAACAAGCATCACATGACATTTAGACTATAAGTCAGGTAATAAAGAATAACATCATAAATTTACAAGTGATTGTAGTCATTTTATAAAATATTAGCATGTGCATTTTCTGTTATAGATCTTTACAACTCAGCCTTACACACTTGTGGACTTGAATGAATTCCGAGAAGAGTGGTTAGATTCTTTTCTAAATGAAGTCAGTATGGCATTGGATTAAATAGGTCAGCTCCATTTATGTATGTGGTTTGAGTACTCTTTTGTATGTGGTTTGAGTACTCTTTCATATTTACTTTTGTATCTGATTAATATCATCTCAGACTTGCAATCTATCATTTTGTAAATTTTTATGTGATTATGAATCATTTTTGTCATGAATGTGTGGTTTTGAATGGTGACGGTTGAGCATCAATGCTCCCCTCTCCCAGAATATATGAATCTTCTTGTTCTTCTGTTCTATTTCATTTTCTGCAGAAATTTTAAAAAAAATCGTAACTTCTAGCTTCAGTTTTTTAAATAACCGACCCTAAAGATGTAATCCTCTGTCGACAATTTTGTCGACCGAAATATTTTCGGTCGACCATTTTCTCGACCGAGTGAGTTTACAGGGTCGGTTGTTTTGGAATAACTGACCCTAAAGATTGAATAAACATTTCATTGTACCCCTCGGTAGACAATTTTCTCGACAGAGGGGTACACTGAAATGTTTATTCAATTATTAGCGTCGGTTATTCCAAAAAAAGCTGACCCTGTAAACTCACTTAGTCGAGAAAATGGTCGACAGAAAATATTTCAGTCGACAAAATTGTCGACCGAGGATTACACTGAAGTAGTTATTCAATCTTTAGGGTCGGTTATTCCAAAAAAACCGACCCTGTAAACTCTCTCGGTCGAGAAAATTGTAGATTGAAAATATTTCAGTCAAAAATTTTCTCGAGTGAGGATTACACTGAAGTAGTTATTCAATCTTTAGGTTCGGTTATTCCAAAAAAACCGACCCTGTAAACACCCTCGGTCGAGAAAAATGTCGACCGATAAAATTTTTGGTCGACAATTTTCTCAACCGAGGGAGTTTACAGGGTCGGTTTTTTAGAATAACCGACCTTACAGACTCCTTTTTTCTCACCTGGGTCAGATTTTTTACAACCTTTTGCGTCGGTGTTTACTCTGTAAGGTCAGTTTTGTTTGGTCAAATAAACCGACGCTATAGAGAAAATTCTATAGCGACGACCACTTAGGAGTCGGTTATAAAGTGACGCTACATGCTTAAAAAAACTGACGCTATAGACCATTCCTATACTAGTGTCCTATAAACTTGGGAGACAAATTAACCTTCTTACCAAACCTTAGGACACCCTTCCAAGGGGAAACCTTAAGATATACCCATTCTCCAACTTGGAACTTCAACGACCTGTTATGGTTATCAACATCAAACTTTTGTCTATCCTAGGATGCCTTGAACTATCATTTTATCACTTTGGTCTTCTTTTGTAATCGGATGCACTAGCTCATGACCTAAAAGATGATACTCACCTATTTCATATCAACAAAGTGATGACTGACAAAGCCTCTTGTATAGAGAATCAAAAGGTGCCATGTATATACTCCTTTGATTACTATTATTGTAGGAAAACTCTATCAAGATTAGGTGCACATACCAACTTCCAAGAAACTATTGAACACAACTCTCAACAGATCCTCCAAGATCTGAATGGCCCTCTCTGACTGACCATATGTCTGTTGGTGAAAAGCTATACTGAACTGTAGTTGTGTCCCCATGGTTGTGTGCAGACGTTACCAAAATTGATCTGTAAACTGAGGACCCATGTCAAACACTATGGTTGTTGGGGTACCATGTAGAAAAACTATATCATCAACATATATATGCGACAACTTCTCCTATGTATACGCCATCCTAACTAGAAAGAAATGTGTTGACTTTGTCAACCCGTCAACTGTCACCCGAATGGAAACATGACCTTTAACTGTCTTCGGAAGACCAACCACAAAATCCCTAGTAACATGATCCCATTTCCATTACGGTATAGGCAACAATTGTAATGTCCCTACATGTTTCTGATGCTCAGCCTTCATCTATTGACAAACTAGACAGGTAGACACAGACTCTTCTAAGTCACTCTTCATTCTAGGCCACCAATATAAATCCTTCATATTATGGTACATCTTGGTACTCTCTAGATCATCACTTACATCAAAGAGTGGGCCTCCTCAAGAACCATTTTTCTCAAACCATCAACATCTGGAACCAATATCCTATCATGAAAACAAACTGTCCCATCACCATTCTCATGGAAGCCTGATAAATATATATTTATCCCTTTTATTTATATATTTTTTTATATTTGTTTAGGATTATTTTGTTATTTATTCTCTTAGTTTCATAATTAATTGTGTTATTTTAGATTTTTCTCTTTAATTGGAGTTTTAATTCTATTTTCTTGTGTTTTGTAGGAAAATTACACAATTTGCAGCAGTCCTGAAATTCATATATACCCTCCACCAAAAGTGACATAACACTTGCATTCGAACTCCAAATGGAGTGTACAAGTATTCAATGGAAAGGGAATTTAATTTAATAAAATAAATTCGTATTATTTGGACCACTTTTGTGCTTTTAATGGGAGAGAAATTTGTTCAAATTCACTGCTGTGAGAATCTGCATTAAAGGGAGTTACATGGTCAAGATAATTAAAGACAACCAACTTTCGATTTGAACAGATCCAGAAAATTCAAAAATTAGTCTCCCTCTCTTTCCCCCCTCTTTTGAGGGCAGCCTACCCCCTCCCCCTCCTATAAAAGGAGGGACTCTTCACTTGTAAAAGCATTTCCAATCTTCATTCTATTTCATCCAATTTTTAGTTGTAGACCACATCTTGTATTATGTTGGATCTCATTTTAGTTTGCATTTCTTCTAGTCTTTTTATGTTTGAGTAAATCTCTTTGGGGCATGGGAGTAGCCCCTTAGCCTGGTTCTATTCAATATAATCAATTATATTCCTCCATCGAATAATTGTCTTCTCTATGTTTATGTGTGGTTATTTGGATGATATGATATATTCGTATGGAGCGATATGACCGTGGATCTATGTAAGAATGAAACAATAGTCCCTTAATTGCGATTATCATCTGTTCATCTTTTTAATCTTATTCTTGTTATAATCCTTGGTGACACGACCACCTGAGCCTTGGGTTTGAACACCAATTTGAATTCACATGCTTTTTGATATGACCGTGGATAGTGGCATGTTGGACTGTTGGACAATGATCCGTGAACGCCAGGACCAACAGGTTCATGGGAAGTCTGACCCTTGTGAGTATGTTTGTAAGGATATGTAACCACAAGGTCCTGATTTGATCCGTGGAGTTTATAATTTGATTATATGAATAGGAACATGGTTTTGGAAGTGATCTTCCAGACCCCAAATCTTTATTTCTTGATTAGTTAAACTTTATTTCAGCACTTTTATTTTTTATTCTTAGTATTAACAACTCTCTCAAATCGGGATTTAATTCTTGTACTTGTGATCGGATTTAGATTTCGACTTTTCTTTTCCGTCATCCCTTGGATCGATACCTATCTATACTAAGTTGACTTGTTATTCACAATAAGTTGACAACTAGGTTAGAAGGTTAAACTCTAGGACTTTTCCTAGTGATTGTTGCATGTACAACGACGCGCATCAATTTGGCGCCGTTGTCGGGGATGGCACAGTTGTTTTTCAGATCTGGTTGCATGTATATCATGTATAATCCTTGTTAATAAATTCTAACTTTCATAACTTTAGACTTTTTTTATAATTTTTTTAGATTTTTGTAATTTCTTTTTACCTTCTGAGTACAATTCTGTAAGTGTATCTCCTCTTTCTACTGAGTTTCCATTCCAGCAGTACTGCTTTCTTGTTACTTCTTTTTTGTAATTTTAGTTATTTCATAATTTCTTACATTTATAATTTTTAGTTCTCTTTGTAATTTTGACTAACCTCTTATCTCGTAATCTTTCTTCTCTCATTCATTGATTGACATATCTTTCAGGAACTTTTCTTTTCAAATGGAGTGGGCATCCCAATATCTCCGACAATGTTATTATTGTGGTCATTACCACCATACATCTCTTGCCTGCCCGACTCTACCCCATGCTTATGATATCACCCCTTTTAATTGTGAGCCCTTTCATCCTGGTGGGTACAATGTGAATCCACATTTTTCTAATAACCATTATGGGGAACCTTTCTATCCATATTCTAATGGGGGATATGATCAAAAAAATTTTGTGGGGTATAACCAACAAAACCTTGGGAGTTATGAACATGTTTATGAAACCCAATGTAATCCTCAACAAGAAGAGAGACTTAGGGCCCTAGAGAAGATAGCAGTAATAGGAGAAATAAAACAAAAAAACAGCCAAGCCTTCTTAACCGCCCTGCTAGAAGCCCAAACCCAAAATATAGATTGTTCAAATATGTTTCCTCATGATTAAGTGACACCTCATAGTATTGAATCTTCCTACCAAGATGGATGTAATGGAAATTACAATCCACCATCTTCTGAAGATTATTATGAGGAGCAATGCCATAATCAGTATGAGGAGCACAAGGACCAAGACTACCATAAGGGGTATAGTGAGGATGGCTAAAAGTTTGGGATGTATAAATCCTATGGTGAAATGCAAATTAATCTTGAACTGGAAGAGAGATTTAATGCCCTAGAAAAGATGGCAGCAGAAGGACACGCAAAACTTGAATCCAATCAAGCCATGTTAGCTACCTTACTAGAGGATCAATCACAAACTCCCCCTGTAGAGCTTGAGCAACCCAAGATGGTTCTTCCTGAAGACGACGATGATGATCCTTATTTTGAGTCATATATGTCAGATCCTGAAGAAATAGCACAAACCATGGAGCCATATTTTGTGTGTGATGAGGACGTTGGTATCCCTATCTTTCCATCAGAGACTCTATTACTTGAATATGACATCTCAAAGCACGAGATTCATTCTGAAGATCCAACAAATCCTCTCATCCTCAACATAAATTTGAATGATACCATAGACCAATACCCTTCTTTTGAGTCTATTTTGGGTAATGAGCGTCTAATCTTCTTTATGATTCTTCCCAATCCGTCACAACCAATTTCTATCCCACACATGGCTGATCTAGAAGGGGAGATACCACCATTTGAAGAAGCCCACACACCCCCGTCTTTTGTTTGCAAGGAAGACATCATCATCCCTACTAAACACTTGAGGAACACTTGTAAAAAGCACTAGAGACATATGCTATATCAACAATGAAACTTACCAAACCCAATGTTGATGACATTAATTTTAAGGAGAAACAAAACACTTTTGTAAATGATTTTAAATATTTTGTATTAGCATCAATTCTCCCATACACATGTCATCATGATGGTGGAAAACCTGAACCAGATCCTCCACCTGACTCAGTTCATCATGATCTACTGGCATTACTAGTCAGATACTCGCCAACCTCCCCCAATCCACATCCATCTTTAACACTTCCCTTGCTATCGAAGGAAGATTTGTGGATATTATTGGAGGGAATGCGAGGTGAAAGAAAATATGAATACCCCGTTGATCTTCTACGACTGAACTATCATCCGGTACACTATGAAGCTCATCAAATGAAGGTCCTAGCCCTCATACACGTTCCCTTCATCTGGACATTCTTTGAGCTACCAGGGTCACCTAGAAATACTCACTCTTCTCTTCCCTCCATCTCGGGTTTTGATTTTTCTCATAGCGAGCAAAAATCTAAGTCCGAGGTGGAGGTGGGTGGTATGTTTCTATTCCTCCCCCTTATCTTTTTTATTCTTGCATTATCTCTACCTTTTTATTATTTTGCATATAGCTGCTTTGTTCATGGACATTATCTAGTCGGCCATGTTTTTATTTCTTTTGTTGCAAAATTGCCTTTATGTAGTCGGCCAATATGAATATATGTTTATCATTTTACCCCTTTGAATTTAGTAAATATTTTGCAAAAATTGTTACAAATTTCCATGTCTAAAACCACCATGTCACCTAGGATCCCAAAATAGCATCACTCCTTGGAAAAGTTGGCAAGCCGTATGAAATTTATCAAAACCAAACTCAAATTTTCTCTATTTTTAAAATTGTTGACTAACTTGATATAAATCTTGTATAATGTGATTGACATGAATGTTCTTTCTGATGTAATGATACTTTAAAAAAAAACAAGGAAAAAATAAATGTGTGAAGTTATAAGCACAAGGACACCTTTTGTTTCCCCCTTATATTCTTTCTAAAAAGAGAAAAGCAAAGAATCACCACCAGACAAAAACAAGTCCGGGGTGGCATGCTTCCCATGAAAAAAATTTCATACCCCACAAAGGGGTGTACCATCAAAAGATGCCAAAAGTACACATGAAAAAAATTGTGACCAATGTAGCCACAACTCCACAAATCTAAATCCCAAGTCGAACAGAGGAGGGATAAAAAAAAATTCATCACTTCCTTCTTTGTTTTCACACCTCCTGATTTCATCTTGTTCTTGTGCAACAACTAACATAAAAAATACATTAATAAAAATGAGAGTGTCAAAGCAAAAGTAAGATGAAGCATGTTTTTCTACAAAATCTTAATTTAGAACCAAGATATGATATTTGTTTTTAATAGGGAATATAGAATTTCGTGTTTTGTGGTTTTAGAAGATTGGGTTGCTTGGCCAAATTTGGAGGTAAGGAATGAAGTGATGTTACAAGGGTGAGGATAGACATATTGTTAGTATAAATTGGAATAATTTGTGATTTTATTTGTTTGAAGACAAACAAAGATTCAAGTCTGGGGTATTTCGATAAATGTATATTTATCCATTTTATTTATATATTTTTGATATTTGTTTAGGATTATTTTGTTATTTATTCTCTTAGTTTCATAATTAATTGTGTTATTTTAGATTTTTCTCTTTAATTGGAGTTTTAATTCTATTTTCTTGGGTTTTGTAGGAAAATTACACAATTTGCAGCAGTCCTAAAATTCATATATACCCTCCACCAAAAGTGACATAACTCTTGCATTCGAACTCCAAATTGAGTGTACAAGTATTCATTGGAAAGGGAATTTAATTTCCTAAAATAAAATCCTATTATTTGGACTGCTTTTGTGCTTTTTATGGGATATAAATTTGTTCGAAATCGCTGCTGCGAGAATCTGCATTAAAGGGAGTTACATGGTCAAGATAATTAAAGACAACCAACTTTCGATTTGACCAGATCCAGAAAATTCAAAAATTGGTCTCCCTCTCTTTTTTCCATCTCTTTTGAGGGCAGTCTACCCCCTCCCCCTCCTATAATAGGAGGGACTCTTCACTTGTAAGAGCATTTCCATTCTTCATTCTATTTCATCTAATTTTTAGTTGTAGACCACATCTTGTATAATGTTAGATCTCATTTTAGTTTGCATTTCTTCTAGTCTTTTTCTGTCTGAGTAAATCTCTCTAGGGCATGAGAGTAGCCCCTTAGCCCGATTCTATTCAATATAATCAATTATATTCCACCATCGAACAATTGTCTTCTCTCTATTTATGTGTGGTTATTTGGATGATCTGATATATTCTTATGGAGTGATATGATTGTGGATCTCTGTAAGAACGAAATAATAGTCCCTTAATTGCGATTATCATCTTTTCATGTTTTTAATCTTATTTTTGTTATAATACTTGGTGACGCAACTACCTGAGCCTTGGGTTTGAACACCAATTTGAATTCACATGCTTTTTGATATGACCATGGATAGTGGCATGTTGGACGGTTGGGCAATGATCCATGAATGCCAGGACCAACGGGTTTATGGGAAGTCTGACCCTTGTGAGTTTGTTCATAAGGACATGTAACCACAAGGTCCTGATTTGATCCTTGGAGTTTATAATTTGATTAGTTGAATAGGAACGTGGTTTTGGTGGTGATCTTCCAGACCCCAGATCTTTATTTCTTGATTAGTTAAACTTTATTTCAGCACCTTTATTTTTTATTTTTAGTATTAACAACTCTCTCAAATTAGGATTTAATTCTTGTACTTGTGATCGGATTTGGATTTTAAATTTTCTTTTCCGCCGTCCCTTGGATCGATACCTATCTATACTAAGTTGACTTGTTGTTCACAATAAGTTGACAACCAGGTTAAAATGTTAAACGCTAGCACTTTTCCTAGTAATTGTTGCATGTACAATGACACACATCAATTTGGCGCCATTGCCGGGGATGGCACAATTGTTTTTCAGATCTAGTTGCATGTATATCTTGTATAATCCTTGTTAATAAATTCTAACTTTCATAACTTTAGTCTTTTTTTTAATTTTTTTAGATTTTTGTAATTTCTTTTTGCCTTTCGAGTACAATTCTGGAAGTGTATCTCCTCTTTCTGCTACGTTTTCATTCTAGCAGTACTGCTTTCTTGTTACTTTTTTTTGTAATTTTAGTTATTTCATAATTTCTTACATTTATAATTTTTAGTTCTCTTTGTAATTTTGACTAACCTCTGATCTTGTAATCTTTCTTCTCTCGTTCGTTGATTATCATATCTTTCAGGAACTTTTCTTTTCAAAGAGAGTGGACATCCCAATATCTCCCTCAATGTTATTATTGTGGTCTTTACCACCATGCATCTCTTACCTGCCTGACTCTACCCCATGCTTATGATAGCACCCCTTTTAATTGCGAGCCCTTTCATCCTGGTGGGTACAATGTGAATCCACATTTTTCTGATAACTATTATGGGGAACCTTGCTATCCATATTTTAATGGGGGATATGATCAACAAAATTTTGGGGGGGTGTAACCAACAAAACCTTGGGAGTTATGAACATGTTTATGAAACCCAATGTAATCCTCAACAAGAAGAGAGACTTAGGGCCCTAGACAAGATAGCAGTAGTAGGAGAAATAAAACTAGAAACCAGCCAAGCCTTCTTAACCACCCTGCTAGAAGTCCAAACCCAAAATATAGATTGTTCAAATATGTTTCCTCATGATTTGGTGACACCTCATAGTATTGAATCTTCCTACCAATATGGATGCAATGGAAATTACAATCCACCATCTTCTGAAGATTATTACGAGGGGAAATGCCACAATCAGGATGAGGAGCACAAGGACCAAGACTACCATAAGGGGTATAGTGAGGATGGCCAAATGTTTGGGGCGTATAAATCCTATGGTGAAATGCAAATTAATCTTGAACTGGAAGAGAGACTTAAGGCCCTAGAAAAGATGGAAGTAGAAGGACAAGAAAAACTTGAATCCAATCAAACCATGTTAGTTACCTTACTAGAGGATCAATCACAAACTCCCCCTATAGAGCTTGAGCAACCCAAGATGGTTCTTCCTGAAGACGACGACGATGATCCTTATTTTGAGTCATATATGACAGATCCTAAAGAAATAACACAAACCATGCAGCCATATCTTGTGTGTGATGAGGACGTTGGTATCCCTATCTTTCCTTTAGAGACTCTATTACTTGAATATGAAATGTCAAAGCAGGAGAGTCATTATGAAGATCCAACAACTCCTCCCATCCTCAGCATAAATCTGAATGATACCATAGACCAATACCCTTCTTTTGAGTCTATTTTGGATAATGAGCATCTAATCCCCTTTATTATTCTTCCCAAGCCATCACAACCAATTTCTATCCCACACATGGCTGATCTAGAAGGGGAGATACCACCATTGGAAGAAGCCCACACCCCCCCTTCTGTTGTTTGCAAGGAAGACATCATCATCCCTCCTAAACACTTGAGGAACCCTTGTACAAAAGCACTAGAGACATATGTTATATCAACAATGAAACTTACCAAACCCAATGTTGATGTCATTAATTTTAAGGAGAAACAAAACACTTTTGTAGATGATTTTAAATATTTTGTATTAGCATCAATTCTCCCATATACAGGTCATGATGATGGTGGAAAACTTGAACCAGATCCTCCACCCGACTCAGTTCATCATGTTCTACTGGCTTTATTAGTCAGGTACTCGCCAACCTCGCCCAATCCACATCCATCTTTAACACTTCCCTTGCTATCGAAGGAAGATATGTGGATATTATTGGAGGGAATGTGAGGTGAAAGAAAATATGAATATCCCATTGATCTTCTATGACTGAACTATCATTGGGTACACTATGAAGGTCCTCAAATGAAGGTCCTATCCCTCGTACACATCCCCTTCAGCTGGACATTCTTTCAGCTACCAAGGCCACCTGGAAATCCTCACTCTTCTCTTCCCTCCATCTCGGGTTTTGATTTTGCTCGTGGCGAGCAAAAATCTAAGTCTGGGGTGGAGGTGGGTGGTATGTTTCTATTTCATCCCCTTATCTTTTTTATTCTTGCATTATTTCTACCTTTTTTTTGTTTTCATATAGTTGCTTTGTTCATGGCCATTATCTAGTCGGCCATGTTTTTATTTCTTTTGTTGCAAAATGGCCTTTATCTAGTCCGACAATATGAATAGATGTTTTGTAATGCCTGGGCCCACTTCCCAAGGATCTAGTAGAGTTTTAGGAATGACGACTGTCCCCACAGACCACCACTAGCCTTAACTGCGCTCTTTGTCCTCGCTCACGCGCATGCCAGGATCAACTTCCCAACAGGTCACCCATCCCAGTACTACTCCAAGCTGAGTACACTTAACTATGGAGTTCTTAGTGATGGGCTCCCAGAAAAGGAGGTGCACCTTGGTGATATGGGTAGTCCAATCATTCCTTTTTGAGATCATCATATCCGAGGCCTCAAATCCTAGGATGTTACAATTTCCCCCACTTAGACTCTTGACGTCCTCGTCAAGGCTCAAATATATGGCCTCATAATCTGACCCCATTTCAATGCAGACCCACAATGGCCCATGGACACCCAGCTCCCGATCGCGGAATACCAACGCAAGGGTGGCTACGTCAACCATGGGCAACCCTTTCCTACATGCCTGGACCACACAGCTCAAGACTGGCATGCCACATGCCCATGCGGGCCCCACCTACTGGAGGGGTTATGGCTCTGATACCATTTATAATGCCCGATCCCAATGCCCATGGCTCTAGTAGAGTTTCAGGAATGACGAATGTCCCCACAGACCACCACTAGCCTTAACTGCTCTCTTTATCCTCACTCACGCGCATGCCAAGATCAACTTCCCGATAGGTCACCCATCCCAGTACTACTCCAAGTTGAGCATGCTTAACTATGGAGTTCTTAGTGATGGGCTCTCGGAAAAGGAGGTGCACCTTGATGATATGGGTAGTCCAATCATTCCTTTTTAAGATCATCATATCCGAGGCCTCAAATCCTAGGATGTTACATGTTTATCATTGTACCCCTTTGAATTTAGTAAATATTTTGCAAACATTGTTACAAATTGCCATGTCTGAAACCACCATGTCACCTAGGATCCCAAAATAGCATCACTCCTTGTAAAAGTTGGCAAGCCGTATGAAATCAATCAAAACCAAACACAAATTTTCTCTATTTTTAAAACTGTTGATTAACTTGATATAAAGCATGTATAATGTGATTGACATGAATGTTCTTTCTGATGTAATGACACTTTCAAAAAAAAGGAGAAAATAAATGTGTGAAGTTATAAGAACAAGGACACCTTTTGTTTCCCCCATATTTTCTTTCTAAAAAAAGAGAAGCAAAGAATCACCACCAGACAAACATCAAGTTTGCGGTGTGGTGCAATTCCACTAGAGGTGCAACACACTAGCCGATTTGACTCGACTAGATGCACCCCACGAGGTCAGAACACACATGATGGGTTTCTGCTTTCGAAATTTATAAGACCTAAACTAACACACCTACATCTACTAAAACAACTACACCGGAAAGCACATGGGGTCATGTCGTAGTATAGGAAGGTGGCAAGTATAGGTTCGATCCACAGGGAAAAGAGGGGGCACTAGAGCTAGGTTAGTTTTTCTGGGTTCCTACTGTGGAGACTAGGGTTAAGGGTTTAAAGGTGATTTGATTGTTAAACTACTATGAACAAATTAGGAATTAAAGGCAAGAATGAAATATATGTTAACCCTAGGTTAGATTAAGACTAAGAAAGCAAGGAAAGACTAAGCTAGGTATGAAAAGGCAAATTACACTAAGGCAAGCAAGAGAGAAGTAAAAGAGCAATTAAAGAGCTACACTAGCATGAACAAGACAATAGAAAAGCAAGAAGCTAACTAAGAAAGGAAAGAACTAATTAAGCTATGGAAGCACACAACTAGGGTTTTAAGCAGTAAAGAGATGTGTGGGTTGTTTAGGGTTATGAACTTATCACATAAGTTGGGGGGTGACATTTGAACATTATTATTCCATTTAGATTATCCAAACCAAACAACAAGTTAGAGTCTAATGAATTAACCTAAGCTACTAACTGACCATGGATATGCTAGTTTGTGTATAGGGGAACTAGTCCCTAACACCCCCTACTACCCTTACGAGGCTCAATTGGGTTAGGGATTAGGTTGAATTCAATTAGAGTCTAATCAAGTCTAGGTTTCTAGATTAGGCATTCCTAGGGAAATTAGGGGCCGAGGGTAGTAATGGGGAGGTGAGATTAGGGTTTTGGACCCCAATTCCCCCACATTCTAGCCTTGAGAGGGCTCCATGCTAATTGCACTAGAATTACCTAATCTAGCTACTTAGATCACTCAATTAGGTTTAGGGACATTGATTAGGATGTAGGAAGATGGGAGGCAACCTAGGGATCCAAGAATTGGACCTAGGGGCAAATCCCAAAATTCACATTCATGATGGTGTTAATCAAGGATGACTATGAGTGTTGTTTCACATTCATGCATTCAGTCTTATATTTCATATCATACCAAATGACCCATGTGGCTGCGGAAAAGGGCAAAATGAGCTATGTTTGATGTTTCCTTGCTCAATGGGTATGAAAGTGGAAGAAAGGGTTGCGGTAATATTTTTGGAGTGTTTTTACGCACTCATCTTTTCTTTGTTTGAATGCTCTTAAACAGGAGCATCCTTTTATTTTGTTTTTGCTTTTCTTTTTCTTTTCTTTTCTTTCTTGCCCTTGGTGTAGATAGGGCATATGGTGGATAGAGTGAAGCAGGGAGGTAGAGATGTGGCCACCCCAAACTTTTGGAGGTGGCCAAGGCTGATTATGTGCACTAGGGCATCTTTTTATGAGGCAGAGGGGTATGAATATGGTGGAAGAAGAGTCGGGTCAAAGAGGGGTCATTGGTATGATTTTCCACATAAGACATCCTACATGAAAGTTAATCTAATACTTCATCCTAGATATCACACCACATGAATGAACAAGATGAAATTGATATATCAAACAAGTGATTCCACAAACACTAAGCGTTCAAAGCTTGCTCAAGTTCACAATTCAGCCAAATCAATCACAATCATGAGAGAGGTAATGCACATGTAAAAAGTCAAATATTGATACCACTTAGCAATAAAGCATGACATTTCACTTGCACCAGTCAAAGGTCGTGATTTTTACTCAAAACAGTAGAGATTGGGTCAAAACATACTTTTAGACAAGAAATCTCAAATCCCCGGCAACAACGCCAGAAAGCTTGGTGCGATTCCATTAGAGGTGCAACACACTAGCCGATTTGACTCGACCAGATGCACCCCCACGATGTCGGAACACACGTGATGGGTTTTTGATTTCAAAATTTATAAGACTTAAACTAACACACCTACGTCTACTAAAACAACTACACCCACAAGTGCACGGGGTCGCGTCATAGTATAGGAAGGTGGCAAGTATAGGGTCAATCCACAGGGAAAAGAGGGGGCGCTAGAGCTAGGTTAGTTTTGCTGGGTTCCTACTATGGAGACTAGGGTTAAGGGTTTAAAGGTGATTTGATTGTTGAACTACTATGCACAAATGAGGAATTAAAGGCAAGAATGAAATCTATGTTAATCCTAGGTTAGATTAAGACTAAGCAAGCAAGGAAAGACTAAGCTAGGTATGAAAAGGAAAATTACACTAAGGCAAGCAAGAGAGAAGTAAAAGAGCAATTAAAGAGCTACAGTAGCATGAACAAGATAAGAGCAAAGAAAGAAGCTAACTAAGCAAGGAAAGAACTAATTAAGGTAAGCAAGCACAAAACTAGGGTTGTAAGCAGTAAAGAGATGTGTGGGCTGTTTAGGGGTATGAACTTATCACTTAAGTTGGGGGGTGACATATGAACATTATTATTCCATTTAGATTATCCAAACCAAATAACAAGTTAGAGTCTAATGAATTAACCTTAGCTACTAACTGACCATAGATATGCTTGGTTGTGTACAGGGGAACTAGTCCCTAACACCCCCTACTACCCTTACGAGGCTCAATTGGGTTAGGGATTAGGTTCAATTCAATTAGAGTCTAATCAAGTCTAGGTTTCTATATTATGCATTCCTAGGGAAATTAGGGGCCTAGGGTAGTAATGGGGAGGTGAGATTAGGGTTTTGGACCCCAATTCCCCCACATTCTAGCCTTGAGAGGGCTCCATGCTAATTGCACTAGAATTACCTAATCTAGATACTTAGATCTCTCACTTAGGTTTAGGGAGATTGATTAGGATGTAGGAATTTGGGAGGCAACCTAGGGATCTAAGAATTGGACCTAGGGGAAAATCCCAAAATTCACACATATAAGCAATTTTCCTAAATTCCTAGGTGACTCCACACACAAACCAACAAGCAATCCATGGAGAATGAGATGCAAATAGAATATAATCATTAACAAATGTAATTACAATGTTTACATGTCATTTCCCCCCAACATGGTATCAAAGTAACATAATTTCCCCCAAACAACCCACCCACTGGGGCCTAGCTACTCATAGAAATGGAAAATACAAAAAGAGGTAGAAGAAGCCATGGAGCTCAGTGTAGATGAAGAAGTCCTCCTCTACAGCAGCTGTAGGACGTCCTCCTCCCTCCTCCAAGGTGCAAGGGTGTGAAATGAAGGGGATTATGGGTAGGAACTAGTATAAACTAGTGTTTTGGTGGTGGAAATGGTGAAATGGAGTGGAATGGAGGTGGAAACGGAGTGGAATGGAGGTGCAAATGGAGTGGAATGAAGTGGTTGGTGATTTGGGGAGCTCAGAGGTGGTAGAAGGTAGTTGGCCTCATGCCCCAGCCACCACCTAGGTATATATAGGTGTCTAGGGGGTCTAGGGTTAAGTTAGGGGTAAAATGGGGAAAGTAGTGGAAAAGTTAGGTTTTGAGGTGGTAGCACGTCCGTGCTGGGAAGCACGACGTGATGGGTAGAAGTGAACACGGCCGTGGTGGAGGAGAACGGTCGTGTTGGTTAAGTGTTAAATCAACAGGTTGATGGGTGAAAATGAAGGCTGGTAGCACGATCGTGCTGGGTAGCATAATCGTGTTGGGGACTAGGTAGAACGGCCTGCTGGGTAGCACGGCCGTGGTGGAGGGGTTGTGAGGAGGCCATTCTGAGTAGCACACCCATTCTATCTTCATTTAGCACGGCCATGTTGGGTAGCACGACCGTGGTGGGGTCTTCATGGCATGACCGTTTTGTGCTACACGGTCGTGCTGCTCTCTACTTCTGTTGGAGGTTGTTCTGTTGATTTGTAAGTGACCAAGCACGGCCGTTTTGTGGTACCACGGTCGTGTTGGGTCCTTGATCAACACTTTGACTCGGTTCTTTGTCTTTTCTTGGACATCTTTGTTTCAATTGATCTTTGGCCACTAGAGGTAGGTCGAGGGGGCCTCAGACTTCACTTTGGGTCTCTCCAGGGGAAGAGGAACCCTAGGATCACTCCTTCTCTCTCTCTTCCATCAAGTGTGGTCCAAATGCCAAAAAAACATGCAAATAATGTCCATAAGTGCATTTTATACAAATAAGCATATTGGGAGGAATGACATATAATCTAACAAGTATAGATGTGATTGAAGAGCAAAAAGACACAAGATGCAGCCCTAAAATAGGGCTGCATCAGGGTGGCATGCTTCCCATGAAAAATATTCCATACCCCACAAAGGGGCCTACCATCAAAAGATGCCAAAAGTGCACATGAAAAAAATTGTGACCAATTTAGCCACAACTCCACAAATCTAAATCCCAAGTCGAACAGAGGAGGGATCAAAAAAAAAATTCATCACTTCCTTCTTTGTTTTCACACCCCCTAATTTCATCTTGTTCTTGTGCAACAACTCACATAAAAAAATACATTAATAGAAATGAGAGTGTCAAAGCAAAAGTAAGATGAAGCATTTTTTCTACAAAATCTTGATTTAGAACCAAGATATGATATTTGTTTTTAATAGGGAATATAGAATTTTGTGTTTTGTGGTTTTAGGTGATTGGGTTTCTTGGCCAAATTTGGAGGTAAGGAATGAATTGATGTTACAAGGGTGAGGATAGACATATTATTAGGATACATTGGAATAATTTGTGATTTTATTTGCTTGAGGACAAACAAAGATTCAAGTCCGGGGTATTTTGATAAATGCATATTTATCCCTTTTGTTTATATATTTTTGATATTGTTTAAGATTATTTTGTTATTTATTCTCTTAGTTTCATAATTAATTGTGTTATTTTATATTTTTCTCTTTAATTGGAGTTTTAATTCTATTTTCTTGGGTTTTGTAGGAAAATTACACAATTTGCAGTAGTCCTGACATTCCTATATACCCTCCACCAAAAGTGACATAAATCTTGCATTCGAACTCCAAATTGAGTGTACAAGTATTCATTGGAAAGAGAATTTAATTTCCTAAAATAGAATCCTATTATTTGGACCGCTTTTGTGCTTTTCATGGGAGAGAAATTTGTTCGAAATCACTGCTGTGAGAATCTGCATTAAAGAGAGTTACATGGTCAAGATAATTAAAGACAACCAACTTTTGATTTGACCAGATCTAGAAAATTCAAAAATTGGTCTCCCTCTCTTTTTCCCCCTCTTTTGAGGGCAGCCTACCCCCTATGCCTCCTATACAAGGAGGGACTCTTCACTTGTAAAAGCATTTCCATTCTTCATTCTATTTCATCCAATTTTTAGTTGTAGACCACATCTTGTATAATGATGGATCTCATTTTAGTTTGCATTTCTTCTAGTCTTTTTATGTCTGAGTAAATTTCTCTGGGGCATGGGAGTAGCCCCTTAGCCCGGTTCTATTCAGTATAATAAATTACATTCCTCCATCGAACAATTTTCTTCTCTCTGTTTATGTGTGGTTATTTGGATAATCTGATATATTCTTATGGAGTGATAAGACTGTGGATCTCTGTAAGAACGAAACAATAGTCCCTTAATTGTGATTATCATCTTTTCATCTATTTAATCTTATTCTTGTTATAATCCTTGGTGATGTGACCACCTGAGCCTTGGGTTTGAACACCAATTTGAATTCACATGCTTTTGGATATGACCGTGGATAATGGCATGTTGGACGGTTGGGCAATGATCCGATAATGCTGGGACCAACGTGTTAATGGGAAGTCTGACCCTTGTGAGTTTATTCATAAGGACATGTAACCGCAAAGTCCTGATTTGATCCTTGGAGTTTATAATTTGATAAGTTGAATAGGAACGTGCTTTTGGAGGTCATCTTCCTGACCCCAAATATTTATTTCTTGATTAGTTAAACTTTATTTCATCACTTTTATTTTTTATTCTTAGTATTAACAACTCTCTCAAATCGGGATTTAATTCTTGTACTTGTGATCATATTTGGATTTTGACTTTTCTTTTCTGCCGTCCCATGGATCGATACCTATCTATACTAAGTTGACTTGTTGTTCACAACAAGTTGACAACTGGGTTAGAAGGTTAAACTCTAGGACTTTTCCTAGTAATTATTGTGTGTACAACGACACACATCAATTTGCTCATGCTTCTCGATGCCCAAAATTTCCCTAATGTTCTGTAACATGACATCAACTTGTTGTGCATCTCTGATTTATTATATCAGGGTAGGCTTCACATTCAACTATGCCGACAATCCTTTCAACAAAGTTATCTCCAATTGTACATTCATAAGGCGAATACATACCAATATGTCCCACTTGTGGAACATCAAAGCATATAAATGTGCCTTAATTATATGTAGATGATGATGAAGAATACTTCCTACTCAACACATCTTCCACCATGTTTGTCTTTCCTAGATGGTAGTCTATTATGCAATTGTAGTCCTTGATGAACTCCATCCCTATCTCCTGTCACATGTTCATCTCCTAATGCGAGAAGATATACTAGAGGTTCTTGTGGTCAGTGAAGATCTGAGACTTCTCTCCATATATGTAGTACCTCCAAATCTTTAAAGCATGGACCACAACTGCAAGCTCCATGTCATGTGTCGGGTAGTTCTCCTCTTGTTTATTATGATTTCACAAAGTGAAAGAAATCATGATCTTATCCTGCATCAACATGCATCCCAAGCCGTTCTTCGATGCATCAAAGAAGACGATGTGGCTTTTCCCTTTCTTTGGTAAAACTAACACTAGTGTGCTGGTCAACTTGTCCTTCAAGAGCTGGAAAGAACATTCCCTCGTTAACATGGTTAGGGGTATTGCCATAGCACTAAAGTTCTTAATGAACCTCCTGTACTAGCATGTGAAGCCTAGGAAACTATGAACTTTGTAAGTGTCTTGGGTTGTTCCCACTCTAGCATTTATTGAACCTTCTTTGGATCAACAGTGAGGCAACCCTATTCTAAGGCTTCATCTTGTGTCTTTTTGCATCTCAATCACATCTAAACATGTTAGAATGCAAGTTAATTCCCTCAATATGCATATTATTGTCAAATGCATGTATTGACGTTCTTTGCATGTCTTTTAGGTACTTGGAGTGAGATAGAGGGGTCTAGAGAAGACCCCAAAGCTTCCCCAACCTACCCTTGGTGGCCAAGAATCAACCCAAGCAAAGAAGTCCATGGATTTCAATGAATGGAGCTCAAAGTGATATTGAAGACTCTAGCACGACCATTGTGCCAAGGAATAGTCGCACTCACCAATGCAAAAATCACAGGTTGATGTCCCATTTTGACATGCTAGAACAATTCCTCCAAAATGGTTGTGCTACCCAGCATAGTCATGCCAAGAAGCCCCCAAAACAGTCATGCCAGCCAGCATGGTCATTCTTCCAAAGACCAGAACAGACATACTGAAGAAAATGACCTCCACTCCATCTCACCCACCATGGTTGTGCTACCCAACACGACCGTTCTACCTAGCCCCCACCACGACTGTGCTTCTCAAAATGGATGTGCTACCAACCTCCATTTCACCACTTCCAACCTGACATTTTCCATTTCCCACCACCATCGTTCTCTTCCACCATAGACATTCTAAACTCCACCCACCATGGCTTTTCTACCCAGAACGACTGTATTGCCACCTAAAACCTAGCTTTTTCTACACTAAACTTTCAATAATACCCCCACTTACCCTATTGCTTCCACCACCACCTATATATACATGGTGGTGGCCATAACACTATGTTAGCATCCCTATCCACTCCTTAGCTACTGTAAAGCATTCATTACTCTCTTCCTTGCATTCAAGCCATTCACCTACCTCCCACTTTTCATTTCCACTCCATTTCCACCATAAAAACCTAGTTTTCTAGGTTTTCCACCATAATCCCTACATTTACATGATCTTCATCCATCTTGGAGGAGGAAGGACGTTCTACATCTACTAGGAGGTGAAGGAGGAGGATCTACCACGAGCTCCATAGATTGATACTTCTTTCTTCTCTTTTCTTTGCTCTTTTGTCTAGTCATATGTAGCTAAGCCCCTAGTGGTGTGTTGTTTGGGGTGAAAATGTTACTTTGATACCATGTTGGTGGAAAATAACTTGTAATGAACATATTTCCATTCTATGATGATTGTCTCTTGCTTATATATCATTTCCCATCATCTTACTTGCAATTTGTGCTTTTAAACATGGATTTCCTGTTGTATGATTCTTAAAGACACCTAGCTTCTAGCGGAAAATGGATTGTACGTGGTAATCTTAGGAATTACTCCTAGGTCCAATTAGTAGATCCCAAGCTAGTACCCTTTGTTCCTACATACAATTCCCTTCTCCTACAAGTAGGTGTGAGATCTAAGTAGCTAGTGTAAGAGTGATTAGTGCAATTGCCTATAGTTTTCTAAAGGCTAGATGGTGAGTAACATGAGGAGAAACACCCTCATCTCTACCCCCATTCCTACCCTAGGCTCTCAATTTCCATAATATCGCTTAACCTCGAAACCTAGTCTCCACAAGTCCTATTAGTATTACACCTATCCATAGTTCCCAAACTAGTAGCATAGGGTAGATTGAAATAGCACTTGCCTTGTTGTTTGGTTTAGATATCTAGATTGAAGATATAAGACTTGCATGTTATGTAACCTCCCACAACTAATATCAAAGTTTCATTCCCAAATGCCCCACCTATCCACTCTCATTTCTTGAAACCCATATTGTTAAGTTAGCTTGTTAATTCTAGTCTAGTTAATTGCCTTTATTGCTTCTTAGATAATTTCTTAGTTCTTAATAGCTAGGTCTTGCTTAAGCAGCTAGTTCTCTTTTGAGCTTGCTAGTATTAGTCTTGTTAGTTAGTGATAACCTAAATCCTTGCTTTTTCTAATGCTTAACTTGTCTCTTAGTTGTTAATTTGCATTGCTAGTCTATTGTATCTTAGTTGTAATTCCTCTTGATCCTATTTTGTTATTTGTGTTATGTTGCTCCTTAGTCTTAACTTTCTTAGGGTAATTTAGGGTTTTTGGTAATCTAGTTTCCTTCTTGTCGTTAATTGCTTGTAATCTTTGTGTAACCAACCAAAAACAACCTTTAAACCCTAAATGTGACACCCCGCCATCACAAAGACAATGAGATGACACACAAAAATGTGTGGAACCATATATTACCAAAAACACAGGTTAATTAAAACTGATTGTGGAAACATACATACAAAACATTTGTAGCCAGGCCCTGCAAGAAGATCAGATCATACATAGATATGTTCAAGGTCACCTGCCAGATATGTTCACCACTTACAGCCACCCACTGTCGCACCAACGCATATTAGTTCATCTCCTGTTTATACATACAGAACAGCCACATACGGCCAGCAGCAGAGTATAGACGATTACAGTAGCTAAAGATCGTGAAACATCGTCAAACACCTCCGAGGACCTGAGAGTACAGGGATGACTCTAGGACTCTACAAAAAAACCACCAAAATAGCAGCATGTCCATCTTTTGCCTTCTACTGCTCTTCTTGCTGCTCGACCGTAACCTCACGACCACCACCGCGTCTAGGGCGATCACCTAAAAAGGGTGTAAACCAGTGGGGTGAGACACACAGTCCCAGCCAGAAACATAACTCCCCGCTGCAACTATAAAACCTCAAAGGTTAAAGTAGATAACAACAAATAACTGATAAAGCGTATAACCAGAGCAGCATACTAAGCAAAGCTATAATTACCTTCAGGCTCACCAAGATATCTGGGAGGCATATAACCAAGTATTTCTTTATGGAACATGATTGACAAGATAATCTTTATAAGAACTTATCATAAGATATAAGGTTCGTATGCACAACTGCATAGTATAACTAGATCAGCTATATAAGCAAGGCCTCAATCAATGTTCTGTGTTTTGCTCTAAGCAAGGTATATTTATTCAGATGGATTATGTTTTGTTATGCCCTGAAGAAGTGAGCCTTCCCTGCTCAAATCCAACCATTGGCTGTGAAGCCCAATCTGGTTCCATACAAGGTCTAAGGAGATCCAGACTCCATGAACTCACCTTCTCGTGGTCAGTACACGAATCATCAAGCAAGACCACAGTCTTATGCTCATAGGGCCTCATCCTCTGGGTCAGCTCCACAATCTATCCATATCTCTAGCTCACCTCATCATAGGTGCTAGTACATACATCTGAGCCATGAACCCATCATGCTCATCATCACATATCCTGAGCCATGGGTATGTTTACCATGCTCCATACATCCTGAGTCTACAACCACATTTGCACTCAACCCTCTTATTTTAGGCTAGGGGAAACCTCGCACATTCAACAATATGCACTCCGGGTAATCCCGCAGGATAAACCTGTTTCACCATCACCAAATACTGACAGTAATGGATCTATGGCCAGGGAAAACTACATGATATGTTCATCTGTAATTGATTAGTATATTTTAAGCCAATTGTTGAGGCAAAACAAGGTATAAACATAGCCTTAGAGAGTTACATCATTATGTTCATCACTCATGATATCAACCACTGCTTCTCAAGGCGTCATAGTCATGCATCGGCATCCTGGGAACACATCCCTTATCTCATCATCAGAGGATAACACCTCAACTAGGCACTCAGCCTCATATCAGGTCCTCATACCTATCACTTGATACTCCATTAACAAGGATTATCATCAAATTGTGCTAGTCAAAGCACATCCATCTCATAGCTCTTACCAGGCTATGAATCCACATGAAATAGCTGCATGTATAGTATACACATTCGCAAAGGTTACTGAAGCCATCGTGGATTAACAAAATAATAATGTTATCGAGTATAAAGAAGCATCCATGAGTACATAACGCATAAGCTTTCTCATTCATAGTATTGTTATCAATCATGGGCATATATTATGCCTTATACTTATGACCATATGCATGTGTTATATCAACCTGTGAAGCAACATCATAAGCTTCCTGGTTCACAAACTATCATTTAACTTTTCAACATATTTGTAGGATTCAAGGTGATTACATCATTACACTTGTATTATCATTATTAAAAGAGCACCATCAACTATATACATTCTGGGTTATCAGAACCCTTACCAAAACTCCTACAGCCCTCACCATATAGTATGGTGAACTACGTCAACCCTCACCAAAGGGTTTACCGGCTAGGGTTAGGGTTAGGTTTCACTATCGGGCTAACCTTCAACATGAGCCATATCGGCCAAAGGGGTGTTGCCCAAGGCGCCCCTATCGTGCAACCATCTCAGCATCATTCCAGGGTTAACCCTATCGGCCAGGGTACCCATGATGCATAATAATGGTGTCGTGCATGGCCATGAAGCATCTTAACGGTCAGCATCCTAGGGTTGGCATGTTGGACATGAAGCCATATCGTCCAACACTTCATATAGGTGAAAGCTTCAACTTAATACATGGTGGTATCGGCCAAAGATATCATGGGCACCATACCATATCGCCCAAGCTTATCAAGGATAACAACCAAGACTATGCCGGCACCAAGCTATCAAAGTCTATCGGCCAAGACCACCCTAAGACAAGGGAGTACATTAGGCATCATCTATACATGGTGTATCGTCCAAGACTTAACCCTAAGGAGGGTATCGGGCGACATCTCATCAAGGGTGTATCACCCATCCATCAATTCCACCAAGGGTATCGACCAAGGGACCATAACGGGCACCAATTAAACTAGGCATATCGGCTAGGGATACAAGGATCACCCAAGCAAGCATGTCAAGTATTACACCACAAGGGCATATCATGCATCACCACAACTAAACCATGTCGCCCAACACAAGGAAAACCCACTGAGCTCTATAACATCCAAGGTACATCAGGAACCAAGCCATCTCCCTTCACTAGGTGCATCGTGCAGGGCACTCAATAAAGCATAACGCCCAAGCACATATGGGTATCGGCCACCAACCAACTCCAACTAGGCACACCGGCCAAGGGTACAACCCAAGACAAGAAGGTTATCGAGCAACACTATCCCTAAAGACATATCGTGCAAGGAAAAACCCAACAAGGTCATCTTCAACCTCAAGCACAAGGGCACTAAACCCTAATTGATCAAGAAGGTCGACTCACCTCTCAACAACCAAGAGAGAGGGGTTTTGCACAACCTCTTTCACAAGTCGGGCAACCATAAGGATCAACCTCAACATAGGTCATCAAAAGCTCACCTCTCATATCCATGGTGAGAGGAGGGTGTTGCTCAAGCAACTAGAATACAAGCTCACCTCTCAACCTAATCGAGAGAGGGGTATTTCCCACATTACTAGATCTCAAACTCACTTCTCTAGACCAAGGAGAGAAAAGAGTGTTTCTCAAAAAGGAAACCCTAAACCGTGGTCGACCAACTAGGCGTAAAGGCATATAAACCATCAACAACAAAACAACAACATGCTCATATATCCATAAGATCAACAACATGTTCTAGATCAAGAAACATACATGCATGGTCGATCATCATCATATATGAAACATGCAACATAGAGAAGGTAGTATAGCTAGGGTTAGAAGTTATGTAACCCACCTTAAGCAAACTCCTCAAACTCCAAAACTCCAAGCTTCAAGCTCCTAGCTCCAAGCTTCACCACTTCGGCCACCAAAGAAAAAGACCCACCTAGGGTTCGGCCACCAAGCTAAAGGAAGAAGAAGGGATCACCACCAAGGGAGAAGGATCGGCCAGCAACTTGCTCCAAAAGGTAGGTGTATCATGCACCAAGGAAGAGAGGAGAAACAAAGAGCTAAAAGGGTTCCTAAGGAAGAGAAATACAAGGCATACATAGAAGAGGATGGAGGAGAAAACAAGGTAATGTGTCGCCCACCTAGGACACTTGTCCAAGGGCAAAAGCCACCTCCTTAACTTACCTTATACACATGTCCAAGGATATTGTCACATGAAAGCACTATGCACCAAGTGTCCACTAGTGGTGACACAAATGAGGTCAAGGGTCAAAGATGGTCCATGGCCAATACACCCCACCTTCATGCCCGATACACCCCATGGGTGACACAAAGCAAGGCCGACACAAGCATCCTTGCCCGATACAAGGCTCAACCAAGCAAGGCAAGGCCCAAACAAGGGAAAACAAGGCCCAAAAGAGCTCAACCAAGCCCAAGACAACTCAAGTCAAGAGCCCAAACCTTCCTCTCAACCCTAGAGGAAGCAAAAAGAGAGAGAAAGACATATTTCAAGGTGAGAAACTTGCTCTCCAACCCTATCTCAGGTTACTTTGCAAGTAGCACCTCCAGCTCTCAACTAAGCACAAGCAAACCCTAATCATCACTAAAGATGATTAGCAAGAAAACAAGCACAAGGTTTAGGAAAAACAAATAGGGTAAGCCCAAAACGAATGTCAGGGTCCTTACAAGCCATAAACCTATACAAAAGGATTTCATCCCCAAAATCCGAAGAGAAATGTGAGGGATACTTCCACCTCATCTCTTCCTCAAGCTCCCATGTGGCTTCCTCAACACCACGGTGATGCTAACGAACCTTCACAAGAACCAGGTCCTTCCTCTTCAGCTTCTTTACTCTTCTAACAAGGATTTCCACTGGACCCTCCTCGTAGGTCACATCTTCATCAAGCTCCACCTCAACTAGTTGTATCACTGTCCCTGTGTCTAGGTGACTTTTCTTTAGCATACTGACATGGAACACTGGATGCAACCTATGCAACTTTGGCGAAAACTCTAACTTATAAGCTACCTAGCCAACACGTGCTATTACCGGGTATGGTCCCATATACCTGGGTGCCAGTTTACCTTTCCGAACAAAACTTAGCACACCTTTCCACGGTGAGACCTTGAGATACACTTTGTCTCCAACCTGGAACTCTAAGGGTCATCGGCGATTGTCTAAATAAGACTTATGTCTGTCCTGTGCCATTTTCAACTTTTGTTGTATCACTCTGATCTTTTCTGTTGTCTGTTGTACTAACTCAGGACCCAAAAGCTGATTTTCACCAGACTCATACCAGCATAAAGGGGATCTGCATTTCCTTCCATATAGAGCCTCATAAGGAGCCATGTCAATGCTCCACTGATAACTATTATTATAAGTGAACTCTATCAAACTTAGATGCATGTCCCAACTGCCTAGGAACTGCAAAACACAAGCTCGAAGAAGATCCTCCAAAGTCTCAATAGGTCTCTCAGACTGTCCATAAGTCTGTGGGTGGAAAGCGGTACTGAACCTCAACTGCGTTCGCAACGCTTTGTGCAACTGTTCCCAAAAATGACTTGTGAACTACGGACCTTTGTCGGAGACTATTGTTGCTGGTACGCCGTGCAAACACACTATCTCATCTACATACACCTGAGAAAGCTTCTCTGTTGTATACGTTGTCTTTACCAGTATGAAATGAGCAGATTTTGTCAATATGTCCACTATTACCCAAACAGAATCATGATTCCTAGCTGTCTTTGGTAGACCAACTACGCAATGCATGGTTATATGATCTCATTTCCACTGTGGTATCGACATGGGTTGCAACATACCTACTAGTTTTTTATGCTCAACTTTAACTTGCTGACAAACTGCGCACTTAGCCAAAAACTCAGCTACATCCTTCTTCAGGCCAGACCACCAATATAGATCCTTCAGGTTATGATACATCTTGGTGACTCCTGGATGCATAACATACATTGATGTGTGTGCTTCCTTGAGCACTAGCTTTCTTAGACCATCACCGTCAGGGACCACCATTCTACCATGATAGCAAACTAGTCCATCCTCGGACTCATGGAACCCATCATGCTTTTTGCTGCCAAGCTCTTATCTGATTAACTGCACTGCACCATCTTCCTGTTGTGTGTCTTTGATCTACTGTCTCAGTGTAGGCTTGACTTGCATTTGTGCCAACAGTCCTGCCAACAAGGAAACTTCCAACTGCACATTCATCTGCCGCAAGGAGACAAACATATCCCACCTACGACATACCAAGGAACTCAACTTTTCCTTCTTTGTGGAGAGAGAAGAAGACTTTCTGCTAAGCGCATCAGCTACCACATTTGCCTTACTAGGATGATACTCAATGGTGCAATCATAATTGTTAATTAGCTCCATCCAATGATGTTGTCGCATGTTCAGCTCACTTTGCGAAAAGATATACTTCATGTTCTGATGATCTGTAAAGATCTGACACACTTCCCCATAAAGATAGTGTCTCCAAATCTTTAACGCATGGACCACCGCTTCCAACTCCAAATCATGTGTCAGATAATTCTCCTCATGTTTCTTAAGCTTTCGCGAAGCAAAAGAAACCACATGATCTTCCTGCATCAGCACACAACCTAAGACTTTCTTGGAAGCATCACAAAAAACAACATAGCCCTTCCCAGACTCTAGCAGCACTAGCACTGGAGAACTAGTCAGCTTCTTCTTCAAACTTTGGAAAGCTTGCTGACAACGATCATTCCAAACAAAAGGTACATCCTTCCTGGTCAGCTTTGTCATCGGCAACACGATTTCACTAAAGTCCTTGATAAACCTCCGGTAGTATCCGACCAAACCCAAAAAACTATGAACTTCTATCGGCGTCTTTGGTTGATCCCAATCTGCCACTGACTCCACCTTCTTAGGGTCCACTCGGACTCCTTCTTCAGATATCACATGACCAAAGAAAGTCACTTCCTTCAACCAGAACTCACATTTGCTGAACTTGGCATACAACTGATGTTGGCGAAGAAGAGTCAACACTTGTCAAAGATGTCTCTCATGCTCTTGCCTGTCCCGACTATAGATCAAAATGTCATTTATAAAGACTACAACAAACTGATCTAGGAACGGACGGAACACTCGGTTCATCAAATCCATGAAAGCAGTAGGTGCATTGGTTAGCCCAAATGGCATAACCACAAACTCAAAGTGACCATACCTCGACCTAAATGCTGACTTTGGTATGTCATCCGCCTTAATCCTCAATTGATGATATCCAGACCATAGATCGATCTTTGAGAACACTGTAGCACCACGCAACTGATCGAACAGATCATCTATCCTTGGCAACGGGTACTTATTCTTGATCGTAACTTTATTCAACTACCGATAATTTATACATAGCCGCATCGATCCATCCTTCTTCTTAATGAACAACACTGGAGCACCCCAAGGCGACGTGCTCGATCGGATGAAACCTTTCTCCAACAACTCCTATAATTGCTTCTTCAACTCTGCCATCTCTGCTGGAGCCATCCTATATAGTGTTTGTGCAACTGGTTGTGTTCCTATTACCAGATTGATCTCAAAGTCAATCTCTCAAAGTGGGGGAACACTGAGAAACTCATCAGGAAACACATCCGCAAACTCTCGGATAGTAGTCATCTCCTCAAGGCTAGGACCTTTCGCCTTGGTATCCACAACGTGAGCTAAGAAAGCCTTACAAGCTTGCTGCAACAACTTTTCTACCACCATCGCTGACACTAGACATGTTAGAAGAATCTTCCTATCTCCTTGGAAGATCCACTTCTCTCTGTTGTCATCAAACACCACCTGTTTGGAACCACAATCCAACACAACCTTATACTTCTCTAAGGTATCCATCCCAAGGATCACATCGAATCCATGCATATCAAGTGGTATAAGATCCACTTGTATATTGTGTCCCAAAAAGATAAGACACAAGATGGACACTCTTCTCGAAGCATCGAGGAACCATCAAGAGGGGTTTCTAACAACAGGCTATCTTCCTTACAACTAACAGGTAAAGGACAGTTATCAAGCAGACTATGTGCGATAAAAGAGTGCGTAGCACCTTGGTCAACCAAAACAGATATAAAGCAAGAAGAAGACAAATCAGAATGAAACAACTCCATCTAACCTGTCACTACTCGCGGGTTGACTATCGCCTCCGACTGACTCATAGCATAGAATCGAGTCGTTGCTTGTTGTCCACGTCCTCTGCTTCCTTGAGCAGACGATCCCGCTTGCGATGCTTGACTGCGTCCTCACCCTCTACTAGCACTGGGCTGTTGTCCGTATGATCCTTGTTGATTTTGTCTTGGCTGTTGTGTTACTTCAACTTCTCTTCTTGGGCAATTGGACTTTAAATGCCCCATCTGTCCACAGTGATAACATGATTTGCCTTCTGTTTGTGGTCTAGATGGCTTTGTTACTGCCACAGAAGCTGTACTATGTGCCTTTGATGGCGAAGAAACATGGCCTCTTCCCTTACTCGGAGACCACTGTGATGGTGCACTAGAACCTCTCATCATAGAAGGTGCTGAAAACCTTGACTTCTTGAAGCCACCAGATCTCTGTTCCTGGAACTGAACATGCCTTTTCCTGGTCATGGACTCCCTTTTCTCCCTAAAAGATCGTTCAATCCTGCAGATGGACTCCACAAACGTGGCAAACCGCTCCTGATTCTCTAAAGCAGCAGGTGTCGACACTTCAATACTCAAACCTTTCTCAAACCCCCTGATCCGCTCATCATCTGTTGCCGCCATGTGAGGGAAAAACCTCAGCAAGTCCATGAACTTGGCTTCATACTCGGTGATGTTCATCGTTCCTTGGCGTAGATGCTCAAACTGGTTGATATTCTCGTCCATATACATCTTCAGAAAGTATCTGCTAACGAACTCTCGCCGGAAGATCTCCCAACCGATCTCCTCACCGGGTCAGTTCTCCTCCTCAATGGCCCACTAGTGGCCAGCACTGCCCTTTATAAGGTAGACAGCGTGCTTGACTTTGTCTACTTCAGGGATGTCGAGGATCCAAAAGGCCTTCTCAAGAGCTGTCAGCCACAGATCAGCATCCGCTGGATCAACCATTCCCGCATAATTCGAAGCTCTAACTCAGCGAAGCCGCTCAAAGGTCTTCCCAATACTCGATGTTTCACCATGGGGAGCCTGTGCTCTTGGCTGAGGCACTGACAATCATTCTACCATGTGATTCATCATAGCCATTAATTGCCCCATAAGTTGTTGGTAGGCAGGGTTTTCAAGAATGACTGGGTCAAGTTGGGGGACCTCAAGCACCCGATCTCCATGTGCATGTCCTCCTGCTCCATCAACTGATGCAGCATCACTGCTCTCGACAACATGTTCTTCATGGTTTCCAGACATCTTTAAGATTTTTTTCCACTGAGAGCAGAAGGTTATTGTAAGAAAATCTGGGAAACTCACAAGAATAGATGCAAACCTAGTCCTAGATCCCTGTAGACTCATTGAACCTAGAGATCTGATACCAAACCAATTGTGACACCCCACCATCATAGAGACAACGAGATGAAATGTGAAAATGTGCGGAACCATATATTACCGAAAACACAGGTTAATTAAAACCAATTGCGAAAACATACATACAGAACATTTGCAGCCAGACCCTACAAGAAGATCATATCATACATAGATATAGTCAAGGTCACCTTCCAGACATGTTCACCACTTACAACCACCCACTGTCACAACAACGCATATTAGTTCATCACCTATTTCTACATACAGAACAACCACGTACGACCAGCAGCAAAGTATACAAATTATAGTAGCTAAACATTGTGAAACATCGTCAAACACCTATGAGGACCTGAGAGTACAGGGATGACTCTAGGACTCTACAACAAAACCACCAAAACAACAACATGTCCATCTCTTGCCTTCTACTGCTCTTCTTGCTGCTCGACCAAAGCCTCACAACCACCACCGCGTCTAGGGTGATCACCTAAAAAGGATGTAAATCTACGGGATGAGACACACAATCCCAACAAGAAACATAACTCCCCACCACAACTATAAAACCTCAAAGGTTAAAGCAGATAACAACAAATAACTAATAAATCGTATAACTAGAGCAGCATACTAAGCAAAGCTATAATTACCTTCAGGCTCACCAAGATATCCAGGAGGCATATGACCAAGTATTTCTTTATGGAACATGATTCACAAGATAAGCTTTATAAGAACTTATCACAAGATATAAGGATCGTACGCACAACTGTATAATATAACTAGATCAGCTATATAAGCAAGGCCTCAATCAATGTTCCGTGTTTTTCTCTAAGTAAGATATACTTATTCGGCTGGATTACGTTTTGTTATTGTTGGTATGTATGCCCATAGAGCAAGTCATATGATGATTGTAATGGATACTTTGTAAATGATTTGTATAATAATGAAGGCAATTTCCGATCTATATGTTTAAACTATTTATGAGATGATGGTGTAACATGATAGATGTCTAAAGAATGGTTTTACTCAATGACGTATGCTTTTAGGTTCAAAACCTAAACGATGAGATCATATGAATGTTAAGAGTATACATTCTTGTTTAGTCCCTAGTCGGTTGTTATTGTGGAAATAACCATAGACATCAATAACACTGAAGACTAGATTGGGTGTTGGTTGATGACATAATCACATTAGTCATGATATAGTGATATCAAACCAAGCACATAGGTACTTGTTAGAGAACAAGGTACTGGACATACCTACCGTGAGAGTGACACATGGAGCCATGACTTGGTAGTCACAGTCAGCTCTCACAGTGATGGTGGTGAGTGTGATTCTTAGACCTGAAATCACTACATTCAACACATGTCGTTGGGTACACCTTGACATCATCAAACGCAGTCCTGAAATATGGGTTGTTATAAAGGTGATGATTGGGTGGCTTTGACACATGGGGATTTTGAGGGGTGAGTGATAGATATGGGATTTGTCCCTCCTAAGGCAGTTTTATATCCTTGGCCACTTGATGAGTAGGATTGAGAAAGGCATGCACATGCACGTGTGAATCAATATGTGATATTGATGTCACACACATCTCACCCAGTCTGCTCTGAGATCAAGGAAATGAATGAATGTTGACAAGATGACTGTTCCATGCCTCGAGTTCATTCATGATATCAGTGACAAAGGAATTATACATTCACTATAACACCATTCACGGATTGTAGGATTGAAAGTTGTCCAACTTTCTATTTCACTTGGGTAGAATTGATGTGTGACTAGGCACCGCTCTTTGCTTGTGAAGTCATAAGTGTTATGGACTTTCACTACCAACGTGAAATGGACCTACAGGGTCACACACATAGGATTTAACCTGGAATAGGAGTTTATCCACAAACATGTTTAGATTGATTACTAAAGGAGTTTAGTAGTTCAATTAAACACTCAATCAATTGATAGATCAGTATCATAGTGTTCAAAGTGTTGGACTGATTGATTAGAGTATCATATTTATTGAAACCGCAATTGACTGGTTCTGCACAATCTGTACTCCCAACCGACCAGCTCATGTGATGAACCGATCGGATCAAATGGTGAGTCGATCGACTCATGGATAGGGTGAACGATTGCTTCAAGTGTTGAAACGATCAGTTCAACTGTTGCAACCGGGCAAGTTGGGAAAGTAAGATTGGTGAGAAATTTCTTTTTGTTTCACTTGCCCAATTTGATTGGAACAAGGATTGGTATTCGATACCAATTGGAAACAAAAGAAGGAAAGTCAATTCGGAACTGACCAGGACCATGAACCGACCTGTTCAGAAGTGAACCGACCGGTTCATGGGTCCCAACCGATCGGTTGAGGTGTCAACTGACTGGATCAGATCCCCAACCAACCATTTCAGTTATGAAACGATCGGTTCAGGTTGTGAGTTGGTTGTTTTTTTGGAAAATCTCGAACCCTTCTACTCCTGCTTTAGTCACGCATTGCCCGGGATAGAGAACCCTGCCCCATGACCCTCCTATATATATAGGGGTATTGGGGGCTTCTCAAAGTACAACCCAGTGCAACCAGTTGTTCTTTGAAGTTGTCGTTCTCTCTGGTTTTGGTAACCAAGAGAGAGCCCGAGCAAGTGCTACCCGAAAAGGGAGGCACAGCAAGGGAAAGACAACTGCAGAAAGTGATTGGTGACAGGAGAGTGTGTTGGCGACTAGTACGTCAATAGGAGGGTGCGACTCCTTCCAATTTCTTATACGACAAGGAGATCGGAGTTCCAGGCAGTCCGTGTGGACGACTGCAGAGGCGGGAGACCTCTGTCGCTCGGAGGACAACTGTCAATCCTGACAGTCTCAGTGAGACCAGGAGTCTTCAGTCCCGGTGCGACCAGGAGCTACACAGACACCGTCAAAGACCGGAGGTGAAGACCGTGCAAGGCGTGAGGCACTGTCACTGAGCAAGCCTCGGGATAAGGTATGAATTCACAAACCATCTTTCCTATTATATAGACGTTTACATGATTCCTTTTGTTCTGGGTTTTGGGGAGAAAATTTTTGTTTCCGCTGCTTCTCTGCCTCCTCTAAAACCCAACAATGGTATCAGAGCCACGTCAACTGCTCTATATTTTAGGATTATCGATATGATCGATTTTGGTTTGTTGCCTTTATTTATTGCATACGATGTGAATAACATTGGCTGTATGCATGTCCAATCCACATATCCCAAATATACATATATGATATGTAATATTAATGCACTCGATACACGTTGCCCTTAAACGAGTTTTGTGGTGGATGTGTAGCATGGTTATGGCCTATAAACCCCTATATCTTTGTGTGGTTGTATGTGGTTGCTTGAATCTTGGTCTACGCATCGATTCCCTTTTCTTCTATTCCTGATGTAACTCGAAATAATTCAAGATTTCTTTTCCTACCTTTGCTCCCCCCGAATGTAACTCGGGGTTTCACAATTCAATTGTAAATAGGATAGATTTTATTTCCTATTATGTCAAAGAACGGCGGACAACCAGAGACGACCAGTTCAAGGCGTGAACCGATCGGTTGGTGATCTAGATGACCGGTTCGAGGAGCGAGACAAGCGGGTGGCGACCTGATGAGATGCACAATGACCGGTGAACCGATCAGCTGGAGGCTCCACTCGATCAACTGGTGGCACCCGAACAACCATCTTGATGGCGAGCTGATCAATCATGGAGATGAGCTGATCAAACCCAGAAAGGCAGGCACATATTTCATCTTGTACATGTTACATGTGATGTAGACCTAGATGACCGTGATTCCTCTTGCCTCGAGGAATCACAATAGGATGGCCATAATCATTGCTTTTTATCATTTTCATATTTTTCTGTGGGATATAGCATGTATATGATACATACTATATATTGTGGTGATTGGATATGTATATGTATATAAAAACTAAATCCCTCATTAAATATTAAGTTTTAGATGCCTTCCAAATGCGACACATGTGAAAAGCTTGATCGACTAAGTGTGGGCATGCCCTAGCATGGTGCACTATCTATCTCGTGGAAGCGTGAAGGATGAATGTGTGGGTCTTCCCTAGCAGGGTGCATATTCATCGTGTTGGCTTTGGGTCGAACTTAACAAGGTGACCTAGATAGGATCTAGCACCTTGAGGCATGGAGATGATCATGACAAGGAGTTGCATATGACATCTTTCAAGAGTTGCATATGATGCAATTGGCAAGAGTTGCCTACCTGGGAGATCTGAGTTGTGGGTGACAGCCCTAGCTGGTCCATGGCTCAGCGGATTTTAGGATCTTGGCCCACTAGAAGATTGTGCACTACAATCTTCCGAATTGATGGTGAGGGATGTCAATTTGAGTCAAAATAGTAGGAGCGGTAATTAATTAAAGGCCTAATTAACTATCGTCAAATTTATTCAAATCAAATCAAAAGGAGTTTTGACAAAATGCAATTTTCTCTTGTAGAATGGCAAAGGAATCATCTTTTAAAATGGGCAAATTAATTGAGAATAAATTCCATAACTGGTTGAGGACTGTGAGAAGTGTTCTGCACAATCCAGATATACCAGGAGCCTTTGAATCCACTCTATGTACGCTTAATGCATTGGTGAAGAAGAAAGAAAGTTCATTGATAGAGATCAATGGAATGAAAGGTGAGGGAGAGAAGGGTTCTCTCATCAAACTAATTTATTCTACATGGAGAGGATGGATGGAACGATGGAAGAAGAAGTCAGAGATAGAGATCTCTACTTCTGGTGTATATGTGATAGAGATTAACTTTACTACTTCTTCGTCATGGGTACTTGATACCGGATGCGGATCTCACATTTGTTCAAATGTGAAGGACCTTAAGAGAAGTAGGCCTTTATGGAAAGGTGAGGTTGAACTACGTGTTGCTAATGGGGCAAGGGTTGTCGCCAGTTCCGTAGTAACCTATGAGTTAACTCTACCAAGTGGGCTAATAATTGAGTTGAAGAACTGCTATTATGTACATACCATAAATAGGAATATCATTTCTGTCTCTTGTTTGGACAAAGATGGATTTGAATTTCTTATTAAGAATGGAAAATGTTCCACTTCTAAAGATGGGATCTTTTATGGCAGTGCCCCAATGTCTTATGGTCTATACTTGATAGATTTAGAGACAAGTGTATACAACGTAAACACCAAAAGGCAAAATCTCAATGACTCAAACAAAACATATCTTTGGCATTGTCGTCTAGGGCACATAAATGAGAAGCACATTTCTAGACTCCATAAAGATGGTTATCTAGAATTTTTGATTATGAATCAATAGAGACATGTGAATCTTATTTATTGGGCAACATGACCAAGACTCCCTTTTCAGGTAAAGGTGAGAGAGCTAGTGATCTATTAGGACTCATACTTACTGATGTATGTGGGCCTTTTAGAACTAATACCAGAAATGGGTGTCAGTACTTCATTACCTTCACTAATGATTTCAATAGGTATGGCTATGTGTACCCGATGAAGCATAAGTCAGAAACCCTTGAAAGGTTCAAGGATTTCATGAATGAAGTACAGAACCAACTTGGTAACAGTATTAAGGCACTTCAATCCGATCGAGGTGGAGAATACTTAAGCCAGGAGTTTGAGGACCTTTTGTGGGGTTGTGGTATTGTATCACAATGGACTCCTCCTGGAACACCACAGCATAACGGTATGTCTGAAAGAAGGAATCACACATTGTTGGATATGGTGCGATAAATGATGAGTTTTGATGATCTTCCGATTTCCTTCTGGGGTCATGCTCTTGAAACCTCCATATTTACACTTAACAGTGTACCATCTAAATCGGTTCAAAAGACACTATATGAGATATGGTACGGGAAGCGTCCCGATTTGTCTTTTCTGAAGATTTGGGGTTGTGAGGCTTATGTTAGGAAAATGTTTCCTGATAAGCTTGGACCCAAATCCAATAAATGTTATTTTGTTGGATACCCCAAGGAAACGAGGGGATATTATCTATACCACCCTACTGACAACAAAGTGTTTGTTGCCAGGATAGCTGTGTTCCTAGAAAAGGAATTTATTTCCAAAGGAAACAGTGGGAGGAAAATAGAGCTTGAAGAAGTTCAAGCCCAACAAGAAAACATAGAACCGGTAGATGTATGAGAGGAAAATGGAGATTCACAAGGTGAGTCTCCTCAGGTAACGCAAGGACCTCGTAGATCTAGTAGGACCCGCCTTGAACCTGAGAGGTTTGGATACCTTGTGACTCAGGAAGGTGGAGAGTTGATCATAGATGATGATCCAACTACCTACGTAGAGGCTATGGAGGGACCAGATTCTGAGAAATGGCTTGAAGCCATGAGATCCGAGATGGAATCCATGTACTCCAACAAAGTATGGACTTTGGTGGAACCACCCGAAGGGGTAAAACCCATAGGGTGCAAGTGGGTCTTTAAGAAGACGACTGACATGGATGGAAATGTGCAAACTTATAAAGGCAGATTGGTTGTGAAGGGATTTCGACAAGTTCAAGGTGTTGACTATGACGAAACCTTTTCTCCATTTGCCATGATTAAGTCGATCAGGATTATGCTTGCTATTGCAGCTTATTATGACTATGAGATTTGGCAGATGGATGTTAAAACCACATTCCTTAATGGGAATATAAATGAGGATGTGTACATGACACAGCATGAAGGTTTTGTAGATCTAAAGAATTCCAATAAAGTCTGTAAGCTGCAAAGGTCAATCTATGGATTGAAGCAAGCATCTCGGAGTTGGAATCTTCGATTTGATGAGGAAGTTAAAGTGTTTGGCTTTACTCAAAATGAAGATGAACCTTGTGTGTACAAGAAGGTTAGTGGGAGCTCGACCACATTCCTCATACTGTATGTGGATGATATACTTTTGATGGGGAATGATGTCTTAGCCTTAGAGAAGGTAAAGACTTGGCTTGGGAATACTTTCTCAATGAAGGACTTAGGAGAAGCATCCTACATTCTAGGAATTAAGATCTATAGAGATTGATCTAGAAGGCTTCTCGGACTAAGTCAGAGCACGTACATCGACAAAATGCTGAAGCGGTTCAGCATGGAGAACTCAAAGAGAGGCAACATCCCCATGATACATGGAGTCACCGTCTCTAGAGCTCAATGTACCCAATCTTGTGAAGAGAGGGAGTGTATGAATGGGATCCCATATGCATCAGCCATCGGATCCATCATGTACGCTATGTTGTGCACACACCCAGATGTCTCGTATGCTCTCAGCATGACGAGCAGGTACCAGTCAGATCCCGGGGATGCTCACTGGACAGCCGTAAAGAACATTCTCAGGTACTTGCGAAGGACTAAGGATCAGTTTCTTGTTTACGGTAGAGAGGAAGAGCTGGTTGTAAAGGGTTACACTGATGCAAGCTTCCAAACCGATAAAGATGATTATAGATCGCAGTCAGGATTTGTATTTTTCCTTAATAATGGATCTGTGAGCTAGAAGTGTTCCAAGCAAGAAACAGTTGCTGATTCTACTACAGAGGCTGAGTATATTGCTACTTCACATGCAGCAAAGGAGGTTGTTTGGATCAGGAAGTTCATTTCTGAACTTGGTGTAGTTCCCAGTAGCTGTGATGCAATTGAGCTTTATTGTGACAATAATGGAGCTATTGCACAAGCTAAGGAACCCAGATCACATTAGTGGTCCAAGCACATACTACGACGCTTCCATATCATACGAGAGATCGTACAGTGAGGAGATGTGAAGATTTGCAAAGTACCAACTAAAGACAACATCGTTGATCCACTGACTAAGGCCCTTTCTTAACAGAAGCATGATGGTCATGCTAGGTCACAAGGACTGAGGTTCCTTGGTGACTGGCTCTAAGTGCAAGTGGGAGTCTGTTGGTATGTATGCCCACAGAGCAAGTCATATGATGATTGTAATGGGATACTTTGTAAATGATTTGAATAATAATGAAGGCAATTTCCGATCTATATGCTTAAACTGTTTCTGAGATGATGGTGTAACATGATAGATGTCTAAAGAATGGTTTTACTCAATGACATATGCTTTTAGGTTCAGGACCTAAACGATGAGATCATATGAATGTTAAGAGTATACATTCTTGTTTAGTCCCTAGTCAGTTGTTATTGTGGAAATAACCATAGACATCAATAACACTGAAGACAAGATTGTGTGTTGGTTGATGACATAATCTCATTAGTCATGATATAGTGATATCAAACCAAGCACATAGGTACTTGTTAGAGAACAAGGTACCGGACAGACCCACCGTGAGAGTGACACATGGAACCATGACTTGGTAGTCACAGTCAGCTCTCACAGTGATGGTGGTGAGTGTGATTCTTAGACCTGAAATCACTACACTCAACACATGTCGTTGGGTACACTTTGACATCATCAAACGCAGTCCGGAAATATGGGTTGTTATAAAGGTGATGATTGGGTGGCTTTGACACATGGGGTTTTTTAAGGGGTGAGTGATAGATATGGGATTTGTCCCTCCTAAGGGAGTTTGATGTCCTTGGCCACTTGATGAGTAGGATTGAGAAAGGCATGCACATGCACGTGTGAATCAATATGTGATATTGATGTCACACACATCTCACCCAGTCTGCTCTGAGATCAAGGAAATGAATGAATGTTGACAGGATGACTGTTCCATGCCTCAAGTTCATTCAGGATATCAGTGACAAAGGAATTATACATTCACTGGAACACCATTCACGGATTGTAGGATTGAAAGTTGTTCTCCAACTTTCTATTTCACTTGGGTAGCACTGATGTGTGACTAGGCACCGCTCTTTGCTTGTGAAGTCATAAGTGTTATGGACTTTTACTACCAACGTGAAATGGACCTGTAGGGTCACCCACATAGGATTTAACCTGGAATAGGAGTTTGTCCAAAAACATGTTTAGATTGATTACTAAAGGAGTTTAGTAGTTCAATTAAAAACTCAATCAATTGATAGCTCAGTATCATAGTGTTCAAGGTGTTGGACTGATTGATTAGAGTATTAGATTGATTGAAACTGCAATTGATTGGTTCTGCACAATCTATACTCCCCACCGACCGACTCATGTGATGAACCGATCGGCTCAGCTTGGTGAACCGATCGTCTCAAGTGGTGAGTCGATCGGCTCATGGACAGGGTGAACGATTTCTTCAAGTGTTGAAATGATCAGTTCAACTGTTGCAACCGGGCAAGTTGAGAATGTAAGATTGGAGAGAAATTTCTTTTCGTTTCACTTGCCCAATTTGATTGGAATAAGGATTGGTAGTCGATACCAATTGGAAATAAAAGAGGGAAAGCCAATCAGGAACTGACCAGGACCACGAACCGACCGATTCAGAAGTGAACCGTCCGGTTCATGGGTCCCAACCGATCGGTTGAGGTGTCAACCGACCGACTCATATCCCCAACCAACCATTTCAGTTATGAAATGATCAGTTCAGGTTGTGAGTTGGTTGTTTTTGTGGAAAATCTCAAACCCTTCTACTCCTGCTTTAGTCCCACATTGCCCGAGATAGAGAATCCTATCCCATGACCCTCCTATATATATTGGGGTATTGGGGGCTTTTCAAAGTACAACCCAGTGCAACCAGTTTCTCTGTGAAGTTGTCATTCTCTCTAGTTTTGGTAACCAAGAGAGAGCCCGAGCAAGTGCTACCTGAAAAGGGAGGCACATCAAGGGAAAGACAACTATAGAAAGCGACTGGTGGTAGGAGAGTGTGTTGGCGACTAGTACGTCAATAGGAGGGTGTGACTCCTTCCGATTCCTTATGCGACAAGGAGATCGGAGTTCCAGGCAGTCCGTGTGGACGACTGCAGAGGCGGGAGACCTCTGTCGCTTGGAGGACAACTATCAATCCCGACAGTCCCGGTGAGACCAGGAATCTTCAGTCCCAGTGCGACCAGGAGCTGCACAGACACCGTCCAAGACCGGAGGTGAAGACCGAGCAAGGCGTGAGGTACTGTCACCGAGCAAGCCTCGGGACAAGGTATGAATTCACAAACCATCTTTCATATTATATAGACGTTGATGCGATGCCTTTTGTTCTAGGTTTTGGGGAGAAATTTTTTGTTTCCGCTGCTTCTCTACCTCCTCTAAAACCCAATAGTTATGCCCTGAAGAAGTGAGCCTTCCCTTCTCAAATCCAACCATTAGCTGCGAAGCCCAATCCGGTGCCATACAAGGTCTACAGAGATCCAGACTCCATGACCTCACCTTCTCGTGGTCAGTACAAGAATCATCAAGAAAGACCACAGTCTTATGCTCATAGGGCCTCATCCTCTGGGTCAGCTCCGCAAGCTACCCATATCTCTAGCTCACCTCATCATAGGTGCTAGTACATACATCTGAGCCATGAACACATCATGCTCATCATCACATATCCTGAGCCATGGGTATGTTTACCATGCTCCATACATCCTGAGTCTACAACCACAATTTCACTCAACCCTAATATTTTAGGCTAGGGGAAACCTCGCACATTCAACAATATGCACTCTAGGTAATCCCGTAGGATAAACCTATTTAACCATCACCAAATACTGACGGTAATGGATCTATGGCCTGGGCAAACTACACGATATGTTCATCTATAATTTATTAGTATATTTTAAGCCAATTGTTGAGGCAAAACAAGGTATAAACATAGCCTTAGAGAATTACATCATTATTGCCATCAACATACTGTCCTGGGACCTCAATCCCTCATGATATCAACCACTACCTATGAAGGCATCATAGTCGTGCATCAACATCCTAGGAACGCATCCCTTATCTCATCATCAGAGGATAACACCTCAACTAGGCACTCAGCCTCATATTAGGTCCTCAGACCTATCACTTGCTACTCCATTAACAAGGATTATCATCACATTGTGCTAGTCAAAGCACATCCATCTCATAGCTCTTACCAGGCTATGAATCCACATGAAATACCTGCATGGTTAGTATACACATTCACAGAGGTTACTGAAGCCATCTTGGATTAACAGAATGATCATGCTATCAAGTATAAAGAAGCATCCATGAGTACCTCACACATAAGCTTTCTCATTCATAGTATTATTATCAATCATGGGAATATATTATGCCTTATACTTGTGACCATATGCATGTGTTATCTCAACATGTGAAGAAACATCATAAGCTTCCTGGTTCACAAACTATCATTTAACTTTTCAACATATTTGTAGGATTCAAGGTGATTACATCATTTCACTTGTATTATCATTATTAAAAGAGCACCATCAACTATATACATTCTGAGTTATCAGAACCCTTACCAAAACTCCTACAACCCTCACCGTACAGTATGGCGAACAACATCAACCCTCACCAAAGGGTGTACTGGCTAGGGTTAGGGTTAGGTTTCACTATCGGGCTAACCTTCAACATGAGCCATATTAGCCAAAGGGGTGTCACCCAAGGCACCCTTATCGTGCAACCATCTCAGCACCATCTGAGGGTTAACCCTATCGGCTAGGGTACCCATGACGCCTAAGAATGGTGGTGTTCATGTCCATGAAGCATCTTAACGGTCAGCATCCTAGGGTTGTTATGTCGGGCATGAAGCCATATCGTCTGACACTTCATATATGTCTGGGCTTCAACTTAAGACATGGTGGTATCGGCCAAAGCTATCCTGGGCAGCATACCATATCACCCACGCTTATCAAGGATAACAACCAAGGCTGTGCTGGAACCAAGCTATCAAAGTCTATCGGCCAAGACCACCCTAAGACAAGGGTGTGCATCAGGCATCATCTATACATGGTGTATCGTCCAAGACTTAACCCTAAGGAGGGTATCGGGTGACATCTCATCAAGGGTGTATCACCCATCCATCAACTCCACCAAGGGCATCGACCAAGGGACCATAATGGGCACCAACTAAACTAGGCATATCGATCAGGGATACAAGGATCACCCAAGCAAGCATATCAAGGATTACATCTCAAGGGAATATCGTGCATCACTACAACTAAACTGCGTCACCGAACACAAGGATAACCCACTAAGCTCTATAACATCCAAGGTACATTGGGTACCAAGCCATCTCCCTTCACTAGGTGTATCGTGTAGGTCACTCAACAAAGCATAAAACCCAAGAACATATGGATATCAGCCACCAACCAAGCTCCAACTAGGCACACCGGCCAAGGGTACAACCCAAGACAAGAAGGTTATCAGGCAACACTATCCCCAAAGACATATCGTGCAAGGCAAAACCCAACAAGGTTGTCTTCAACCTTGAGCACAAGGGCACTAAACCCTAATTGATCAAGAAGGTCATCTCACCTCTCAACAACCAAGAGAGAGGGGTTTTGCACAACATCTTTCACAAGTCGGGCAACCATAAGGATCCACCTCAATATAGGTCATCAAAAGCTCACCTCTCAAATCCATGGTGAGAGGAGGGTGT
This sequence comes from Alisma plantago-aquatica, assembly GCA_963693085.1. Lineage (NCBI taxonomy): Eukaryota > Viridiplantae > Streptophyta > Magnoliopsida > Alismatales > Alismataceae > Alisma > Alisma plantago-aquatica. The sequence continues at coordinate 475,549,931 of OY856414.1, forward strand.
TTCTCAAGCAACTAGAATACAAGCTCACCTCTCAAGCTAATCGAGAGAGGGGTATTGCCCACATTACTAGAGCTCAAACTCACTTATCTAGACCAAGGAGAGAAAAGAGTGTTGCGCAACAAGGAAACCCTAAACCATGGTTCGGTCAACTAGGCGTAAATACATATGAACCATCAATAACAACAACAACAACATGCTCATATATCCATAAGTTCAACAACATGTTCTAGAGAAATAAACATACATGCATGGCCGATCATCATCATATATGAAACATGCAACATAGAGAAGGTAGTATAGCTAGGGTTAGAAGTTATGTAACCCACCTTAAGCAAACTCCTCAAGCTCCAAAACTCCATGCTTCAAGTTCCTAGCTCCAATCTTCACCACTTCGGCCACCAAAGAACAAGACCCACCTAGGGTTTGGCCACCAAGCTAAAGGAAGAAGAAGGGATCACCACCAAGGGAGAAGGATCGGCCACCAACTTGCTCCAAAAGGTAGGTGTATTGTGCACCAAGGAAAAGAAGAGCAACAAAGAGCTAAAAGGGTTCCTAAGGAAGAGAAAGCCAAGGCATAAATAGAAGAGGATGGAGGAGAAAACAAGGTAATGTGTCGCCCACCTAGGACACTTGTCCAAGGGCAAAAGACACCTCCTTAACTTACCTTATACACATGTCTAAGGCTATTTCCACATGCAAGCACTATGCACCAAGTGTCCACTAGTGGTGACACAAACTAGGTCAAGGGTCAAAGACGGTCCATGGCCGATACACCCCACCTCCATGCCTGATACACCCCATGGGCCACACAAAGCAAGGCCGACACAAGCATCCTTGCCCGATACAGGGCTCAACCAAGCAAGGCAAGGCCCAAACAAGGGAAAACAAGGCCCAAAAGAGCTCAACCAAGCCCAAGACAACTCAAGGCAAGAGCCCAAACCTTCCTCTCAACCCTAGAGGAAGAGAAAAGAGAGAGAAAGACATCTCTCAAGGTGACAAACTTGCTCTCCAACCCTATCTTAGATTATTTTGCAAGTAGCACCTCCAACTCTCAACTAAGTACAAGCAAACCCTAATCATCACTAAAGATGATTAGCAAGAAACCAAGGACAAGGTTTAGGCAAAACAAACAGGGTAAGCCCAAAACAAAGGTCAGGGTCCTTACACTAAAAACCCTACACTCCACATTAGGAATGTATCACACATTAACTTAGCTCTAGTGCCCCCTCTCTCCCTGAGAATCAACCCTTTTATTTCCACTTGCCTATACTACAACATGGCCCCGTGCGCTTGCGGGTGAAGTGTAAATAGTCTAATCTAGTGTTTTAGACTAGGCCCCTTATATAAATCTGAGAGATCCATGTCTATTTTCCCAAGTTACATCTAATCAAATATAATTGGCTAGTTATAAACCAAGGAAGTACAAAATGCACCAATATTTCTAGCATCCTTCTCGGGGAGTAGAGGCACACAACCTATCTAGTTAGTTTATATTAGCTTTTTCTACTACCCTCACCATTGCTATTATTTATTTATGGTTTACTCTTGAATACTAGCCGTCTAACTTGGCTCTTCTTGTTTGTTTGTGTGTTGTACAAGTGACAACTGTGCATGAGAAGTATGCGTTCAACTTGTACCGAGTGGGTTCCTTACGACCCCGAGATAGGTAGAAGAAGATGCCAATAATGCTGCAAACAACACCAATCAACTAAAATGGACAGTCATGGTCCTAATTGTGAAGCTCAACCACAACCCACCTCACGTCTCCATGAGTACTTCACCCTGAGGAAATACGATTCTCCAATCTCCACCCTTATTGACCAAATGTCATGTCAACAATTCTCCATTCCACCTGGCCTTCTCAGACTGATTCCTACTTACTATGGGATGGAGAATGAGAATCCCTACCACAACATAGATGCTTTTCTTGAAACTCTCTCCACCTTCTGCACACCTTCTTCCATGATGATTCAATCTGAAGAACCCTCTTTCCCTTTTCCCTAAAAGAAAAAATCAAGGAGTGGTACACGTCCAAGCCTGAGTTAGTAACTTGGAATGTAATGAAAAATGAATTCCTCAAGAAGTTCTACCCAATCATCAAATTAAATCAGATGTGGAGATGCATTGCCATCTTCATAGAAAAAGAGAATAAACCCTTCCACAAAGCTTGGGAACAACTTCAAAAGCTCCTTCGTGACTACCCCCATCATGAAGTACCTTTATGGTAGCTTGTTCAGACATTCTACACTAGGCTAGTTGAGATGAGTCAGACTACTGTTGATTCCTCCTGTGGAGGTACATTCATGGAAAAGCCATTGGAGGAGTCTTGGCCCCTATTTGAGCATCTTGTGGAGAACTCTCTCCATCAAGCTTCAAGTAAAGGGGAGCACAATGACTGGAACTACATTCCTCCTCCCATCCTACAACTCCAGTCATAACATAAGCCAACCCCCAAATGAAGATGGTGGCTGATATGATGAGCTTGATGGAGAACCAAGTTGGAGGTTCTACTATCCAATCTACGATGTCAATTGATTCTATTGATAGAGAAGTGAATACTTTGCATTCTTTTGGAAACCAAAACAATCAAGCTCCCATGTTTAACTCTTATACTCCAGAATTGAGGAACCATCCTAAATTATCTTAAAAACAACATAGAAAAGAGGGGAAAGGACAACCACGGCAACATAAAGGCCAAACTAGAACTCAAAGTTTGAAGAGGAGGTGCATGGGAGGCTGAGGAACCTTGATGAAGTCAAGAAAGATGTGTCCTCTCATGGCAAAATGATTACTATCCTTGAGAAATGGCTCGATCATATTCTTCTTTCACTTGTTCATCGTGAAGAAGGAAGACCCCCTTCTCAACCTCTGCCTAACCCAAACAATGATGGTGGTTTTATGGGCACCCCTCAAAGTTCCTATGCACCACTACAATACCAAGGACCACCCAACCCTTATGCTCATCCACCTCTAAAAGTCCCATTCAACTACCAATACACTCCACCTCCACCTCACTCATACCAAAAACCCCTTCGACATTATAACCCCCATCTACCACAACAATCACAACCACAATTTCAACCACAATTCATTCTCGAAACCCCAAATCCCCCACACCCAAGACCACCACCATCTCAATAGTGACTACCACCACCACAAGTTTCTTCTTCAACAACCCATGAGCATGTGAAGGCGGTGACAATTCTGAGAAGTGGTAGGACCTTGGATCAGCCATGGGACACCTCTGTTGATAGTGGAACCAGTGAGGATGAAGTTGATAATGTGATTAGAAATGGTGATACTGAGATTCAGGTTGAGGATGCTATGATAGGAACCTAGGTTGATATTGTGATGCAAAGAGATGCTATTGTGATTATTGTGATATTGATTGATGATTCTATTTATTTGAGCTGGTTGGGAGCACAACTCCCTCCATTTCCAAAAGCACTTGAGGAACCATCCATTAAAAGAAGGAAGAAGAGGCACACTGAAGACATCATGGAAACTTTTAAGCAGGTGAAGATCTATATTCCTTTGCTTGATGCAATCAATCAAATCCTATCTTATGCCAAGTTCTTGAAATATTTTTGCACATTCAAGAGGAGAATGATAGGAAGAACACCAAGGAAAGTCAAGACCAAGTGAGCTCAAATGCACAACACACCATGCCAAGGAAAAGGAAAGATTCTGACGCTCCCATCATCTCTTTCTACATTGGAGTACACCACATAGACCAAGCTCTTCTTGACTTGGATTCTAGTGTGAATCTAATGTCATATGATGTGTTTGTGGAACTACAAATGAGATAATTGGGTGCAACTCACTATAATTTGTAATTGGCTAACTGATATGTGAAAATGCCTAGAGGGCGTGTTGATGATGTGTTAGTGAGACCTGATGATGAAACCTCCACATTCTTCCTTGCTAAATTCATTGTGTTGGATATGGAAAAGGACTTGAGGAAAGTGACTATTATATTGGGGAGACCCTTATTGGCTACAACCAATGCAGGATCCATCTAAGGACCGGTACCATGTATGTGACCTTCATGGATATGAAGATCCGGTTGAGCATTTTCAATTCTTCTGCTAAGGCCAAGGTGATAGGTGCTATACAGGAAGATTGATATCTTAATGAGTGTCTTGACGAAATTGTAGAGGAATGCCTACCTAAATGGATTCAGATTCTACTCAGGGTAGAGGTCTAGAGCTGATTGTGGAATTCCCAGATGATGATGAGGAGGATGAGGAAGATGAGCTAGCCTTAGTGGCTGCAAGTGAGGACCTCCCTTCCATTTCTAAACCTTTGAAGAATTCCCTTGAACAACCTCCATTTCTAGAGCTCAAGTATCTTTGTGAATGAATGAAGTATGTTTCCCTAGGTTCCAATGACACCCAACTGATGATCATTTTCTCTATCCTTTATCTGGAACAAGAAGATGACTTCATGGTGGTTTTGTAGAAAAACATTCAAGCCATTGGATGGTCCATTATTGATCTAGGGGGCATTGTCCATTCCATTTGTGTTCATAGGATTTACCTTGGAGATGATGCTAGGCCAACAAGACAAATACAAAGAAGGTTGAATCCAAATATGAAAGAAGTTGTGCCACAAGAAGTAGTGAAGTTTCTAGATGTTGGGATTATCTACCCCATTTCTGATAGCCCTTGGGTGAGTTCCATCTAGGTTGTTCACAAGAAGGGTGGGATCATAGTATCTGAGAATCAAGATTGAGAGTTGATTCTAGTGAGAGAGCAGTCAAAGTGGAGGATACATGTGGATTATAGAAAACTAAATGAGAAAACCAAGAAGGACCAGTTTCCCCTCCCGTTCATTGATCAGATCTTGGAAAGATTTATAGGGGAATGTTTATACTATTGTCTTTATGGATACTCAGGTTACTTCCAAGTAGAAGTTCATCCTACAGATCAAGAGAAGACAACATTCACTTGTCCAAGTGGTACTTTTTCTTATAGGAGAATGCCATATGCGTTGTGAAATTCTCCTTCTACATTTCAAAGATCTTTAACATCCTTCTTTGATGACATGCTTGATTCATCTCTGGAGGTCTTCATGGATGATTTTTCTGTGTTTGAAAGATTTTGATGATCGTTTGCTCCATCTAGTAGCAGTTTTTGAAAGATGCATCAAATTTTGTTTGGTGTTACCATAAAAAAGAGTCACTTCATGGTTCCTGAAGACATTGTTTTGGGTCATTGAGTTTCTAAGGCCGACATTGAGGTTGATAAGGCCAAAGTGGGCCTAATTTCCACTCCCACTATTCCTTCCACTATAAGACATGTACGATCTTTCTTGGGGCATGCAAGTTTCTACCGCCAATTCATCAATGACATTAGTAAAATTTTGAGGCCACTTTGCCACATGCTTGAAAAGGATGTGGAATTCAAATTTGATGACAAGTGTTTTGAAGACTTCAACCACTTGAAGCATAATCTTGTCTCCTCTCCTATTATGCATCCCCTAGATTTCTCCTTTCCATTCAAAATCATGATTGATGCATCAGATATGGAAGTGGGGGATGTGATGGGTCAAAGGATTGGACGGGTTCTGCATTGCATATATTATGCAAGCAACACCCTTGATGAAGCCCAAATGAACTAAATCACCATTGAAAAGAGTTGCTTGTGATCTTTTCTCTTGACAAGTTCAATTCTTATCTTTTGCAAAATATGGTGGTGGTATACACAGATCATGCAGCCTTGAAATATCTCATGGAAAAGAAAGACTCTAAGACAAGGCTGATCTGTTGTATTCTATTGCTTAAGAAATTTATTTGGAGATTGTTTACAAGAAGGGGGTCTAAAATTATGCAGCCGACCATTTCTCCTGCATTGAGGCACCTTATGATGACATGAATTAAATCAAGGAAATAATGAAACATGAGCAGCTTTTCTTACTTTCATCCACCCAAAGACTATGGTAAGCACAATGCTATCTGTTTAGATAGTGGGAGGATACCAAGTACTTGTTGCTATGGTGAAAAAATATGCCTGGGATGACCCACATCTATTCAAATATTTACCCAACCAACTCATTAGAAGGTGTGTCCCAAAAACTGAGCAGCAAGGGATCCTATCCATGTGCCACTCCGACGTGTGTGGAGGTCATTTCGGTGGAAAATGCACTATTGCCAAAATTCTTCAAAGTGGATTCTATTGGTCAACCTTGTTCAAAGATGCTAATGAATATTGCAAATGCTATTTGAAGTGCCAAAAGGTGGGAACTATCTCTAAGAGGGACATTATGCCTCTATCACCCATTTTTGTGGTTGAGTTGTTTGATGTTTGGGGAATTTACTTGATGGGTATGTTTCCTCCCTCCTTCAGATATGTGTACATCTTGGTGGTCGTTGATTATGTATCCAAGTGTATTGATGCAATTGCCACTAGAACGAATGATCATAAAGTGGTTTGTGATTTTGTAAAGTCAAAATTCTTTAGCAGATTTGGTGTACCACGGGTAATGATTAGTGATGGAGGAAGCCATTTCATCCATAGGACCTTTGAAGGACTACTAAAAAGGCATGGGGTGAATCATCGCATGGCTACTCCTTACGATCCTAAAAAAAGTGGTCAAGTTGAGTTAGCAAATTGGGAGATAAAGCTCATTCTTGAGAAGATGGTGAGTCTAGACTACAAGGATTAGTTTTTACATCTCAATGAAGCTTTGTGGAATTATAGGACTGCATTCAAGGCTCTAATTAGCACCACTCCATTCAAACTCATGTATGGTAAAACTTCCATCTACTTGTGGAAATGAAACAAAAGGCACTATTGACTTTGAGAGACATTGTCATGGATGGAGACACTACCAGATTGAGAAGAAAATTGCAGCTACATGAGCCAGAAGAACTGAGACATGAGGCATATGAATTGTCAAAAAGTTACAAGGAAAGGACCAAGTTTTTACATGATCAACTAATCAAGAAGAAGAACTTTGAACCCAAACAATGGGTATGGATGTAAAATTCTAAGATGAAGTTCTTTCCTCCAAAGTTTCGATCAAGATAAGAAGGGGCTTATCTAATCAAACATGTATATCTATCTAGGGCTGTTGTGATATGTGAAAAAGGACAGATTAAAGAGTTCACTGTCAATGGGAAAAGATTGAAAGTCATTGTTGAAGTATGTCCAGACAAAGCCAACCAAAGTTTTGACATTGTGATGCTAGTTGAGGAATGTTCACTTGATGAAGAGATGTGACTAAATACACATGAGAGAGATATCTACTAGAAAGATGCTTGGAAAGTTCCACAAGGATGATGGAGTCTAGAATCTTTAAACCCATTTGAAGGTGTAAAATTTAGCACTAGTGGGAGGCAAACCACCTAGGTTTGGGAACTTTTACACTCGACCTTCACTTTTTGATACTTTTGGTTTATTTTCACATGGTTCCGAGAATAACACACACTTGTGTTTAACAATTTTGTTTTTGTTGTGATGATGAGATAGGTGAAATAGGTTAAAGGTTGGGAATTGGGGCACATAATAGTGAAAAGTATTGATGGATCATTAAGTTGGTTGAATTTGATTATTGGATTATGAATGATTGATTCATTTGAGAATTTTTGAAGATTTGTCATATTGGAAGTACCAACACGGTCATGCTGGCATGGAATGACAGTGTTGGCATGATCTTTTTAATAGGGAAAACTCAAGTTTTGGGGCCGATCAACACAATCGTTATGACCAACACAGTCGTGTTGGCATTCCTCCAGATTGGTCGTGTTGGTACGAGCCCAACACTTAAGTGACCCCATTTTTCATTTCACAACACATCTTCTTCTTCATTCTCCTGAAACACCACAACCATTCCATGACCACTGTCAATTAGGGAGACCCGTATATACCCCCAAATTAGCTCATCTTCCACCCCAACTCTAGATTCAAGTTCCCTTTGACTCCCACTCACCTTCCCCTACCTCAAGCTCCACTTTCCAACCTCCATTAACCTCTATTTTTCCATATCCAATGAGATTCCTCCCCTACATCTCAAAAGTGAGAAAATCATTATGGTTCTTCATTTCTCCACCAAATCCTTGGAAAAATGAAGAGAACAAGCAACGAAATCAAGAAAGCCATACGAAAGACTATGAGTATCCTCATTGGAGGCAAAAGCCACACCAAGTGGGCCTCCAACATCACCCCACCATCATACAACCCTATGTCACCATCTAACTCCATCTCTGGTTCATCTCTTTGGAGATTGGCATATATGAGTGGTTCCTGTAACGTCCCCAGATTTTCACCTTCTCAAAACCCCATGGAGATGAGAAGACAAAATCTAAAAATGTTAGCAATTATATGAGAGAGCGATGCGGAAGCATAATTCACATACATGAACATTCAAATATAATGCATACACCAAAAACAATCTCAACATTCAACATGTATATATTACCAAGTGAGTTATTACAACACAATTTACAATTACATAATGAATGAAAATTCTACAGTCTAAGAACATGTATGCTAAACTAGGATCTACACAATAGGTACAACCTGTGCAACTTGCTCACATCATGTTCTTTTATCCCATGCTAGCTCTGAACCTAAAACATATGTGAAATAATGAATCAACACACAAGGTGTTGTGCATGTGGGTAGAAAGATACATACTAATATGTTTGCATAATTGAAATAACTTGAGAAAGAAAGAGTAAAAGAAAGCATTATTTAAAGTGATAATCAGGTGAACACATCTTTTATACATTTCATTAGATGTAGTTGAACTACAATTTTATAGGCACTCCTCATACATCCAGTATGGGCAAAATTATTTTATCATACATCTAACATGGGTAATTCATCATACATCCATGTTAGGCAACATACATCCATACTGGGCCATGTGCACTAGTAGCTACAACTCATCAAAATGTCCATTTATGTTTCATTAAGTTTTGGTGAAGCATATAATACTAATACGCATCCAAGAATTTATATGCAAATAAAAGCTTCCAAAGTACATCATTTCATTATGCATCCATGAAAACTAGTCATATACTTAATAAAACCCACGTACCTTTGATCTCAGATCTGAATTTCCACAAGTCTTAGATTAAGAGAGAGAGAGTAGATCACCCTGAAATGAAATCAAGGGTATACTTGTTACTATTGGTCCATAGCACCCATGACTAAGGTCGGTTCTTTAGGTATGATGTCTTTCATATTCTTATGTTTTAGATCAGGGATAATCTATGACTTTTATCTTACTTTTGGAGTTACAAAATTAGATCTTCATATTATATTTTCATTCACTTGAAGATACCTATTTTATCCAAAAAGGGAGTATTCCCAATTAGGGTTTCTATTATGCATTAGATCATCAAGGATATCACTTTAAGATTAATATGATTCAAAAAGATCATGTTTGGATTCTAAGGTGTCAGGGTCGTACAAGGTCATTTAGTGTCATTAATAGTTAGGGTTTGACATAAAGTTGCATAAGGTATATACTATTAGAAAGAGTAACTACAAATTAGGGTTTTTCACAACTATTGGATCAATTATCCCTCATTGATTAGGGTTTCGAGTAACATGATGATCAGGGACTCCCAAATCAAGTTTAGGATGTCCATTTGCTAGATCTAAAAACAATGATGACTTTATTACAGAAAATATATATTAAAAGGGTCATTAGTGCTTGTAGGCCATACTTTTTGAAAAGATCTCGGATCTAGGTCCTGATTATATTTTATTTGAATGGTACGCATTTTTCTGATGAAAATGGTATATAGGTTGACTATAATCCGACATTCCTAGCATTCTCTAGGATCTTTCTAAGATTAATTCATTTCTTGGAAAAGAAAATAAAAAGGCTTTACCTTGATAAACGGCCAAATCTGACTGGATTGACGGCTGTCGTTGATCCAAGGATTGCAAGAGGGCTCGCAGATCACTGAGTTGGTGCTTGGGGATTGGTTCACGCAACTTGAGGCTGCTCCTGGCTTCAGTTGCTTTGCACCGAGACTTGCTGAGATGGCGTCCACCGATTGGTCCAGGTGAGTCCACACTGGTACCTCGTCAGTGGCACGCCTTCGATTCCTCTTCATTCGAGCAACAACTATCAGGTTGAGGGGGGCAGTGGAGATCTCATTGGGACCGAGGGGAAAGGGAGCAGCAAGCTCCAAACATGGGTGAAAAGGTGCCGCCTGAGGTCTCCACGACCTCGCGATGATAGAGGGAGCGAAGATTTGAAGGTAGGAGGTGACATGAAGGAGAAAGTCCCATAGATAGTATGGTAGTTCCGCTGAGGATCAGAGGTTAGGTAGACGTATCTGGTGTTGGCGAGGGTCGGGAAATAGGGGGTTATTGTAAAGGAGGGTGGCGGTGATGTCAAGGGGTGTTTTATAGGCTCTCGGGGTACGTTTAGGGTTTGAGTGAGTTTGGACACTCTTCGGTCGCCACCGGAGAGAGAGGAGCGAAGGATGGGGAGGTCATTCTCCCTGCTCTGAGGGCGAGGGGAGTCAGGTGCAGACTCTTTGACCTTGATTCGGTGAGGGGAATCAATCTGCTCAGATGATATTTTGCAACGAGGGGTGAGGTGATGCATGGATGAGGGTCGGGTTCCCTTTCTTCTCCCCGCTCTTTGCGGGAGGTTGAAGACAAAGTCCTAGCCATCGATTCCATTTGATCTGTGATCAGTTGGATCATATGGATGGGGTGTGAGGCCGCATAAGTGTCCACTCCCAGCCTTGTTATCAACACATCATGTCATTCAAATGTCACACATAATTAGAAACTTAGGTCTAGGGTGATATTAGGTGTATTATTTTCAAATGTCCATAAATCCTAATTGGTTAATCCAAATGCAATAAAATTTGCTTAATGATGTCATGATGTAAAATTGGAGTTAAAATCTGAATGCTGGCCATGTTAATTGACTATATGTCATATTTCATGTAATTTGACTTTATAAGATACTAGGGATGGTATTAAAAGAATATGATAAGCCAAATTAATCAAGGTTGACATCAAACTCTAACATTGATTCATATGTACATAATTCCACAAAAAAAAATTAGTTCACTACTCACTGGATCACTAAATGAATGATTGGTCTCATGAGAGCTTAATCAATTAGTAAGGGTATTAATTCACAATTGAATTCAATTAGGCTTCATAGCCCTCTATCATATCTCAAAACACCTAATTTGGGTGAAAGAAACCATGATTTGCATTACTAATTCCTCAATTTGGTATTTGTCCTCTACATAGAATGCTTGTCTCTCAAATATTGTATTAGTTATTAAAACTCAAAAATCTAGGTTATCACATTCACCCCACCTTATTTGGAATTTTGTCCTCGAAATTCAACTAATCTCATCCTTAAGAGGCTATTTAGGAGTTCAACTTCATATATATCATCATTTCTTAGGTTCTAAGACCACCATAGTTGCATGCACTCTAAGTTGTCATCTTAGGGTCTAGAGATTCTTGGGTGTGTCCATGTTGCCTTATATATGTGGAAGAATCACTTAACGTCTTAGCCATAACATGACATTATGATATCTTTGGGTTACATCACCTCTAAGGGTACATGTTTTGTTCATACTTTTAATGTTCAGGAGGAATTCGTTTATATGCCATGATATTCAGATCATTCAACTCTAACATCATTAATATGTTTTATGATCAACATCTTACAATGATTTTAGCATTAGAGGAGATTTATTTTCATCTTTGATATTAGAATGCTTCTATTTAAGAAGGACTTACATAACATGTTTGACCATTAGGGTTTCACCCTATGGTGTGATATTCGTACTCAACCTAGAAGCATACAATGAGAAGGATCAAAGTTACGAACAATATTTCTGATCATATACCCTATGATCCAAAAATATCTTTATATCAAGTTCATGAGTTCAACTTTTTATTTCTTGCATGTATTATGCGAAGGGAAACAGAGAATATACTAAGTTTATCCCATGATCTCAGTATCATATCTTTCATGTTTCATATGAAGGGGAAGAGAATATTTTAAAGTCAAACTTGTCATGATTTCAATCTACATGTATTGTATAGGGGGGAAAATATAGAATAGGTCAAGCTTATACGAGTGACTCCTCATATATAAATCATCTATATAAAGTGAGGTTTCTATCATCATATATTAAGAAAGAGAAGAAGAAGGGAGAACATGTATATTGAGTATCTTTTGCACAAAGCATCATACTCTCATAACTAGAGTTCATATGTTACCTCAATTGCAACTAATGATGAAATCCACAAAACATGTCACTCAAGCTAGGACCTAACTTAGCCAAAGGATTGTCTTACTCACATGGGTCATTTACCGATCCTCTTCTTTTACCCAATTCTCACATATAGATTTGAATTATGCATAAGGACTCAACTCAACACTCAAGAGTAATCTAGTGTAGGACACATTTTTTTAACACATATCTCATATATTGGAGGCTAGGTCCTCTGACCTTCTCCCTGTGGGTCTTGCTCTCTCTCTAGAGTTCACCACATATCTCATCCTACCACTAGACATCCTCCTTGTATAAGAGCTTGAGGCTCATGCACACTCATCTCTATCTTAACGTAGCTTATCTTAAGTAGGAAAAGGGAATTTACTTTCAGCATTATGACTTAGCATAGATCCTCTAAGTGTGGATTCGGTGCATGTACAACTCAAATCTTAATAAGGAAACTTATACCATCAGAGATCAAAGTTAGATAAGTTTCTATATGCTTATTTCCTTCATCTTTCCTTTTTCTATCTATCTATCACATGACCTTATGAGGATCTAGACTTCTAATCTAGATCTATTCTCTCTTCTAGACTGATGTCACTCCCTTTCACTTAGATTGCATGAACACCCACAACTCTCCTGTGTGAGGGACACATTTTTATATTTACATATATCTAATAAAATATTATATAGTTTTTCTCTGAGAACAAAGGCGTCAGAGAAAACTTTCGAGGTGCAAGCCGATTGGGAAACAAAACCAAACTAGCAAACTCGAGTGTCCAACACACAGTAGATAGTTCGATGCCATGTAATCTAATGAAATGGTGAGAACATGGTGTAGACTAGTGTAGCTACCCAATACATATGAGCTCTATATGGAAAGGGTTTCAGACACTTGTCTAAACCTAGTTCTCGAACATCTCAGTTGTAACCTAGAGGCTAGGTCAAACCTTATTCCTATAGCACAACTTACTAAGTTTCTAGGGTTTAAAGTGAAAGGTGAAATTTGTTCTATGTTTCATGGTGACGAAATGTCAGGTGTAGCTCGTGTTCATGCTCTGATACGAACTGTAACGTCCCTAGATTTTCACCTTCTCAAAACCCCATGGAGATGAGAAGACAAAATCCGAAAATGTTAGCAATTATATCAGAGAGCGATGCGAAAGCATAATTTGCATACATGAACATTCAAATATAATGCATACACCAAAAACACACTCAACATTCAACATGTATATATTACCAAGTGACTTATTACAACACAATTTACAATTACATATTGAATGAAAATTCTACAGTATAAGAACATGTATGCTAAACTAGGATCTACACAATAGGTGCAGCCTATGCAACTTGCTCACATCCTCTTCTTTTATCCCATGCTAGCTCTGAACCTAAAACATACGTGAAACAACGAATCAACACACAAGGTGTTGTGCATGTGGGTAGAAAGATACATACTAATATGTTTGCATAATTGAAATAACTTGAGAAAGAAAGAGTAAAAGAAAGCATTATTTAAAGCGATAATCAGGTAAACACATCTTTTATACATTTCATTAGATGTAGTTGTACTACAATTTTATAGGCACTCCTCATACATCCAATATGGGAAAAATTATTTTATCATACATCTAACATGGGCAATTCATCATACATCCATGTTAGGCAACATACATACATACTGGGCCATGTGCACTAGTATCTACAACTAATCAAAATGTCCATTTATGTTTCATTAAGTTGGTGAAGCATATAATACTAATACGCATCCAAAAATTTATATGTAAATAAAAGCATCCAAAGTACATCATATCATTATGCATCCATGAAAACTAGTCATATACTTAATAAAACCCACATACCTTTGATCTCAGATATGAATTTCCATAAGTCTTGGATTAAGAGAGAGAAAGTAGATCACCCTGAAATGAAATCAAGGGTATACTTGTTACTATTGGTCCATAGGACCCATGACTAAGGTCGGTTCTTTAGGTATGATGGATTTCATATTCTTATGTTTTAGATCAGGGATAATCTATGACTTTTATCTTACTTTTGGAGTTACAAAATTAGATCTTCATAATATATTTTCATTTACTTGAAGATACCTATTTTATCCAAAAAGTGAGTATTCCCAATTAGGGTTTCTATTATGGATTAGATCATCAAGGATATCTCTTTAAGATGAATATGATTCAAAAAGATCATATTTGGATTCTAAGGTGTTAGGGTCGTACAAGGTCATTTAGTGTCATTAATAGTTAGGGTTTGACATAAAGTTGCATAAGGTATACACTATTAGAAAGAGTAACTACAAATTAGGGTTTTTCACAACTATTGGATCAATTATCCCTCATAGATTAGGGTTTCGAGTAACATGATGATCAGGGACTCCCAAATCAAGTTTAGGATGTCCACAGGCTAGATCTAAAAACAATGATGACTTTATTACAGAAAATATATATTAAAAGGGTCATTAGGGCTTGTAGGCCATACTTTTTTAAATTAGCTCGGATCTTGGTCCTGATTATATTTTATTTGAATGGTACGCATTTTTCTAATGAAAATGGTATATAGGTTGACTATAATCCTACATTCCTAGCATTTTCTAGGATTTTTCTAAGATTAATTCATTTCTTGGAAAAGAACAGAAAAAGGCTTTACCTTGATCAACGGTCGGATCCGAATGGATCGACGGCTGTCGTTGATCCAAGGATTGCAAGAGGGCTCACAGATTACTGAGTTGGCACTTGGGCATTGGTTCACGCAACTTGAGGCTGCTCCTGGCTTCAGTTGCTTTGTGCCGAGACTTGCTGAGATGGCGTCCACCGATTTGTCCAGGTGAGTCCACACTGGTACCTTGTCAGTGGCACGCCTTCGATTCCTCTTCATTCGAGCAACAACTATTACGTTGAGGGGGGTGGTGGAGAGCTTGCCGACACCGAGGGGAAAGGGAGCAGCAAGCTCCAAACACGGGCAAAAAGGTGTCTCCTATGGTCTCCACGACCTCGCGATGACAGAGGGAGCGAAGATTTGAAGGGAGGAGGTGACACGAAGGAGAAAGTCCCATAGGTAGTGCGGCAGCGCCGCTAAGGATCAGAGGTCAGGTAGAGGTGTCTGGTGTTGGTGAGGGCCGGGAAACATGGGGTTATTGTAAAGGAGGGTGGCGGTGACATCAAGGGGGTGTTTTTATAGGCCCTTGTGGTAGGTTTAGGGTTTGAGTGAGTTTGCACACTCTTTGGCCGCCACCGGAGTGAGAGGAGCGAAGGATGGGGAGGTCGTTCTCCCTGCTCTAAGGGCAAGGGGAGTCAGGTGCATGCTCTTTGACCTCGATTTGGCAAGGGGAATCAGTCTGCTCGGATGATATTTCACGATGAGGGGTGAGGTGACGCCTGGACGAAGGTCGGGTTCCCTTTCTTCTCCCCGCTCTTTGTGAGAGGTTGAAGACAAAGTCCTAGCCATCAATTCCATTTGATCTGCAATCAGTCGGATCAGATGGCTGGGGTGTGAGGCCGCATAAGTGTCTGCTCCCAACCTTGTTATTAACATAGCGTGTCATTCAAATGTCACACATAATTAGCAACTTAGGTCTAGGGTGATATTAGGTGTATTATTTCCAAATGTCCATAAATCCTAATTGGTTAATCCAAATGCAATAACATTTTAGGAGTAGCTTAATGATGTCATGATGTAGCTATGATGTAAAATTGGAGTTAAAATCTGAATGTTGGCCATGTCAATTGACTATATGTTGTATTTCTTGTAATTTGACTTTATAAGAAACTAGGGATGGTATTAAAAGAAATTTATATAACAAATTAATCAAGGTTGACATCAAACTCTAACATTGATTCATATGTACATAATTCCTCAAAATAAAATTAGTTCACTACTCACTGGATCACTAAATGAATGATTGGTCTCATGATAGATTAATCAATTAGTAAGGGTATTAATTCACAATTGAATTCAATTAGGCTTCATAGCCCTCTATCATATCTCAAAACACCTAATTTGAGTGAAGGAATCCATGATTTGCATTACCAAATCCTCAATTTGGTATTTGTACTCTACATATAATGCTTGTCTCTCAAATATTGTATTAGTTATTAAAACTCAAAAATCTAGGTTATCACCGTCTCCGATCCTCCTCAAGCCACCACACCTTGGATCCAAGCTACATCAACCCTAAGGAGGAGGAGGAGGAAGAAGAAGAATTGGGAAATATTGTTGATGTTGATGCACCAGACCAAGAAAGGAGGGCCAAGACAATAGTTGTTGTGTCGTATTCACACATACCTCGATGACTGACTCCAGTGAGGCATTCTACTTTATCCACATGTCGCTCAACAACCCACTCGATGCTGGTTGTTGATTAAAGAAGAAGGTGTTGATGTGCCCATTGAGATAGTACCTTGTAACTCAGACACAAGTTCATGGTCACATACCTATGAGGAGGAGAAGGTAGATGATACTAAGAGTGAGGAGGTGTAGGATGAACCCATGGACTTCTTTCCCAAGCTATAGTAGGATAGAATGAAGTGGGTGGGAAAGCAACTTGAGGGAGCCACATATGGAACATGCACTTCACGAAGAGTTTTCAGAAGACCTCTCCATCATGAGTTCTTCACAAGGAGAGTGATCCCCATTAGATATGCATGTATGGAAACCATACAAGCCATAGGGGTCAACTTTGCATTCAAAGAGGCTTTAGAAATTTCTAGGTTACACGGGATTTTCCATGAGGTTGAAGAAACCTACCTGGAGATAACTCATGAATTCTTCACGTTGCTGGAGAAAGCGAAACATAGAGGTGAAGCTGCAATAAGATTCAGACTACTTGATTCCACATGCATTCTGAGAGCCTCCCAACTAAATGGGATCTTCACCCACAATCCAAAAATGGCAAAGAAATTTGACGAGGGAAGACTGCCAAGAATGGGTGAGCAAATTATTCAACAATGTGGAAAGCCATCATGGATCAAGAAACTTTATCTGTAGGGAAATCTAAGACCAGTAAGGTGTAAAACCCTTTTATGAAATATTTGTAGAAGGCCCTAGAAAACACCATTTTTGGCCGCTATGACAATCAAGGTTGTTTTTCATAGAAGGATCTATTTGTGATGGCTATAGTAGCAAGTTGAGGCTTAGTCAACATAGGAAGCATGGTGATTGAACACCTAAAGACAATTCCCTCTAAAAGAAAAAATCTATTCATCATGGGAGGAATAGTCACCACAATTGCAAAAGTAGTGGGCTGTGATTTAGTGGGACTTACTAAGGTAGAAGGGACAAAACTTGTTTATTTAAGCTATCTAGAAATTTCCCAAATGATCTCCCTCAAAGACAACAAGATCTTTTATATTGTGAACCCCAGATACCCTGGCATCACTTTAGAACTCCCATATCATACCTACCCTTGCTCATGGATCTAGGACCACCGAGTGATTTCTTGGGATTGATAGCAAAGTGTGAGGTAGAACACCCCAAAGAAGGAAATAGGGAACCACCGGTGGACTTACCTGAACAAGGAGGAAAGACACATGTTCTAGAGAAGCAACTCATTCTTGAACAACCCTACCGCACGAGATAGATATATGAGGATTTTGATGTGCAACCACCTCCAACAAATGTGTATGACATGTCTGCCATTAATTCATAGTTGGAGGCAATTCATTTGACCCAACCTTCCAAGTGATTAGATCAACAAAAAATGCAACATAAGATCAACCATATGTACCAGTATCAACATGCACAGGTGTAGAGAAACCCCCAATGGGGGGGAGGATTTATGGAGAGCCCTTTCTCCATATCAGGAGACATACCCACCTCAATAGGAAGACTACTGGGGCTACTACTATCAACACCCATATCCACAGGTTGGCCCACCATAGGATCCACCATGACTAGAGCAATGAAATCTACCATATCATTCCTAAGCTATAGTTTCATGCTGAGGACAACATGATTCAAAATTTTGGGGTGGTAGGGTGGTATGCTCTCTTTTCTCAGCTTATTTTTTTGTGTGCATGTCTCACCTGATCTTTGTTTGATTGACTTCACTCTATCTAGTGTTGATTACCTTCTATTTTCATTCATGCATACATGTAGTTCTTTTTCATGCATTTTTGAGTTTTTTTTTTAAACTCTCTTTGGACCATTTCATGCCATGCATAGCATTTGCATGTAGATTTTGGTAATTTTTGTGCGTTTTCACTAGGATTTTCTTCTTTATGTTTTAATTTCCCTAAATGTAGGTTTAGATGTGATTGGATGCAATTTGGCACAATTTTGGCAAAATTTTGCCCAAACTTATTGATTATTGCTCAATAGTATTTTTAGTTGAATCTCTAGCTGTTGTGATGAGAATAATTAAATCTTGGATAATGTAACTCACTTTTGATGTTTCTTTCTAGAATGAGTCCTATGTAGGAATTTTACATGTGCTCTAAGCCTCTTGAAATAATTTGATGTTTTGAATAAAATGGTGATTCTTGCAAGTCTCCATCGTTTGGGATTTAGTTTTTCTATATGAAAAGGATGTAACCTACTATATTGTTCATTTTATGCATGACTTGTTTGATTGGTGAATGTTACATGGACTAATGTTACATGGACTAACTTGATTGAGTGATATTATACATGAATTTTAACTACTTGTGACCCTCATTTTTTCTCGAAATTACTTCCACCATCTTCTTACCTCTCTACCTCACGAAAGGATGCCAAAGTGCACATATCAGCCTAGGCCACCCCCAAAAGTTTGGGTTGGTCATACCTTCACCTCCCCACTTCATTCTTGTCATCATATGCCCTACCTACACCAAGGGAAAAGAAAAGAAAAAGAAAAGAAAAATTAGAAATAAAATAAATGGTGCACCTGTTTAAGAGCATCCAAATAAAGAAAAGATGAGTGTCATAGCACTCCACTCCATTTGATAACTATTTCTTCTCTTTGTATTCCTAGTAGGGATAGGGTAAATCAACTCTAGCCCTCATCCCCCTACACAAGACAAGTGGGTCATGACCAATGAAACGAAGTGTATGAGGTAGATCTAGGAAGTGAAACAATAATTCTAACCTTTTGAATGTATTTCATGCATGATACAGTTTACCCAGAGCAGTATAAAAATTACATCACTTGCATGTGAGAATGGTTACCCATATTCTAAGTTTTTCTTCTCTATGCTTGATTCACACTTGAAAAAATGAAAATGGGTAGAGAGTAATGGATTTCATGCTAAATTCCTCATGTGAACTCATTTCAGCCAACAAACATCACAATAATTGCACTATCCTTGAACTCCCTGATTGAATTGAAAGAGAGATTAAGTCAGAGCATACTTGAGGACAAGTATCTTTCTAGTTTGGGGTGGTGATGCAGCCCTATTTTAGTGCTTCATCTTGTGTCTTTTTTCATCTCAATCACATCTAAACATTTTAAAATGGAAGTTAATTCCATCAACATGCATATTACCATCAAATGCACTTATGGATGTTCTTTACATGTTTTCAAGTACTTGTACCACGTTGGATGCATGAGTGATATAGAGGGGTCCATATAAGACCCCAAAGCATCCCCAATCTACCATTGGTAGCCAAGAATCAACCCAAGCAAAGAAGTCCATGGATTTCCAAGAATGGAGCTCAATGTTCTACTGAACGCAGCTGTGGTGCCAAGGAACGACTGTGGTCACCAATACAAAAATAACATGTTGATGTCCCATGTTTACATGCTACATCAACTCCTCCAAAATGGTCATGTGACCCAACACAGTCATGCCAAGAAGCCCACAAAATGGCCCTTCCAGCCAACATGACCATGCTGTCAAAGACTAGAACAAGAATACTGAAGAGAATGATCTCTACTCCACCTTGCCCACCACAGTCATCCTACCTAGCACAACCATTCTACCTATCCCCCACCACAGCGGTGCTGCCCAACACGTCCTTTCTATCAGCCTCCATTTTACCAATTCCAACCTAACATTTTTCATTTCTCACCATGACCCCTCTCTTCCACCATGTCAGTTCTAACCTCCACCCACCATGCCCGTTCTTTCTAGAATGACCGTGATGCCACCTAAAACCTAGCTTTTTTTGCACTCAACTTCCAACAATACCCCCATTTACCCTATTGCTTCCACCACCACCTATATATACATGGGTCGCATCCACATCACTAGGTTAGCATCCATATCCACTACTTAGCTACTCTAGAGCATTCATACTCTCTTCCTTGCATTCAAGCAATTCACCTACCTCCCACCTTCCATTACCACTCTATTTCCACCATAGAACCCTAGTTTTCTAGGTTTTCCACCGTAATCCCCTACACTTCCATGATTTTCATCGATCTCAGAGGAGGGAGGACATTCTACAGCTGCTAGGAGATGAAGGAGGAAGGTCTACCATGATCTCCATGGATTTCTACCTCTTTCTTCTTTTTTCTTCTCTCTTTTTTCTAGTCATGTGTAGATAAGCCCCTGTTGTGGGCTGTTTGGGGCTAAAATGTTACTTTGATACCATGTTGAGGCAAATAACACATAATGTAGATATTTCCAGTCTATGATGATCATTTGTTGCTTCTATCATATTTCCCATTACCTTACTTATGATTTGTGCTTTTAAACATGGATTGCTTGTTGTATGATGCTAGATTCTAGGGGAAAATGGATTGTATGTGGCTATCTTAGGAATAACTCCTAGGTCCAATTAGTTGATCCCTAGCTAGAACCCTTTGTTCCTACATACAACTCCATTCTCCTACAAGTAGGCATGAGATCTAAGTAGCTAGTGTAAGAGTGATTAGTGCAATTTCCTAGAGTTTTCTAAAGGCTAGATGGTGAGTAACATGAGGTGAAACACCCTCAACTCTACCTCCATTCCTACCCTAGTCTCTCAATTTCCCTAATATAACTCACCCTAGAAACCTAGAATTTTCAACTCCTATTAGACTTACATCTAGCCCTAGTTCCCCAACTAATAGCATAGGGTAGATTCAAATAGCTCTTGCCTTGTTGTTTGGTTTGACTATCTAGATTGAAGATATAAGACACACATTCTATGTAACCTCCCCCAACTAATATAAAAGTTCCATTACCAAATGGCCCACCTATCCATCTCATTACTTAAAACAGATCTTGTTAAGTTAGCTTGTTAATGCTAGTCTAGTTAATTTCCTTTGTTGCTTCTTAGCTAATTGATTAGTTCTTGATAGCTAGGTCTTCTTGTCATTAATTGCTTGCAATCATAGTGTAACCAACCAAAACAAACCTTTTAAGACAAGAAAAACCCTACAATAGCTTTAGGAACATAGCTCACATTACCTTAGCTCTAGTGCCCCCTCTCTCCCTAAGGATCAACCCATTTCTTGCCACTTCCCTATAATATAGCATGACCCTGTGCACTTGCAGGTGAAGTGTGATTAGTCTAAGCTAGTGTGTTAGACTAGGCCCCTTATTGTAATTTAAAAGATCCATGTGTATTTGCCCAAGTTGCATCAAATCAAATCTAATTGGCAAGTCGTAACCCAAGGCAATACAAAACACACCAATTAATAAACACACCTCTTATAGATAGCACATGAACCAGAAAAGAAATATCATTGAGCCAGAATTCACAATTGATGAACTTGACATACAACCTATGTTGTCTCAACAATGTCAACGCCATGTGTAGATGTTTCTCATGTTGTTGACTATCTCCAAAGTACATCAAGATGTAGTGGATGAAAACTACCAAAAAATAATCAAGATACAACCTAAACACCCTATTCATCAGATCAATGAAAGTTGATGGCGTGTTGGTTAGGCCAAATGACATAACCACGAACTCGTAGTGACCATACCTAGTCCTGAAAGCTGACGTGGATATGCCAACCACCTTGATCTGCAACTAATGGTAATTTGACCTCACATCTATCTTTGAGAACACTACAACACCTCTCATCTGGTCGAACAGATCATCTATCCTTGGCAACAATCACTTGTTCTTGATCGTCACCTTGTTCAACTATCAGTAGTCTATGCACAACCTCATATAACCATCCTTCTTCTTAACGAACAACACATGATCACCCCAAGGGGAACTGATCAGTCTGATAAATCCCTTCTCTAACAACTCCTACAACTACTTCATCACCTCATGCATCTTTTTTGGTGCCATCCTATATGGTGACTATGATATAGGATGCATACCATTAACCAAATTGATCTTAAACTCAATCTCTCTTGGAGGGAGAATATTATGAAACTCCTCAAGAAAGACATCATTACACTCTAGCACCACTAGTACCTCCTGGATGCTAGGACTCTTCCTCTTAGTACCCACAACATGCACTAATAAAGCCTCACAACACTGCCTCATAAGTTTCTCTATTGTTATAGCTGACACCAAGCATGTCGGAAGAATCTTCTTGTCTCCTTATAAGATTAGCAAAACATCTCCCCCATGGAACGTCACCACATTGGAACTATAGTCCAAAATAACTATGCACTTCTCCATGGTATCCATCTCAAGGATCACATCAAACCCATGCATATAATGTGGCATAAGATCCACTTGAATGTTGTATCCTAAGAAGGAAAGAATGAAAGAAGGACACACTTCCCGCAACTCAAAAGAATCAACAAGAGGGATTTCTAATAGGAGACTATTAGACCTACTATATACAGGGATGCAACAACTACTTATCACCTCTTGAGTGATAAATGAGTGTGTCATATCTGAGTCACAAAAATAGGCACATAATAAGAAGTAGACAAATTAGAATGAAAACTTTCCATTGGATCTGTCACGACCCACAGATTGACCACTCCCTCCAACTGACCCATAACCTTGAATCAATTCATTGTCTGGTGTTATCCACGTGCTCTTCTAGACTCTCTAGAGTATCCTACCTATGATGTCTGGTTGTGCCCTATACCACCAATACAAAATTGATGGTGCAAAGAACACCGCTGACTCTGCCTCAGTTGATGTTTCACTTCCTCATCCTTCATAGGGAAAAACCACTTCATGTACCAGATTTTACCACACTTATAACAAGTTCTAGTGTCATACTACGACCTAGACAACCCTATCACTATTTACATATGCTTTGTTGTGAGCTCCATATGGTGGAAAGCTACGACCTCTGCCATTTCTTGGGGACTACTGTGAAGGCACCACTGACCTATGATAAAAAACATTGACTGTTCCTGTGACTATGGTGATGAAAACCTCAGTTTCTGAAAATCTTCTGAAGACTATCCTTGAAACTAAATCAGCCTCTTCTTAATGTTAGCTTCACTCTTCTCCTTAACAGACCGCTCAATCATCCTTATTGACTCCACCAAGTTAGAGAAACTCTCCATAATCTCCAAAGCAAACATTGTATTCATCTCGGTGCTCAAACCCTTCTCAAACCTCCATATCCTCTCTTTGTCTGTTGCCACCATGTGAGGATAGAACCTTAACTACTCCATGAACTTTGCTTCATACTCATTGATGGTCATGGATCCCTATCATATCATATCAAACTATGATATATTCTCATCAAGATACATCTCTGGGAAGTATCAACTCTCAAAAACACATCAAAATGCCTCCCAACTGATCACTACTACATGTCTCTTCTCGTCCTCAATGGCCCACCACTGTCCAACACTGCCCTTAAATGGGTACACTGCATGCTTCACCTTATCATCTTCCGAGATATTGAGGATCTTGAAATCCATCTCCAGCTCCGTCAACCACATATCTACATCTGTAGAGTCTGTTTTACCCACATACTAAACCACCCCTACCATCTCGTATGCTCGAACGTCTTCCCAGAACCATGGGATTCTGCATTGGGGGCAACTGCCCTAGGATGAGATACGAACGCTTTATCCTCCATGTGCAAAATCATGGTCATGAACTATCAAAACATGAACAAAAATGTAGGATTGGCCATGGTTGTATGGTCAAGCAAAGGCATCACAGGCTACTTCGGCCCCATCACTGGAACTCTCTCATCTTGTGCCGACCTACTACCACCACCTCTTGGAGCAAATAAACTACACTGTGCATGTTCTTTATTCTCTCTAGACATATTTTCATAATAATAGCTTTAGTTAGATATGTTGGATGACATAAGAACATACACAAACCTAAGTTCTATGTCTGTGTAGACTCAAAAAACCTAGAGCTTTGATACCAACCTTTCATGTGACATCTCAATGCCACACAAATAAGATAAATCAAAACAAAATTCATGATCAATGGTTAAAAAGCATATTACTAGGAAAGCATGTACATTAAAATCAGTCTCATTACCATTATATGTAGAAACATATTACATAGAGTCAAACAACAAATAGCATATCACATACCATATAAAGTATTCACATCTATTCATTGTCATCAGCCACAATCTATATACAAAGAACGTGTTCCACATGTACATGCCATATATACAACCAAGTCATACTACCAAAACCACATGTCGATAAACCACAACTACAAAAAACATCCTTTTCTGGACCTCACAGTACATGGATGACAATAGGACTCCACTACACAACTAAAAGCATATCCAATCTTCTACGTCTACTGATCTCAAAGTTGTTCTTCTTTTTAATAATACCATCCCGCCCACACTACCGACGACCACTTAAAAAGATGTGGTAATCCATGAGGTGTGACCAACATCCCAGTGAGAGATATAACTCTCAGCCAACAATTATAGCTACAGTAGGATATATTATCATTATACATGATGAACAGATTTAGCTAAAAGAATAAATTAAATTGATTACATAAGATAAGCATGTTATACAATTATAATAGATAAACTTAATGTCATGATTAGAAGGAATATGAAGAACGTGGAAGTCTATCACATACTGAACAACATAAGAAACATGAAAAGGGTTTAACATTCAATGTGTGCATATTAAACCCTACACAAATATACTATTTGGTTGTATTGTGTCTTTCATTAAGCCCTAGGGAATTTGAGTCATACCACCTAAAGTCCAACTGACAACCACTTAGTCGCAATTAGTTCTATACAAGATCTAGGAAGAGTCAGACTCTAACGATCTTCTTCCCCTCGGTCAGTATGAGCAAACACTACAGTGACAACTGCCACCAGCGACATATAGTCAATCTAAAAACACCTAGTCCACCTTGGTATAGATCACGACACTAGAAACTAGTCTATACAAACCCAATCACCGAGGTACAACTACAATTTCCCTCAAAACATATCTGATATATCAGAACTCTAAACACAACTGCAACCATTCTAAAAATACTTGGGGTTAAGATGACAAGGACACACTATCTCTTGCAACTCGCATACTCAACAACATGCGCTCCAAGTTTCCATTTGGAATACTCATTTCACCAACCAACAAGTTCTGACTCAAGAATGGATCTATGGCTTAAGGCACTACCTGATTAGAGTTTCATTTTATTAGTTAAAGCCAATTGGGTGTCTTTTATTACATCAATCAAGTTACAAGAAAACCCTAAAAGAATTCTACAAAATTTACGTAGAGTGAATCTTCAGAAGATATAAAATGTATCAACCAATAAACTTGTCATATCACCACATGGTATTGTTCATTGCTACTCATAAGACCATCACCTTTATCACATCATCTTAGGATACCAATCTCTTCTCACACTAGATAGAGGTTATACATGTCAAACATGACATCATCACTACATGGGAAAAATTGGTCAAGAAGTTTGTTGATCAGTATCCTTTAATTTAGACCAGATCCCAACTCAAGAAGACCTAGAAACATTGAAAAGTAGACACGAGCTTCTCCAGGATGATGGAGGGAGATAGCTTCCCAAATGAAATTCAATACCATAGATAAGGAGGCCTTGGACATGGTAAATAGACCTGCCTACCCCACCCTTATAGTCTTCTTATCCCTACAAAGGTACAAAACCTTCTCATAGCTCATACAGGAAGGAGTGTAGATTGAAAATTCCATCAAGTGGGGGGTCTATCAAATATAGGCTTCACTTTCTAGTCAACATACTTTCCGACAACTACTAGTCAAATCTTTAATGGACCAAGGCAAAAGCCACAAATGCCACAATAGAGTAGTTCTTGTTAGTGGTGGAGGTGGCAAGTAAAAACACCCAACCATATAGATTTCACTAGTGCATACAACGACATCCTGGAAGACCCCTGTACTGACACCTCAACAATAGAAACCTCATATGATGCCATTCAACAATCAACCTCAATAAATGCTCCCTCAGTATATGTGGTTGTTGAGAAACTATTTGTTGGGAAATCTGGAGACGTATGGAAGTAGAAATGAATTTTTTTATCCATATTTCTTAACTAGAAGATCTCATCAAAAAGGATGTATTAGGAAAGAGGGCGCAAGATTACCTTGTCCTGAAGCAGTTCAATGACAATTCTTGCACATAGATGATATTTTTCATTAAGTAGATCATCGATGGAGGTCAATGGTGTGATCTTGTTGTAGAATCCATGAACAATGGTTGATGACATCCTCGTAAGTAGCAAAAAAAGCTTCCACACCGCTATGCAGTCCACACAGACCACATAGAACTCCACATATTGCTTCTTGAGTTAGAGTGAAGGAGCAACCCTTTCATTTGTTAATATGCTAGCAACAAATATATTCTCCGTTGCTCTCCTTCCTTTCATGAATAAGATTTCTCAGGATCTCACATTACCACAATAATGAGAAGAGAACTATGTTGAGAACATTGGCCACCCCCTCCTTATATAAGAGTGTGTGGGTTAGAGTGTTTGAAATCCCCAAGAGATGAAAGGTCATATTCTCTCAACTGGATGGTTTCTCTACATACACACTCGGTCAAATGAATCGATTGATTGTCTTGGTTATGAATAATTGTGACTTTTAATTTGACAAATAATCGACATCATTACACATATCATTAATTGTTTGACCCAATCCAATTGGTCATTTTGAATCTTTCTTTCACCTAGTATAACTGGTCATATTGAATTAGTCGGTCGATTGGACATTCCATCTGGTCGAGTGGACATTCCAGTCAGTCAACTGACAAAAAATATTATTCATATTTATTACCTAAACACTTTAGTAACCAAATTAAATATTTTCCATCAATAAAATCTTTTCCTAGTACATATTTTATGTGTGACCCTAGGTCCCAAATTATGTTGGAAGTAAATTTGCATAACCACATTATGACATCATGATCAAGAAGAGGTGTCTAGAAACACATCATTGCTTCCCAAGTAATTGGAAAGTTGGAGAACAACTCCAAAATACATATATGATAAATGTTTACATTATTGTATTATTCCTTTGTCTCAGATATCCACATTGAATGTGAGGCAAAAAATCATCATCCTATGAATACTCAATCTATGTTTATTGAACTAGAGCAGACTGTTGGTATGCACGTGAGCTCAATATCACATGTTGACTCACATAAGCATGACCATGCATTTTTCAATCTCACTTATCAAGTTTCAAAGATATCACCTCTAGTAGGATGGAGAAATCCATCTACATCACTCATAGTCAATTCCCATGTGTCACAACGTACCCGAGAACCAACTTTATAGAAACCTTTATACAAGCCACATTGAATGGTGTCAAAGTTCATATAAAGACGTGATGTGTGTAGTGACTTTTGGTGTACGAACCAAAATCACCCCCATCACTTAGAGAGCTGATTCAAACTACCATTTCACAATTTGCATAAATCACTCTCAAGGCGGGTATATCCAGTACATTATTGTTTAACAAGTATTGTCATGAAACTTTTTGTTACCCTAGATCCACACTCCTAATGGCTACATAGACAAAGGCGAGTGGAGTTGGGCGCCCATCCATAAAATGGCACAAATATTTCACACAAGCAATATATATGTAGAAGCGGTAACAACAAGAGATAACAAGGTACTACACATGGATATAAGAGATATGTACCCATTTCTAGATTCAAGTATACCCATTGGTGGTTCATTTCCAGATCTTTGAGCCTTGAGAAGAGTAGATCTTCATTTGGAAACTAAAAATTCACTAAACACAATATATTAATGCAAAGCAGTAAGTATAATATCAAAAGGGATGTAAATAGTTTAATAGTAGTATAAAAGTTGCTTGGTTAGAAATATCATATAAATAAGAAGTGGAAAAAAAGCATGAAATACTAAACGACATTCTTTTATACAAACTGTGTGTTAAGTGTACTTCCATTATACTCAATGAAATAATATGTCCATTGACCAGCTTCCCATTGAAAGGTGCTCAAGATTAGCTAACCCTTTTATCGACATGGTTCTCCTTATCTTAACATATCAAGTAAGGAGCCCAACCTTGTTCCCTTTACTCGAGAATATAGGTAGGTACACAAGGTTTGTATAATGGACAAGATTAATTATGTTCAAGGTTTGTTCAAAATATTTCAAGAAAAGCAGACGTCCTAATCTATCATAGAGAACAAGTATCTCAAACAAGTAATTATCTAGCCAAGAATTCATATGAATATACATACAAACAAGCCAAGAACATAGTAGGGTCAAGAGATTAAGCATACCTTGTGCATATTGAGCAATGCATAAGCCATGAGTAAGATTCCTAGAGATAATCCACACTAAGGAAAAGATATATCATAGTTTTTAAATCACTAGGATATGATATATAAGCATCATACAAGTTATGTGGATGTTTCCTTAGATATAGGTTTCTCTTAGTTAAAATATAGTTCCACTTCCAAACATGCAAGTCATCGTTCAACATGGTTCATAGATCAACATTAATCTTCTAGGCCTAGGTGCATCAATCACATTATGAATAAGACTAGATAAAGAGAAACTCTGATTTAGATGTAAGGGAATCATGATATCTAAGTTATTATCATCATTTAAACATGCAAGGTCATAATCAGCCATCTTAAATTCATTTCATGCAGTAGAGTCATATTAACAAGTCATGCAAGCACTTAGTAGAACATATTGGGATTTAGAGCTATAGCATGATGATCCTACTGAATAGAAGTCATTAAGATAACATGTATACCATTAGAGTATGTTATTAGTAAGGTTAGATTCCAAACAAGCAACATGTGCATATAAATCACACTAGGTATTCAATGTTGTCAAAAGTAGTACATGAGTATGTTGAAAACTACTAGAGGGGGGGGTGAACAGAGTTTTATAGATAATTTAACAATTATTGAACTCAAACAACCACAATGAAAATATTGGACAAGGAGACACAAGGTTTAGAGTGGTTCCAACTATAGCAAATACTATAGCCGTCAATCCACTACCCGGTTGCTTACCCAACCGGGATTTGAAAAGAAATTTATTTTATTACCTATTCAAGGAATTTACATAAAATACAATCTCTTTTCCTAAACCCTTCAAGCAGCCTTCACCTAGAAGTAATCGCCAACCTTGAAGCAGCCTTCCCTTGAAGTAGATGCACCAACTCCCGTTGCACTAGCCTTCTGAAGTAGCTTCCCTTGCGATAGCCTTCTTGAAGTAGCTTGAAGTCCCCTTCTCCACCTGAGAAGTCAACCCTCTCCAATCCGCAACCTCCAACCCTAGGAGTAGCAAGGAGAGTACAAAGGATAAACAGGAACAAGAAAGGAAAAGGATATTACAACTTATCCTTTAAGCCCGAGGCTTGATATGCCTAGATCAAGCGTAAGATCTCCTAGCCAAGTATGTGAACTTGTGATTGCTGTGGGTAGGAGAATCTAGCCTATAGGACACGAGATTGAGCTAAGATGAATGTAGGCCAATGATCACAGTGCTCAAATTGCTTGCAAAGGATTGCTCAAGTATGCTCAAGTGTATTCTCAAGTGTAACAAGTGAATTCTAGTGTCCTATGGCTTGTCCTATTTATAGGAATGGCCTAAGTATGCTTAAGGACGTTCTAGACAACTTCTAGGGGTTTCTAAGTGATTAACTAGCCGTTAGGTACAAAGTTGTTGCTTTAACAACGGCTAATTAATTTATTCTGCAGTTGCTGTCAGAGACCATCTCGGTCGACAAATGGTCGACCGAGACACCTACTCGGTCGAAGTTTTGTCGACCGACAGGCTCTCTGGAACAAGTGATTTGCAACGTCTTTCTTCAACTACCAACTAACTTGTCTGTTGTGTCTAACGGCTACTTTGGATCTTTCTCGGTCGAGAAGATGGTCGACCGAGAGTGTCTCGGTCGAGGAGTTCGTCGACCGAGAATGATCCTGTTTCAAGGTTTCAATTTAAGCACTAATTATATGTGTGAGTGTGCAAAGGTGATTCTATTCAAATGGGATGACATGTCTAACTATGGTGTTTGGCTAGGGAAAATCTAACGCTTGATTTACATGCAAATCTAAGTACTTGTACATTATATATTTGTACAAGTTTTACAACATTGATTACATTGCATGAAAATATAACTAAGTAAGCTCTTGGATTTTCCCTTGCTACTTTGTCATCCTGCACACTCAAGTAGCTCGTTAGATTAATAAGAATGAAATGTTTGTCATCATCGAAACAAAGGGATTTATCATAATATCCAATTTATCCAACAATCTCCCCCTTTTTGAAGATGACAAACATTTCCAAAATATGAAATAGGGAAATATAACTCATGTGAGTTTCATACCTGAAAATTACCTTTTGTAGCCATTTATGTTTTGCAAGTGAGTGTTGGCCAAGATGTGATGAAAACTCATTTATATTTTTGATTTTTATATTCTTTCTCCCCCTTTGTCATTTCAAAAAGATATCTAAGTTGAATATTTTATTTTTCTTCTCCCCCTTAATATTATGCTCCCCCTTAAATAGATATCCTATTAGGAACATGGATTTTTGTCTAATTTATCCACAATTTGTTTCTCAATCATTTGCAAAGGATGTTAAGCCTTGAAATGATATGAGATTCCCTTAAGCGTATGATGAATATATATTGATTTCTCATTTATCAAAGGATGTTAAGCCCTAAATTAAATGAGAAACCTCTAAGCTTAGAGTACATAAAAATGTCTCCATCCAAATGCAAGGGATGTTAAGCCCTGTTTTGGGTAGAGAGTTCCTTCAAGTACAAGATACTATTTTGAATAAATTCATAAATCGCTTTATAATCAAGGAAAATGTCCAGCTACACATGGTGGTTACAATGTTTTTGTAAGCTTCTTCAATCAAATGGTCAAAGTGGTTTTTAAGATCTCCCCCGAAGTCTTATGCTTTGCTCCCCCTTAGATAGATATCTCAAATGAAAGTTTGAGAACTAAGTAAATATATAAAATGTTGTAGATGATCTCCATGATTTAACAATGATGTATGCAATTTATGTCAGTCTGGAAAACAGAAACCCGGTCGGTCGACAATTGTTCGACCGACAGTGTTCTCGGTCGACTAGTTGCTCGACCGAGGATGTTTCTGGAGAACTGTTTTGTCATTTGTCAATTTAGCCACAATTTTAATAGTTGCCTGTTTTAATTATTACTCCTTTTATTTGTTATGCTCTACAATAATGAACTTATAATCCATATTTGTTGAAGATGTCTCATATGCTTAAAAAAATAACCATTTGAATCAAGCAAAGATGGCAAACTTCATTCAATAGCTTGGAAAATATTACAATCATATAGAAATGACCAATTAATTACAATCATTGTCATTACAACTAGTACAACTTCAACACTTCACTGGAAAGATTTAAGAATTACATCGATGTCTGGATCTTTCCCAAGGAATGGCTCGGCTCCATAATATTTGACCAGAGTTTGCCAATCCAAAGCACCTGTTGTAGTTAACGCATATGCTTCCAGAAATGTGGGAACTCGGTCAAATCGGAAGTGAGCAGCTATATCTTGCAATTGTATGGAGGAAAATTGAGTATGTGCACGATCCATTGATGGTGGAGGTGGAGGTTGATAGTAGTTGTATGAAGGGTTAAATGGGTTGAGCATGCCAGGATTTAAGGAATGCGGATATTCATCAGTTTGGCTCGGAGAAAGATTTTGCATTCTTTGATTTAAGTATGTCATGGCATGGTGGGTATAGTTGAGTTGCTTACTAAGATGATATTGGGAGCCGACAAGATAAGTGAGAGTATTTTGGATGGGATCAACAGAAAGATTAGTAGGAGGAGGGGGTGGTGGTATATCTTGATGTGATGATTCTCCTTCTACTCTTGCCCTTTTATGACCAAAGTCAATCCCCATCTTCTCTACGGTGTTCTTACTTATCTTTGGTGGTCTACGCTCCCATGTATACCCCATATCTTCAATTTGTAACTTAAGACAATGTTGAGTGATCTGGCATACAAAATCGGCATACGGTGGATTGCCAGAAAACTCAAGCATGTTTTTAAGTATTATACGAATGAAGTTTATAGGAATTTCTTTTATGATAGCATAAATTAGACACATGCGGAAAATAGGGACCTCAGATTTATTGTCTCTTGGATGTATGTTTGTGGAAACAATGAGGTTTACTATCCTACATGCCGGTTTCAGGTTTATTGCATAATAGGTTCCCCTATCTTCATGACAAGTGGTATTGGTTTGAAATATGGCTCTTTTTATATCACTAAGGCTAGTAGAGTGGTCATCATGGGATAATAAATTTAGTGGATTGCCGGTGGTAAGGTCAAGGAAATCTTGGTATTCATCTATATCAATTTATAGCATATCAAGAATATCCCCTTCGGAAAATTTAAAACTACGCCCATTGACCATGGTGTAGAAGAATGTGGTTTCATTTTCGGTGTGGGATAAGAGATTGGCATAGAATTCATTGACTACCTTAGTGGAATAGGAAGGAAAAGAAGGATAGATGAAGTCCTTCAGCTTCTGCACTCCAAAGAGATTCTCCAGATTGACTATGTTGATAAAGTCCATAGCTTCGACCGGGCGTCGGGGAAGAGGAGCTTTAGAGGAAAGCCGTAGATATCGATCTCCAGCATCTCCGTCGACGAAGGCGATGTCGTTGATGATCGTCAGTGGCGGAGTGGCTTCCCGATCTTCTCTTTTTTTCTTCCGATGACTTTCTTCTTCCCACGGGCAGCTGAGGATGAGGCCATTTGTGTTTCTTGAGTGTGGAGAAGAAGCAAGGAAGATTTGAGGATAAGAATGCTGAAGGGTTGCACGAAAATGCACTAGAGATGGACTATGGAGGCAAGGAAATGCAAGTGTGAGTAAGTGACTCGTTTTTGCTCTTATTTATAGCATTCCAGCGACCTGGTCGGTCGACGATTCGTCGACCGAGCGTCCGCAACGGTCGAGTTGCAGACGCGCCACTTGGTTCCCCAACGGTCAAAAAAACGGTCATAACGGTCCGTCCGCAACGGTCGTATCCAACGGCTATTTCTCGGTCGAGCACTTGTCGACCGACGTTGTCTCGGTCGAGCATTTGTCGACCGACAGTTCGTCCGATATTGAGTCTGTTTAGTATTTGTCGGTCGAAAGAGATGGGCTGACCGAGAGGTTCTCGGTCGAGGAATTCGTCGACCGACAGACTTACTGAGTACAATTTTTAAAGCTGATTTTTTAAATGCAAATGGTAGATCATTTTTGTAGAGCATATATATGGATATTCTAAGGGAGTAATATTGGAATAATTTAAGGCTTAAATGACAGCAAATGTTTTAATTTTCAAGAAAAATTTATATTAAGATTAGGTCCAAAAGAGAGAATTTCCAAGATAAGCAATTTTTGTCGAAGCTTATTTTAGGTCGCCCTTGACTACGACCATAGCGCCCCTTAGTCAAGTTTTATTTTGACCAAGAGGCAAATTTTGCAGATTTTTCAGATTGAATATATTGAGTCTAATATCTGCATAAAATTTAAATATTAAGTTGAAGCATACTACTTAATTGGAGACATAATTATTTCAAAAATACTGAGTTAGAGATTTTGTTGCAAGCAATAACATATAGCTGATAAGTTATTTTGCTGGCTTGCAAACAATTTTCTATGCGCACCCAATGATGAAAGCATGGTATAAAGCATACAATGATAATTCCATTTTATAATTAGTATATGTATAGACCAGAAAATACTTTTACGAAAAATCATATATGAAAATAGGAATTTTCTTTTTCATTTGACTTAGACTTTAAATCATCTAGGGAACAAACTAATATTAATTTCATTTATATTTGTAATTATGTAGAGTTGAGATAGACATAGAAATATGCAACTAATGTCATTGGTCATATCTCAACTTTGATTTTGTTCATTTAGTTTGGAGGTTTTGGAACCCAAACTAACTCTACATCTTTTCTCTTATAAGGACATGAAAATGAATAGTGACCAAGGCGCAAACAGTAATGACAACATATTGAGTCAACTTCATATCTTTTTCTATGGTTGTGTCATATGTTGTCATTGGGTGAGGATGTCCTTTTAGGTACATATATAGATTAGGTTTGTGACTTTCTCTGACTAGGTTGTTGATGAGATTTTCCTTTAGGCTTGTAACCTAGTCCTCTTCTCCCAATTTGTTGATAGGGATTATCTAGGATTTGATCAAGAATGCCATGATTATTCAAACTACGAACTTGTTGTTGTAGCTTGGCAATCTCATCCATTCTTTTCTTAATGTCTATTTTTTCTTGATCTAGATTAGATGATAAAGAATTCCTTTCTTTCACTATACTATCATAATCTAGATGTGTACACACAATAGGTTGTTTTTGAAAGTCATTTAACTTTGTAAGTAATTCAACCTTTTCTTGATATAAAAGATCATAATTTGTTTCTAGGGTAAAAATCTTCACTTCACTACTACTTAGAGATGATTTCAAAGTACTGTTTTCAGAAACAATGTCATCTTTTTCAAAACCAAGAGTATTCAATTTAGCATATAAATCGTCATTTTCAGATGTAAGAGCAAGAAGTCTAGCATTTAACTCATCGTTTGTTTTACTAGATTTCTTTAATTTCTTCTTGCACTCAATATACTTATTGTGAGTTTCTTCAAGACTAGAAATTAGCTCTTCTTTTGATAAATCAAGAAGGCTTACCTCTTCTTCTTCTTCCTCATTGGTTGTAGCAATGAAACAGTTCTTATGGACCTCTTTCTTCTTTTCTTTCCATGGACAGCCGATTGTTGTATGGTTCGTTCCTAAACACCAATTGCAGCTTGTTGAAAGTTGGTCCAAGTTGCTCCTTTGTCTGCGGTCGTAGTCACCTCCACCCTTCATTCTTCAAGACCTGGTTAGGGTTCCTTGAAGCCTGCTCTGATACCAATTGAAAACTACTAGAGGGGGGGTGAATAGAGTTTTATAGATAATTTAACAATTATTGAACTCAAACAACCACAATGAAAATATTGGACAAGGAGACACAAGGTTTAGAGTGGTTCCAACTATAGCAAATACTATAGCCGTCAATCCACTACCCGGTTGCTTACCCAACCGGGATTTGAAAAGAAATTTATTTTATTACCTCTTCAAGGAATTTACATAAAATACAATCTCTTTTCCTAAACCCTTCAAGCAGCCTTCACCTAGAAGTAATCGCTAACCTTGAAGCAGCCTTCCCTTGAAGTAGATGCACCAACTCCCGTTGCACCAGCCATCTGAAGTAGCTTCCCTTGTGATAGCCTTCTTGAAGTAGCTTGAAGTCCCCTTCTCCACCTGAGAAGTCAACCCACTCCAATCCGCAGCCTCCAACCCTAGGAATAGCAAGGAGAGTACAAAGGATAAACAGGAACAAGAAAGGAAAAGGAAATTACAACTTATCCTTTAAGCCCGAGGCTTGATATGCCTAGATCAAGCGTAAGATCTCCTAGCCAAGTATGTGAACTTGTGATTGTTGTGGGTAGGAGAATCTAGCCTATAGGACACGAGATTGAGCTAAGATGAATGTAGGCCAATGATCACAGTGCTCAAATTGCTTGCAAAGGATTGCTCAAGTATGCTCAAGTGTATTCTCAAGTGTAACAAGTGAATTCTAGTGTCCTATGGCTTGTCCTATTTATAGGAATGGCCTAAGTATGTTTAAGGACGTTCTAGACAACTTCTAGGGGTTTCTAAGTGCTTAACTAGCCGTTAGGTACAAAGTTGTTGCTTTAACAACAGCTAATTAATTTATTCTGCAGTTGCTGTCAGAGACCATCTCGGTCGACAAATGGTCGACCGAGACACCTACTCGGTCGAAGTTTTGTCGACCGACAGGCTCTCTGGAACAAGTGATTTGCAACGTCTTTCTTCAACTACCAACTAACTTGTCTGTTGTGTCTAACGGCTACTTTGGATCTTTCTCGGTCGAGAAGATGGTCGACCGAGAGTGTCTCGGTCGAGGAGTTCGTCGACCGAGAATGATCCTGTTTCAAGGTTTCAATTTAAGAACTAATTATATGTGTGAGTGTGCAAAGGTGATTCTATTCAAATGGGATGACATGTCTAACTATGGTGTTTGGCTAGGGAAAATCTAACGCTTGATTTACATGCAAATCTAAGTACTTGTACATTATATATTTGTACATGTTTTACAACATTGATTACATTGCATGAAAATATAACTAAGTAAGCTCTTGGATTTTCCCTTGCTACTTTGTCATCCTGCACACTCAAGTAGCTCGTTAGATTAATAAGAATGAAATGTTTGTCATCATCGAAACAAAGGGATTTATCATAATATCCAATTTATCCAACATATGTTACATGAGAATTAGTGAGACAAGTCATTTTAGGATTTATTTGGAAGTGAACATAGGGATTTGAATATTAAGGATTCATTTTTTCACAAGAATTAAGGATCCATACAAAAAAGTACGAAAAATATCAAGTTAGGGCATAAAGGTGTATAAATGTGGGTCCTTTTAGTTCACAAGAGACACTTAAAGCAAAGAGGCATAAGATATTAGTCAAACATGGAACAAATGATCATAAGGTATACTGATTTCAAGATTTTAAGGTTATATGATAACAAATAAAGATAAAACTCAATACTTGGTCAAGTTATAGCATTTAAGTGAAAAAAGAACAATCCTTAGAGTAATGGAGAGAAGGTTCCATTTAACCACAAGGGGATGTGCTAGGTCATCTAATCATGTTTCAAGAGGGCAGAAGTTACTGATGAGCATAGCAATGGAGTTTCATATCATTAAAGATACATGATATGTATGTTTGCATTAGTTTAATTAAATACAAGGTCATGCAAGTGAGTAATTAGTAGATCAGCAAAGGCACAAACATAAATAAGAGAAGAAATTAGCAACAATAGAAAGATAGCATTTTTCCAATTAAAATGGTATACAATACCTTGGTATTTGGATAATAGGTCAGAGACATTCATATGATCGAAGATATATAGTTTTTAGGGTTTTGGGGGGTGATTATACCTTAATTGGGCCCAGAGTTGCCCCACAAAAAAGGCCTAGTGTGGGCCTAGTTGCTTCCAGACGACATCCACCTCTACATGGCGGTTGTTGGGGATGAGTGAGCATCCTCCACTACCACTCGACTACCCACCACTGCCCCACATTGTTGTTGGAAGCTCACACCTATTTGGTGGCATATCGTTAGATCTGGGATCATTGTGGTCCTTTACATGATCAACATGTTAGGTAAAACCCCCTATGCGCGTATGTATCTTGTTGGCTCACATGAGCTTTGCACTACACCAGAGAGAAAGCGATTGGGGAGGGGGTGTTGTGTGACTATTACCATGGTAGCAGATGAGATGTGGCCGAGGAGCATCCATGGGACTTCATAGAGGTGGATAGGTAAAAAGGGAGTAACAAAAGTAGCTAGGGCTCAACATCTTGATTGGTGGAGGTAGTCGTTACCATTGGCGGTTGAAGGTAGAGAAGGAAGAAGAAAGGGGGTCCATGGTTTACAAAATGGGAAGAAAAAGGGGGTAAGGAACTAGGGAAGAGATTTATAGGAAAAGGTCTGGTTATCTTGTGTCGAAGATGGTGGGAAGGGGTGAAATTATTCGACCACCATATAGAGCTAGGAGAAAAAGGCAAGAGCGTCACATGGGGGTGACATTTGTGGGTGGGGGGATCCAAGGGTCGAGGTGCATTACTTTTGGGTTTGAGGCATGCGATTGGTGCAAAAAAGATAGTTGGATCGCCAAAAGGAGAAGGAATATATCTTAATGGGTTATGTGTTCCCACATTCGGTCCAACAAGGGTAAAATCTGAACATAAAGGCTAAAACAAGGTTAAATCAATGCAGTTTCAAATGTGCATAACTTCCTCATATTAGCTCAAAATTGAGCAAAATTAGGTGCGCTGGAAACATGAGTGTTAGCTCTACAACATGAGAATAAGAAAAACATAAATATATGTACATATATATGATCCACAAAAGGAAAGGATGTGATGATGTGTGAAGTAGCTTAAAACTAGGTTTTACACTGAAAAGAGTGTCATCATGAGGCATATGCACATAAGATGACCTAATTATGTATCAAAATGCACTTAATCATGAAATAAAAATTGAAATCAAGAATGATGTCCAAAATTTGGAGTTACATAAAAAAGGTGATATTCCAGGGTGTCATAAGTAGCTATGTGTTTAATCTGATATACAATATCAAACTAATGCAACTATGTCCTCAATCAATACATTCTACTATTATGTATTATAGTAGTCTATTTTTCTTCCACAAAAATATCCAACTAGGGTATAACAAGAATGTATGTACTGCTACAAAACATATGATCTCATTGTTTAGATCCTCAACCTGAACACATATGTCATCGAGTAGCATCATTCTTTAGACATCTATCATGTTTTCTAATCATCTTGTAATAGAACAAACATAATATAAAAAACTAACATTATTAATCAAATCATGTATATGATGCCAATTTACAATCATAATATGATTGGGTCTCTGGCATACATGCCAACAGACTCCCACTTGCACTTAAATCCAATCACCAACAAATCTATTCTCAAGCGATCTGACATGACCATCATATTTCTACTATGTAAGTGCTTTTATCAATGGGTCAACTATATTTCTCTCAATTGGTACTCTACAAATCTTCACATCTCTTCATTTTATGATTTCTTGTATTAGATGGAAATGCCAAAGTATGTGTTTGGAATGTTAAAGTGTTCTAGGTTCCTTCACTTGTGTAATAGCTCCATTATTGTCACAATACAACTCTACTGTATTGCTAATTCATATAACCCCTCCAAGTTCACTGATGAACTACTTGATCCAATAAAACTTTCTTTGTTGTAGTCGAGAAAACAATGTACTTGACTTCTATTGTAGAATCTACAACTGTCTCTTGCTTGGAACTTTTCCAACATACAACTCCATTGTTAAACAAGAACACAAATCCAGATTGCGATCGATAATCATCTTTTTTAGTTTGGAAGCTTGCATCAATGTAACTCGTTGCACCCAACTCTTACTACCACAATAAACAAGGAATTGATCCTTAGTTATTCTCAAGTAATTAAGATTTTCTTTTGGAAGTCTAATTACCTTCATTGA
This sequence comes from Alisma plantago-aquatica, assembly GCA_963693085.1. NCBI lineage: Eukaryota > Viridiplantae > Streptophyta > Magnoliopsida > Alismatales > Alismataceae > Alisma > Alisma plantago-aquatica. The sequence continues at coordinate 475,589,598 of OY856414.1, forward strand.
GATCTAAATGATATATACTTGCCATGCTCAAAGCATACAGGACATCAGGATGCATGCATAGTGTAGCATACATAATAGGTCCAATTGCATATGCATATGGAAAATTTCCTCTCTTTGAGTCATGCATGATGAACATATTCAACACCTATGTGCTCTGTCTTAGGCAAATAATCCTACTATATCTATCTCTCTAGATCCTAATTCCTTAGATATATGATGCTTCACCTAAATCCTTCACAAAGAAGATCCTTCCCATCTGGTTCTTTAGCATTTGTATGGTAGGGATGTCATTCCCCATCAATAGTATGTCATCTACATACAATACATGTACTAAAGTTATGCTCCCACCACTAACTTTCTTGTAAACATATGGTTCATCTTCATTTTGAATAAAGTCAAACTCTCTAAATACATCATAAAATTGCATATTTTAATCCAAGATACTTGTTGCACTCCATATTTCTGACCTTTGTAGCTTACACACTTTATTTTCATTATTTGGAATAATAAAAACCTCAAGTTATGTCATGTACACATCCTCAACATGATTTCCATTAAGAAAAGCAATTTTAACATCCATTTTCCTAATCTCATTATCATAATAAGCTACAATGTAAAGTATGATCTTGATGGATTTAACCATGGCAACTAGTATAAAGGTTTCTTAATAGTCAACACCTTGAACTTATTTGAATACCTTTGCAACTATTCAAACATTATATGTTTGTACATTACCATCCATTTTGGTATTCTTCTTGAAGACCCCCTTGCACCCTATCGGTTTACCCCTTCAGGTGGATCCACCAAGGTCTAGACCTTGTTGGTGTACATGGAGTCCATATCAAATCTCATGGCCTGAAGCCATTTCTCAGATTTTGGTCCCTCTATATATTCAAGCTAGGTATGGGTCTCATCGACTATGACCAACTCATCTCCTTCTCTAGTCACAAGATATCCAAATATTTCAAGTTCAAGGCATTTCCAATTATATCTTCGAGGTTCATGTGTTACATGAGGAACTCTAGATTCCACAAAAGTTTGTCATTTTCCTTCTTCCTTTTATGCCTATATATGTTCAATGCTTTCTTTTGGTCTAGAATCTCTTTGGGTTCTACTTTCCTCCCACTGATTCCTTTGGAAATAAAGTCCTTTTCTAGGAAAATCGAACCTCTGGAAACAAGTTCTTTTTTCAGATAGGTTATATAAGTAATTTCCTTAGTTTCCTTGGGATATCCAAAAAAATAACATTTATCTAATTTAGGTCCAAGCTTTTCAAGAAATTGTTTTCTCACATAATCATCACATCCCCATATCCTCAAAAAAGACATATTGGGATTCTTCCCGGTCCATATCTCATATAGTGTCTTTGCAACTGATTTAGAAGGTATGTGGTTCAATGTGTACGTCATGGTTTCTAAATCATATCCCCTGAAGGAAGTGAGAAGATCAAGTAGACTCATCATCGATTGCACCATGTCCAACATGGTATGATTCCTTCTTTCTGATACACCATTTTTCATGGTGTTCTAGATGGAGTGTAATGTGTTATAATATCACAGTCTCATAGAAAGTCGTTAAACTCTTGGCTTAAGTATTCCTCACCTCGATTGGATAATTTTTTTAATACTTTTACCAAGTTAGTTTTATACTTCATTCATGAAATCCTTGGATATTTCAATGGATTCTAACTTGAATTTAAATAAATACACATAGACATACCTATTAAGGTCATCGGTAATGGTAATTTAGTACAGGTAACCACCTCTAGCATTTGATCTAAAAGCTTCACATACATCATTATGTATGAGTCCCAATATATCACTCACTCTCTCACTACTTTGCAATAAAAGGAGATTTTGTCATCTTTCCCAATAAACAAGATTGACACGAGTCTAGATAACTATCCTTATGGAGTCTAGAAATGTGTTTCCCATTTATGTGTCATAAACAACAATGCCGAATGTATGTTTTGTTTGATTTGTTGTGTGTCATCCTTATATATGCTTGTAACATCCATAACCTGGGTTATGAGGTAACCCTATTTTTTTTGGCTAAATAAGTTGCTTAGGACTTTAATATAATCTTCTAAGGTGTTTTGTTATCATGTGACACACTTATGTTACAAGTTTGGTCCTGATTAAATGCTATTTGAGCAATGTTCCTTTATTTTGGACCAAAGTGAAATTTAACTAAGTTGAGTGGTTATATTGCAATATGTCATATGTTGAATATGCCTCATGTTTTCTAGCATCATTATAGAGAAAATGATGCAAGGTGGTGGCTGGTGGAAAGCCCAAATTTAAAGTTTAAACTTGTTTGAATAATGTTGAAATAATATTTGTTTGTTTTGGATTAAAGTGCAATTTATCCAATTTAAGGGGTTAAATTGCAAATGATACATGATAAATGTTCCTCAAGTTTTATATCATCATATGAATGATAATGGTGATGAGTTATGTCTTCCACAAGCCTGAGCACCAAGAAAGATCTGATTAAGCAATGTTTGTGCATTAAAAACCTAGTTTTGGTGTAATGAGCAATTTACCCAAAACCTAGGGTTCAATATGCAAAATACCACTTCTTGAGAGTCCCTAATGTTTCTTGGTATCAATTAGAGACAAGAAAATCAGAGGGGTGTCTCATTTTAATCTCTTTGGAGGAGAGAGAATCTTGATATTAAAATAATCAAGATTTAAGCATAATTGAAACCCTAATTCAATTTGATGCAAAAATAAATATATTAATTGAACTGCCCATCAATTAATAAGGCTTTGGTTGAAATCCTATAATGCATGGACGTCCAAATTCCTTGGGTTGCACCGAAATATCCTAAGTAGGTGAAGAAACCCACCCACATTTGTTAATTAAAAAGAATTGTCCACTAAAAATGGATAATGGTATTATAATGATTAAGGTGCTTAAAGTAGTTGCTTTTAATTCAAGAATAAACAAGAGGTTTTTGAAGGCAAGGAAGATGGCTTGGTATGAAAGGAAGAGAGGGGGGTATGTGGCATATGAAATAGGATATGAAGGATTTTCTACTACTTTCTCTCTCTTGCAAATTCACATATATATATCCCATTTTCCACTCACTTGAAAGAATCTTTTTCGAATCCCCTTTCTTTCTTTGCTTGGCCCAAAGAATAAGGAGGTTAGGAGCAAGAATATAACGTGCCCCAACCTGTAGGTAAGCTCCATGGTCATGTTCAACCTTTATTTCATGGTGGAAATCGAAATTAAATGCTTATTTCCTTATTTTCTCCATTCAATGCTCAACCTTGATCATCCTTTGCATCCAAAGAGTTGAGAACGGACCTTGGACAGTTGAGGAAGCATCATTCACCATTAAATACATGAAGCTTGGATTCAACTTTGAAGGTGGTTTATATAACTTGAACCCTTAAATGTTATTATTGATTTCATTTCTTCATCATGTGTTGATTCCTTTTTCATTCACGATTTTTCGTTTGATTAATTGCTGAAATCACCACAAATATCATATCAAATTTCAAAGGTTTGTATCTTGAAGATGATGATGTCATATTAGCACACACCTCAATAAATATCATGAGAAAATGGTTTGCAATATTGATGACCAAACATTCTCAAAACCGTTTGGTGATCAAATGGTCTCAAGACCATTTGAGGGCAAACGGTCTCAAGACCGATTGAGGTCAAACGGTCTCAAGACCGTTTGGGGTCAATTGCTGATGTCAATGAATGAAGAACTAATGGTTCAAATTGATCTAATCACAATGGTTATAGTGATGTATGATCCATTGATTACAAACCCTAATCGATTGATTGAAGAAACCCTTATTGAATTGGATCAATTTCTTGGTTGATGGTCCAAACGATCTCAAGAGCGTTTGGAGGCAAACGGTCTCAAGATTGTTTGATCCAAACGATCTGAAGACCATTTGAGGTGAAACGGTCTCAAGTCTGTTTGGAGTTCAAGGGCTATAATGGATGGTTGGAGATCCAAAGGCTGTAATTTGATGTACTTTCAATGGTCTCAATGTTGGATGGTTCAATGAGTGCAAACCCTAAAATTGATTGATCGATTGAAAGAAACCCTAGATGATCCATTCGGTTTCAAGGTGGTTTGGACCAAACAGTCTTGAGACCGTTTGAGTCCAAACGGTTTTGAAACCGTTTTGGATCAAATGGTCTACAAACCATTTGACATCAAACGGTCTCAAAATTGTTTGATGTCCAATCAGTTTCAATGATGGGTTGTTTATTCGGTCTAAAGATTAATTAGATCAAACAGTTTCAAGGGTTGAAGGCACTAAATGGTTTCAAAAACGTTTAAGAGAAAACGGTCTCAACCCTAGATGCCCAAATGGTCTCAAGACCATTTCGAGGGCAAACGGTCTCAAAATCGTTTGAAGGTCAAGGAGGTCAAAACCGTTTGAAGGTTCAAAAGTATCAAAACTAGTTGGAGACCTAATAGTCTCAAAGATATGAAAGATCAATTAACCCTATGATTGTTAATGATGTTTATCAAATATAATTACAATGGTTGTACCTTTAAGGTACTAGGGTGATTAGTACCCTTTGAAGGATTAATCTTTGATGCTTATGGAAGCAATATCTCAACATACTATGCTAACCCTAAATGCATGTACTTGAATGAAGGGTTAACCTAATCTAATCAAGCTTGAAGTAATCAACATCCTAGAGAGGATGAGAGAGAGACAAATTCATACAAGTAAAATAATCATGTACTGGTTAAGCCTCAATACTTTCAACATGAATAAAATATGTAATTAGGGTATGATCCTTGATAAAGAGATCATGAAACCCTAATCGAGATGGATGATGAGCCCTAACCCTAATTTAGGGAAATGCTAGGTGAAACCCTAATCTAGGGTAATGGTGTAACCCTAATATAGGATGATGATATGCGAAAGTCCAATTTAGGGTATTATAATGAAAAACCCTAATTTAAGAGGATGCTTCATGAAACCCTAATTTGGGGAAAAGTTATAAGGAACCTGAATTCAAGATAATGATGTATGAAACCCTAATCTAGGGTGATGCCATGTGAATCCCCAATATAGGGTGATGTTATGTGAAACCCTAATATATGGTGATGTTATGTAAAACCCTAATTGATAAAGAGGGGAACCCTATTCCTAATAATGGAGTAGTGAATAATGTATTGGTAGGTGAAACACCTAAAGTGGTTGATAATGGATAACCTTATATCAATAATGCCTTAACCTGAGATAAGTCCATATCATTGATAATGGTTGAATAATTCAAATAAGTGACTTATGACCAATACATTACATGATAAATGTGATGAACTGGTGCATAAAGAATTAGGATGGAAAATACCCTAATACAAGATAAGCTGATGAACTTAAGGAAGTTACAAGTGATGAGGGAAGTGATACATCAAGACATGATAAATATCACATTCAGCACCTCAAGGTTGATACACCTTGATGTACCCTAAATCCAATATACTTGGATGAGTAACACATAAAGTATGTCATGATAATTGTTACATTGAGATGTAATGCACTTTGATAAGTGTAGGCTAACATACCTTGAGAAAGGGTTAAGCCAAGATAACAAAGTATGATGTAATCAATATCTTAGAGAAGATGAGAGAGAAACTCATACTTTGTGTTGATTATCATGTAATGATAAAAGATGAGAATAAATAATTATAATTGAATACTTATGATATCAATGTATGCTCCTAGATGTGGGGAGCAATGAATTAGGGTTTGAATTAATAAAATGAAATTGAAACCCTATTCAGCTAAAAAGGGAAACCCTAACCCTAATAGTTTTTGCCTAGTGAGAGGTGACAAGATGTTTAATGGCCTTGTGAGCCATGAGAATAGTTGTTTCCTAGTGAGAGGTGACAAGATGTTTAATGGACTTGTGAGCCATGAGAATTGTTGTGGCCTAGTGAGAGGTGAGAAGATGTTTAATGGCCTTGTGAGCCAGGAGAGTAGTTGTTGCCTAGTGAGAGGTAACAAAATATTTATAAATCCTCATGTAAGAAATGATAATGTTCAAAATAAATAAAGGAAACTTGTAACATAATAATAATAACTAATGGATACAATAATAATAATGAAATCTTGATCATACATGCTTTTTGTTTATAGACAAATAAGGGCTATAATGTTTTGAATAAGATTAAAGGAGATACGAGGAATAATTGAAATACATAAAGGATGTGAATAAGTATGATGGTTTGGTGAAGGTTTAATACCTAGTAAAGGTGATGTGGTATGCAGTGATGTTTGCACAGGATTGGCATAGTCCAATACCTGGAATAATTGCACAGGAATTGTAATAACCCAATACCTGGAATAATGTCACAATATTGGTCATAACCCAATACCTGGAATAATTGCACAAGATTGGTAATAACCCAATAACTAGAATACTGTCAAAGGATTGGTCATAACCCAATACCTGGAATAATTGCATAGGATTGGTAATAACCCAATACCTGGAATAATTGTACAGGATTGGTCATAACTCATACTTAGAATAATTGCACAAGATTGGTATAGTCCAATACATGGAATAATTGCACAGGATTCGTAATAACCCAATACCTAGAATAATGTCACAATATTGGTCATAACCCAATACCTGGAATAATTGCACAAGATTAGTAATAACCCAATACCTGGAATAATGTCACAAGATTGGTCATAACCCAATACCTGGAATAATTGCATAGGATTGATACTAACCCAATACCTGGAATAATTGCATAGGATTGTTCATAACCCAATACCTGGAATAATTGCACATGATTGGCATAGTCCAATGCCTGGAATGGTTGCACAGGATTGACATAGTGCAATGCCTGGAATGTTTGCACAGAATTGGTATAGTCCAATGCCTAGAATGGTTGCATAGGATTGGCATAGTCCAATGCCTGGAATGTTAGCACAAAATTGGTATAGTCCAATGCCTAGAATGGTTGCATAGGATTGGCATAGTGCAATGCCTGGACAGAATATGATGATGTATACTCACATGAGTGGTACAATTCAATATCTGGCTAACAGATTGGCTATGGTCAACAAATAGAAATGAGAATGATGCATGGATGACATACCATGATAATGAGTATCTCAGGATAAGCTTGAGATGTTGATATAGTAAGATGGATAAATGATATACATGTTCTTCATATTCCTTATAAAGTGAATAAATGATTTACTGTTCTATCATAGATAGTTGGAATGCTTTAAAATATGAGAATGTTCTAAATTGCTTATCCTCTGCTCAGTTTTATAATGTTTATCTGCAATAATAATGTTTCTGGCGAAGAGTTATATCTCTCGCTGGGAAAATTTCAGTTGTCTCACCCCCGTGCGATCCAACATTTTTTTAGGTGGATGTGGATGAAGAGGTAGAAATCATACAAAAAGAAAAAGGACAACATCATCATGGATAGCAGTAACATCTCAGGTGGAGATACTGACTGTCGTGTCTTGTAGATATGAGTCTTATGTGTCGTCTCTGTACTCTCAGGTCCTAGGAGTCAGTACTTAGTGTTTTTATAATTGATCTGATATCTTGGCTTGAATGCCTCGATGTTTTGTGTTGCTCATGTGTAGACCTAAAAGAGCAATTGATGTATGCCATCCTCGAGAAGATATGGTACATGGTATGAACTTATGGACCAAAATTTAAATGTAATACTTTGGTTCTTGTTATTAAGAGTTTCCTAGAATTGGATCTCTTTGCAAAAGGTTTTAATTTTTAGTGATTTTTAATCTGCTGTTAATGATCGCTTCTGCTTAGTTAATGATGATTTGTTCGAACAGTGTGCTACAATTAGTGGTATCAGAGCTCTAGGTTCGCTGAGTCTACAGAGACATAGGACTAAGGTATTGAGTCTGTTCCAGTGTCCTCCAGTGTATCTTATAGTGACTTTTGCTTATGAAGAAGAAGGGAGATAGCTTAAAGATGGCTGGAGAACACGAGGATCACGTTGCTGCACCAGTAGGAGGTGCAAGGAATCAGGCAAGAGAGGAATCAGTGCCTAAGAATCCCCATTTTGATGAAGCTATGATAGAAAACCCAAATATTCATGCTCTATTTAGGGAATTCATGACTACAATGAGGAATATGGTAGACCGGATGCCCGCACCAGCACCTAGGGCACCAACTCCCAATGAGGGACATGGGTTTGGTAAGACTTTTGAACGACTACATCATGTAGGAGCTATAGAATATGCTGGGACAACTGACCCAACAGATGTTGATCTATGGCTCACTGAGTTAGAAAAGGCTTTTAAGATCCTTAGTATTCCAGATGTTGACAAAGTCAAACATGCTGTATACCTTTTGAAGGGTAGTGTTGGCCATTGGTGGGCCATAGAAGAAGTAAAAAGGAATGATGAAGAGGTTGGTTGGGAGGAATTTCGTCAAGATTTCGTCAATAAGTATTTTCCAAGAACATACTTAGATGAAAAGATCTCACAGTTTGAGAAGGTTCGGCAGGGAACCATGTCAATAAATGAACATGAGGCTAGGTTTATGGAACTTTTATGGTTTTTTCCTCAAATGGCTGCTACTGAGCAAGAGAAGATTCAACGTTTTGAGAAAGGACTGAATGATGAGGTGTCTATCTCGGCAGCTGCATTAGAAAGTAGAGAGAAATTTGCCACATTTGTGGAGTCAATTCAGAGGATAGAAAGGTCTGTGACAAAGAAACATGAGGCAACCCTCAAAAGGAGGTCTACACAGTCACAGGAACAATGGATTTGTGGTACTAAACAACCAAAGTTTTTAGTAACACCAGTTCAACCACAATATAGTAAACCAATGTAGTGGTCATCGAGTGAGGGCCAAACTTGCTATAAATGTGGACAAATAGGACATTTTAGGCAGTAGTGTCCAAGAAGAAATAATGTGGTGACCCAACAGTCAAGGCATAACCTAAAAAACCGACAAGGACCCCAGTTTAGTGAAGCAGAAGACCAAGGATGAAGAAAAGTGTCACAATTTGGTCCATCTACCTCTGGTAGTAGAGGACAAAGGCAATAGCATATGATAACTGACTCTATGTATTGAGTCAGATAAGACACTAGATAAATCGTAAGAGGTAACATGTCAAGATAGAGCTTTTCATTCTGAATCATCTTTCTTTTCTACTCTTTGCCTACTAATTATAAGAAAGGTACTTGTTTTTGAGATTCCTTTAATTAATCTTATGAGGACATGAGGAAGAGCTAAGAAGAATGAGAACTTATATTCAGCCCAATATTCTCTTGTATGTTTTGAAATTTCTCTCTTCATATAGAAAAAGGAAGAGATATAGAAGAAACACCTAGAGAAAATTTAAGATACTAAGTAGTAAAACTTAAAGAGATGAAACATTATATAAAAACCAATACATACTACCTAATTTCAGTTCTTGAATACCCTGGCCATGTATTCATCTATTGAAGATAAGGTAAGTATACCACTCTTAGATTGCTATCTTTCTGATTACTCTGGTCAAGTAGTCATTTTGAGACAATCTAAAGAGCATAATGAGGTCGAAGATGTGGCTTAAATATTTCTACCATATCCTAATTGATACATGAAGGGATCTGAGTTAATCATAAATTAATTTATAAATAAAAGAATTTGTATAGTATAATGTATACCTTGGTCTGCGGACCTAGAGGTAATAGTTACCTGATGAGAGGTAACAATGTTCAATGATGGACTGAGGGTTTGAATACCCAAATCTAGTAATCATGATGATGATGTGATGTGTTTTTGGTGCATATAAAGGAAACCAAGGTAAAGAATCCTAGTATCCAAGAACTTTCGATGATATGAGAAAATGGGAACATGACTCCTCATAAGAAGTAATGTTTGGTTGCCTAGAAGGGCCAACTTTGAAATTTGTCCAGTTATATACTATAGTATGGATACCATATGTTAGGGGTTTATGCCTCGCATAAACATGACATCAACAAAGATGTATGAGTCAGAGGAACAATTGTAAAATCATTGTGGGAAAAGCTTATCAAGCTAAAAATAATTCTTTAAGATACCTCTAAGATAATTTCTTAATTGATAGGTAACCTTCCCTTATGAAAAGAATATGTACAACTAATAAGATAGTTGGTACAAGAAGTAAGAACGTTTAGTGTTGTATCAGTAGTTTGGATGACACACCAGATGTATGAAGAGACTTGTAGTCACAAGTGGGTAACAAAATTAACTCTGGTCTTTTCTTGAAAGTGAAATGTTAAACTAAATGAGGAGTATGGGAGACTCCCCGATTGAGACTCCCTAGAATCAAGAATCATGTCACATAAAGTTGTAAGTTGAGAAAAGTGATAAATCACTGAGGTTTGACACCTGAATTAAATGAGGTATGTATGATGTATCTCTGACTAAGAAAAGTGTTACCTGACACAGAGTTGACTATATAGTCAATAATGAAAAGAAACAGTAGAGTCTGTGTCTTGTGTGACAAGTTCTATGATAACCCTGTATGGAAGAACTTTGTGTTGATCAAAGTTCTATGGAATCTCCATGACATTAAGATGTTATGTGGAGACTTGATGATATGATGAATGAAAAATATCTGTCTTCCTTTACCTGGGATTTCGGGGACGAAATCCTTGTTAGGGGTTTATAACTTGTAACATCCCTGACCTGGGTTATGAGGTAACCCTATTTGTTTTGGCTAAATAAGTTGCTTAGGAATTTAATATAATCTTCTAAGGTGTTTTTTTATCATGTGACACACTTAAGTTCCATGTTTGGTCCTGATTAAATGCTATTTGAGAAATGTTCCTTTATTTTGGACCGAAGTGCAATTTACCCAAGTTGAGGGGTTATATTGCAATATGTCATATGTTTAATATGCCTCATGTGTTCTAGAATCATTATAGTGAAAATGATGCAAGGTGGTGGCTGGTGGAAAGCCCAAATTCCAAGTTTAAACTTGTTTGAATAATGTTGAAATAATATTTGCTTCTTTTGGACTAAAGTGAAATTTATCCAATTTAAGGGGTTAACTTGCAAATGTTACATGATAAATTTTCCTTAAGTTTTATAGCATCATAATAATGAGAATGGAGCTGAGGTATGGCTTCCACAAGCCTGAGCACCAAGAAAGAGCATATTAAGCAATGTTTGTGCGTTAAAAACCTAGTTTTGGTGTAATGAGCAATTTACCCAAAACCTAGGGTTCAATATGCAAAATAAAACTTCTTGAGAGTCCCTAATGTTTCTTGGTATCAATTAGAGACAAGAAAATCAGATGGGAGTCTCATTTGAATCTCTTTGGGGGAGAGAGAATCTTGATATTAAAATAATCAAGATTTAAGCAAAATTGATACCCTAATTCAATTTGATGCAAAAATAAATATATTAATTGAATTGCCCATCAATTAATAAGGCTTTGGTTGAAATCCTATAATGAAAGGACGTCCAAAGGCCTTGGGTGGCACCGAAATATCCTAAGTAGGTGAAGAAACCCACTCACATTTGTTAATTAAAAAGAATTGTCCACTAAAAATGGATAATAGTATTATAATGATTAAGGTGCTTAAAGTGGTTTCTTTTAACTCAAGGATAAACGAGAGGTTTTTGAAGGCAAGGAAGATGGCTTCATATGCAATGAATAGAGGGGGTATGTGGCATATGAAATAGGAGATGAAGGATTCTCTACTACTTTCTCTCTCTTGAAAATTCACATACATATACCCCATTTTCCACTCACATGAAAGACTCTTTTTTGAACCCACTTTCTTTCTTTTCTTGGGCTGAATACTAAGGAGCTTAGGAGCAAGAAGATAGCATGCCCCAACCTGTAGGTAAGCTCCATGGTCATCTTCAACCTTGATTTCATGGTGGAAATCGAAATTCAATGCTTATTTCCTTCTTTTCTCCATTCAATGCTCAACCTTGATCATCCTTTGCATACAAAGAGTTGAGAACGGACCTTGGACAATTGAGGAAGCTTCATTCACCATTAAAGACGTGAAGCTTGAAGCTTGGATTCAACTTTGAAGGCGGGTTATATAACTTGAACCCTTAAATGTTATTATTGATTTCATTTCTTCATCATGTGTTGATTCCTTTTTCACTCACGATTTTCCTTTTGATTAATTGTTGAAATCACCACAAAGATCACAGAAAATTTCGAAGGTTTGTAGCTTGAAGATGATGATGTCATCTTAGCACACACCTCAATAGTTATCATGAGCAAATGGTTTGCAATATTGATGACCAAACAGTCTCAAAACCGTTTGGTGATCAAACCGTCTCCAGACCGTTTGAGGGCAAACGGTCTCAAGACCGATTGAGGTCAAATGGTCTCAAGACCGTTTGAGGTCAAATAGTCTCAAGACCATTTGGGATCAATTCCTGATGTGTATGAATGAAGAAGTAATGGTTCAAATTGATCTAATCACAATGGTTATAGTGATGAATGATCCATTAATTACAAACCCTAATCAATTGATTGAAGAAACCCTAATTGAATTGGATCAATTTCGTGGTTGATGGTCCAAACGGTCTCAAGATTGTTTGGAGGCAAACGGTCTCAAGACTGTTTGAGGCCAAATGTTCTCAAGACCGTTTGGAGTTCAAGGGCTGTGATGGATGGTTGGAGATCTAAGGGTTGTAATTTGATGTACTTTCAATGGTCTCAATGTTGGATGGTTCAATGAGTGCAAACCCTAAAATCGATTGATCGATTGAAGGAAACCCTAGATGATCCATTCAGTTTCAAGGTGGTTTGGACCAAATAGTCTTGATACCATTTGAGTCCAAACAGTTTTGAAACCATTTGGGATCAAACGATCTTCAAACCGTTTGAGATCAAACGGTCTCAAAACCGTTTGAGATCAAACGATCTCAAAACCGTTTGATGTCCAATCAGTTTCAATGATGGGTTGTTTATTCAGTATCAAGGTTAACTTGATCAAATGGTTTCAAGGGTTGAAGGCACTAAACGGTTTCAAAACCATTTAAGAGCAAACGGTCTCAACCCTAAATGCCCAAACGGTCTCAAGACCGTTTAAGGGGCAAACGGTCTCAAAGCCATTTGAAGGGCAAGGAGGTCAAAACTGTTTGAAGGTTCAAAAGTATCAAAACTATTTGGAGACCTAATAGTCTCAAAGCTATGAAAGATCAATTAACCCTATGATTGTTAATGATTTTTATTAAAGATAATTACAATGGTTGTACCTTTATGGTACTAGGGTGATTAGTACCCTTTGAAGGATTAATCTTTGATTCTTATGGAAGCAATATCTCAACACACTATGATAACCGTAAATGCATGTACTTGAATGAAGGGTTAACCTAATCTAATCAAGCTTGAAGTAATCAACATCCTAGAGAGGATGAGCAAGAGAGGAATTCATACATGTATAATAATCATGTAGTGGTTAAGCCTCAATACTTTCAACATGAATAAAATATGTAATTAGGGTATGATCCTTGATAAAGAGATCATGAAACCCTAATCGAGAAGGATGATAAGCCCTAACCCTAATTTAGGGCAATGCTAGGTGAAACCCTAATCTAGGGTAATGGTGTAACCCTAATCTAGGATGATGATATGAGAAATCCCAATTCAGGGTAATATAATGAAAAACCCTAATTTAAGAAGATGCTTTATGAAACCCTAATTTGGGGAAAAGTTATAAGGAACATTAATTCAAGATAATGATGTGTGAAACCCTAATCTATGGTGATTCCATGTGAATCCCCAATATAGGGTGATGTTATGTGATACCCTAAGATAGGGTGATGTTATGTAAAACTCTAATTGATAAAGAGGGGAACCCTATTCCTAATAATGGATTAGTGAATAATATATTGGTAGGTGAAACACCTAAAGTGGTTGATAATGGATAACCTTATATCAATAATGCCTTAACCTGAGATAAGTCCATTTCATTGATAATGGTTGAATAATTAAAATAAGTCACTTATGACCAATACATTACATGATAAATGTGATGAACTGGTGCATAAAGTAATAGGATGGAAAATACCCTAATAAAAGATAAGCTAATGAACTTAAGTAAGTTACAAATGATGAGGGAAGTGATACATCAAGACATGATAAATATCACATTCAGCACCTCAAGGTTGATACACCTTGATGTACCCTAAATCCAATATACTTGGATGAGTAACACATAAAGTGTGTCATGATAATTGTTACATTGAGATGTAATGCACTTTGATAAGTGTAGGCTAACATACCTGGAAAAAGGGTTAAGCCAAGATAACAAAGTATGATGTAATCAATATCTTAGAGAAGATGAGAGAGAAACTCATACTTTGTGTTGATTATCATGTAATGATAAAAGATGAGAATAAATAAGTATAATTGAATACTTATGATATCAATGTATGCTCCTAGATGTGGGGAGCAATGAATTAGGGTTTGAATTAATAATATGAACTTGAAACCCTATTCAGCTAAAAAGGGAAACCCTAACCCTAATAGTTGTTGCCTAGTGAGAGGTGACAAGATGTTTAATGGCCTTGTGAGCCATGAGAATAGTTTTTGCCTAGTGTGAGGTGACAAGATATTTAATGGCCTTGTGAGCCATGAGAATAGTTGTTGCCTAGTGAGAGGTGAGAAGATGTTTAATGGCCTTGTGAGCCATGAGAGTAGTTGTTGCCTAGTGAGAGGTAACAAAATGTTTATAAAGCCTCATGTAAGAAATTATAATGTTCAAAATAAATAAAGAAAACTTAGTAACATAATAATAATAACTAATTGATACAATAATAATAATGAAATATTGATCATACATGCTTTTTGTTTATAGACAAATAAGGGCTATAGTGTTTTGAATAAGCTTAAAGGAGATACGAGGAATAATTGAGTTACATAAAGGATGGGAATAAGTATGATGGTTTGGCCAAGGTTGAATACCTAGTAAAGGTGATGTGGTATGCAGTGATGTTTGCACAGGATTGGCATAGTGCAATACCTGGAATAATTTCACAGGATTGGTAATAACCCAATACCTGGAATCATGTCACAAGATTGGTCATAACCCAATACCTGGAATAATTGCACAGGATTGGTAATAACCCAATACCTGGAATAATGTCATAGGATTGGTCATAACCCAATACCTGGAATAATTGCATAGGATTGGTAATAACCCAATACCTAGAATAATTGCATAGGATTGTTCATAACCCAATACCTGGAATAATTGCACAGGATTGGTATAGTCCAATACCTGGAATAATTGCATAGGATTGGTTATAACCCAATACCTAGAATAATGTCACAGGATTGGTCATAACCCAATACCTGGAATAATTGCATAGGATTGGTAATAACCCAATACCTAGAATAATGTTACAGGATTGGTCATAACCCAATACCTGGTATAATTGCACATGATTGGTAATAACCCAATACCTGGAATAATTGCATAGGATTGGTCATAACCCAATACCTGGAATAATTGTGTAGGATTGGTATAGTCCAATGCCTGGAATGGTTGCATAGGATTGGCATAGTCCAATGCCTGGAATGTTTGCACATAATTGGTATAGTCCAATGCTTAGAATGGTTGCACATGATTGGCATAGTCCAATGCCTGGAATGTTTGCACAAAATTGGTATAGTCCAACGCCTAGAATGGTTGCATAGGATTGGCATAGTCCAATGCCTGGATAGAATATGATGATGTATACTTACATGACTGGTACAATTCAATATATGGCTAACAGATTGGCTAAGGACAATAGACAAAATGAGAATGATTCATGGATGACATACAATGATAATGAGTATCTCAGGATAAGATTGAGAAGTTGATATAGTAAGATGGATAAATGATATGCATGTTCTTCATATTCCTTATAAACTGAATAAATGATTTACTTCTCTATCATATATAGTTACAATGCTTTAAAATATGAGAATGTTCTAAACTGCTTATCCTTTAATCAGTTTTATAATGTTTATCTGCAATAATAATGTTTCTTGCGGAGAGTCATATCTCTCGCTGGGACAATTTCAATTGTCTCACCCCTGTGGGATCCAACATTTTTTTAGGTGGACGCGGATGAAGATGTAGAAATCATATAGTAGGAAAAAGGACAGCAACATCAGGGACAACAATAACATCTTAGGTGGAGATACTGACTGTCGTGTCTTGTAGATATGAGTCCTATGTGTCGTCTCTGTACTCTCAGGTCCTAGGAGTCAATACTTAGTGTTTTTATAATCAATATGAGATCTTGGATTGAATGCCTTGAGGTTTTGTGTTGCTCATGTGTAGACCTAATAGAGAAATTGATGTATGTAATCCTCGAGAAGATATGGTACATATTATGTACTTGTGGACCAGAATGTAAATGTAATACTTTGGTTCTTGTTGTTAAGTGTTTCCTGGAATTGGATCTCTTTGCAAAAGGTTTTAATTTTTAGTGATTTTTGTTAATCTGTTGTTAATGATCACTTTCGCTTAGTTAATGACGATCTATTCGAACGGTGTGCTACAATGCTTGTCTCTAGATCTACTAAGTATAGACCATAAAACATAGGGGTACTACCATAAAATATCTCATCTTTAGAAATAGAATATTGACCATTCTTTATAAGAAATTCAAATCCACTCCGATCAAAAAAAGATATATATATATATATTATGTTTCTAATGATGACAAGTACATAATAGCAGTTCTGTAACTCTATTACAAGCCCACTGGGTAGATATAACTCATAGGTTCCAACATTACTGGAAGCAACTCTTGCACCATTTGCAACACCAGTTCCACCTCACTTTTTATTAAAAGTCTACTTCTCTTCAAATCCTACATATTTGAGAAAATGTGAGATCCACATCTGGTATCAAATACCCAATATTAATAAGTAACAAAGTTAATCTCAATTATGCATATACCTAAAGTAGAGATATGTATTTTTTTATTTATCTTCTTGAGTCCATTTAGGTGAAAAGGACAAATTCCTTTTACACTTACCCTTCTCCTCATCTTACGTGTAAAAGACTTGAGTTTTAGGTTACCCTTAGAACTTTTCTTGGATTTTCCTTCACCCTTGGACTCCCCTTCTATGATCACCATCACGAATTTAGGTTTTTCCTTCTTTATATGTACTTTGACATGTATCAATATGCCAAGCAATTCATAGAATGGTTTATCTGAGTTGTTCATGTAACAATTCATGGCAAACTATCTATATGATTTAGGAAATGATGGGATAATCGTATTTGTGGCCAAATCTTAGACTAAAGGAAATCTCATTCTCTCTAGGTCTTCACATGCCCAATAATCTTGAGAACATGGGGCCCTACTAGATCTTCCTATACCATTTTTCTATCAAAGAGTTCCTTGGAGACATCATACATTTTCTTCTTTTCATAATTATCATACATGTTCTTAAGATGTATTACCATCTTGAGAATATCCATCTTTTCATGATTCTTCTACAACTCACACATCACATAGCATAGTTTGAGGATTTTGATGTTTGCGGCTTTGTCGGCATGCTTCAAATCAACATCCAATTCTACCATAGAGGCATTGGAAGTGGGTTCCTTTAGCACTGGAGTATCTAGGACATAGAGCTCATGGTAAAGTGTGAGAATGAGTATCAAAGTCTTGAACCAGTCATGCAAGTTGGTCACATTCCATTTGACCTTCTCAAACATTGATGATAATGAGAATATGTTATTTGGCATTACTTTCTATAGAATAAAATTAGCATTTGTCAAAACACTATTAATTTAATTTGGCAAGATCGATGATATTAATTAGCCCTTTAATTAACTACCACCCAACTATATTGTTCATATTGATAACCCTATATATTAATTCACAAAGATTGCAGGGTATGATCTTGCACTGGGCCAAGATCCACATTTTTTCAAAACATGAGTCAACTTTTGTTTCTCACGCCCAATATGAATATTTAGGTAGGAATTTTTTTTATTGCATCCAATGCAACTCTTAGATTATAATGATCCCCTCCCCCTATTATCCCCTATTTAGGTGGGCCTAGAGGGAAAGGGCCATTATCATAAATCTAAGATCACACTTTAGAAATTAACCAATAATAACTATAAATTGCACTGAAGGAAAAAGAGCTAAATACAATATGAAGATAAACTCTCCTTTAAGGAGGTACACAATTACAACTAATATTGTTACATAATCAAAAGTATATCTTTGCCGTTACTACTCATCCCTATTTTTCTTAATCTATGGGGATATCCTCTCCTAGGGTTTTTTCCCTGAGTGCACTTAGGAAACCTTCCCAATCATGGGCTTGGGTCCACATTGGCCTTCCCATTCATGGGCTTGACCCTTTAGAACTTCCCAATCAAGGGTTTGATCATAGTCATCTCAAACACTTCTTTTCTCTATCCAGGACTCCAAAGATAATATGAGAGGTTTATGCAAGTTACTTCTTCATATAATGTGCTACTCATATGGGCTTTATAGATTGTGGGAAATAAATTAACAAGTAGGCACTTTATTTTGCAACCTATCTAGAAAACCTCAAAAAACCATGAAAGTCATTTCAGGTGAGTAGTCATATGTGTAGCCATGTACCTTTCTCAGAGATGATCATAAGTCCAGGTAAAAATGAGCAGTTGTAATAAAGCAAACAATTACCCCAAATTTAATGCATGACACCCAAGTATTACTATTTTGTCTATAAACTAACATGAAGACTAACTTCAGTTCCAAGTTAGTGTTTTGGGGCTAAATTAGGGTTTTGTTAGGGTTTTGGATTTCCAAACACTAATTATCACATTTAATATTTCGTTTTAACCCCCAAACCCTGATTTTTTATTTCATATGAATTTTAAATCTCAAATCAAGTCAATGATGTCCTTTTTATTAAAAAATATGTATATTTTTCCATCATCATCTTTTAACAAGTTATGATCATTAAAACTAAGAATTTAGGGTTTTCATGTTTTAATACATTCAAGTTATACATTTAGGCACTTTTGGAATTTGGGCTAGAATTAGGTCTTGAAAACAATTTCAATGAATTCCTTGCATTTTTGTGAACAACTTCCGTACATAATACGCTATATTTGGATAATCCTATGATTTTCTATAATTTTTACATGATAATCCATTTTTGAGCCAATCAAAAGTTGCCACCTTAGTGGCTGACTATGTAAAGCCAACGTAGCTTGGGGCCATGGTTGAACCACTTAGATTGCTAGGTTAGTGCCCTCAGCCTTGTGGAAGAGCTAAAGTAAATGAAGAAAAGGGGAGAAAAAGACTAATATACCCCTTTTCTTGCTAAAGGAACCGCGGTGGTAGCGAAGAATTTTCCTCCCTTGTCATCTTCAACCTTTATGGCTTCCTCCTTCACTAGCAGGAAGTCAACCTAATGGTTGACTTTGAGATTTTGGTCTATTGAAGGACCAACGAGGGTACCTATACCATCTTCCTACCTCACCAAAGTTGTTGATGACCTCAATTGTCTAGGGGGTGGATGGAGTAGGTAGGACGGTGAAGGCTGTGGTGGACATGACTCGATTGATTTAGCCAACTAAGAAAATCCTTAATGGCCTTACATATTAGGAAAAACCTAGGGTTATTATGTTTGTATTCCCCTTGTTAATCCATTGATTAGGTTTCCAAATTGTTTTGTGAAACGTGGCGAGAGGAAATTAAGAAGGAAAGCCATCAATTTTGTGCTCCTAGCTTTCTTTCCTGTTCATGGTAAATGACAATTTGAGCACCATCAGATCTTGATCTAACGACTATTAAGAGATGCGGATATCAAAAGGAGTGGGTATTATTTCCTTCCAGAATTGTGTCATTTAGTGCACTAGTACATTAACTCTTCCACTTTTTGAAATCTAGTTAAATTCATATATATCTCTCTTTTAATCCTTTGAATCCCAAAATTTTAAGGAAAGTCTTAAACACTTATATATAGGTGTGGATGATATTTCAGACCAAAATACAAAAGTTAATGATACTTCTCATTGTCCCTATGTCTCCCTTTTATTTGATTTATTAAAGGTATTAATTAATTATTTTTCTCCAAACTTGGAAATATCCCTTATTTGGATATGTTTTCTCACTAAATACAACATGGAACCAAAGTTGTTCTATTCATTTCCTTGAACACCACTTTTCTAGAAAACTTCACATAATTCCATATTTAAAATACTAATTATCCATTACTTTTAGTAATTTATTTACTATTGTGTTTTATCCCTTCCTTTTCCCCATATCTATTATTAGATTATTCAAAATAGTAAAATCACAATTGATACTTTTAAAACAAGGCATACCCAATTTTCAAATACATCCTTAATAATCAAATAATTACATTTTGAATATGTAAATACATGTGAAAAATCATGTTGTAACATGGATAGATGGTATGCACAATTCCTTATCGTATCCCATTTGTATGCTTCTAGGCACTTAATCTCATTAAGCTCACCTAGTTAAGCCTGACCCAAAAGCCAACATGATAGACTATACACCCTATTTTGGAAAAACCTACAAATATACCATCACATTTCCATGAAATGATGGTGCACCACGCTTTTGTGCAACCTACGCTTGGTCGATGAAGATTTTTATCTGTGTTGCTTATGGAAAGCATCTAAGACTTGATATTTATTGAGGGATTTTGTTTATAAATATATATAAATATCCAATCACCACATATGTATAATATGCATCATATACATACCATATTCAGAAACGAAACATGTAATCACAAACATGCAAGCAATGGCATGGACACACTAAAGAAATTCATTGGATCTAAAACAAATTACTGTCCACCTTTGTTCATACACCATATGTGAAAAACTACACTAGAAAATTCTTGTGATGGGAAAAGGACAGTTGGTCGATGGGACCTTCTTGTTGCTCAGTTGGTCCTCCTGTTGGTCGATGGGTTCCTGAGTCAAGGTTTGGTTGGACTCTTTCAGATGGTTGATTGAGCCTCCATTGAATTGAATGACTCATGTTCCACTTGATGAGTTTGATATTTAATCGGTCGACTAGCACCTTGACCGGCCTAATATCACACGTCCAAAATGGAGCAGATCTTGAGTAATCAGACTCTTATATATATAACCCGACACTCAGGCCCCCACAACTATTATATGGGGTACGTTGTAGTAGATTGGGGTCAAACCATAGGGAAAGGTTGGTAAGTGTTTGGAATGTAGAGACTTAAACTCAAATACACCAAACAAAGGGGTAGATTTATATGATGTTCCCTAAGAAACAATATCACTACAAACAAAGCAATAAAAGTGAAGGCAATAAAACAAAACAAGAGAAAAAGATCAAGCAAGTAATATGTAACCAAAGTATAGATTGGAAATTGGACTAAGTTTCACCTACTAAGATCTCTCCCCAACATGTAATACTTACACCCCCTTGTATACCCTTAGCTAGACTACATGTAATTACCATATATGACTATTCCCTCCTCCTTCGGGCTTAAGATAGATCTATATTATAAGGTTGTCTCTCTTTCAATATGACAAACAAACAATCACAAAGAAAACCATATGATCATTTGATTTAGCACTCCAACATTTTCATGCAATCATGAAACTACATAACATTGACATAACATTAATCCCACTCTTTTGAGGCATTAACAATCATACATCACAAGATGATAGCTAATCAAGAAAGTGAATCATTTAGAACAAGAGTATGGAGATAATTCTTGCTAGGAGCATAAATATATATATATATATATATATATATATATATATATGTATATATATACATATATATATGTATATATATACATATATATATATATATATATAATGTATATATATCGCGGATTTATTTATAACCGGAACGGGTAGATACCCGCGCACCCTTCCTGAATTTTTTTTTAAATTTTTTTTTTGCAATTGTAGAGGAGCATTTTATCTAGCTCCCCAAAAAATTTCATCCCAAAATAATATCATTTGCCCCCCAAAATCAAAAAACCCGTCCATATATTTATTTACTGTATATTTTGTGCGTAGTTACTTTTTTGGTCTTAGAGTTACTCTTGTGTACCACATAGTTACTCTTGTGTACCATATAGTTACTCTTTTGGATGGGCGGGTAGCGAAAAATCAGGCTACCCGCGCAGGTACTAAAGATGAGCCCATATATATATATATATATATATATATATATATATATATATATATATATATATATATATATATATATATATATATATATATATATATATATATATATATATATATATATATATATATATATATATATATATATATATATATATATATATATATACACATATACATACATACATATTCACCAGGATGCAAGTATATACATGTTGGGAGAGCCTTAGTGGCTACTCCAGACCCAAGTAAGGTGTTTAGGCACACATGTTAACAGGAAGCATAACGACGTTACAAAAGTGTTGATACATCAAGAACAACGAAGAGGGGGAATGTGTGTTGTGAGGAATATGATAGATCTAAATAAGTAAGGAGGAGATACACCTACAATACTTCTTCAGATCTAGATCTGGTACTGGCATTGAAGATGACAACTACATTTGAAGAGGAGGATGGTAGGTTTTCTCTCTCCTCCAACTTTTTTATTTGGAGATCCAAGACCAATGGGGATGAACGAGGGTGGCTCTAGAGTTAGGAAGCACTTTCTCACTTATGATGATACTTGATGATGTGTGAGGTGGAGGCCCATTTATTGGCACTACCCACTGACTTAAACCCAACATCGCGGTCGAGATGAGTCTTCACACTCACGACCCATGTCGTGACTGTGACTATCATCTTGGTTGATGCTTTTGTCTCGGCGCTTCTCTTATAGAGATTACTCTTGATGCTCTGCTTGTGAATTTGTCGATCATGAAAGTGTGTCGGTCACTACCATGTTTGTCTCAATCTCATCCTATCTTGGTCATGTCAATGTCTGGGCCTTCATGTCTATATTCATTTGGAACTGAGGTCATGGTTGCGACTGCTATGTTTATGGCCTACCATGGTCGCAACCTATATCAAACCATTGTGGTCACGACCACTATGCAACTGGTCATATTTCTTGGATTGAGGCATTTATTTGTTACAATTATGAGAATGTGTATTTGCATGGGTCAAGTAAGGGCATCAAGTCAAACCCAAAATAATGTTCAACAACATCAAAAATAGACAGAAAAGTCCATAATGGGATATCCTTTTGGCAATAAAATAGGTGTAAAAAGTTCACAAAAAGACATGTTATCAACTCCCCCAATCTTAGAATCTAGCATGTCCTCAGGCTAATAGATAGAATCAAAACATTGAGTGATGAGCTATAGATAATTTCTTTTTAATGATCGTGCCATTACCAAGTTATCCCATCCTTACAAAAAAACCTTTGTGATAGTCTTGGTTCACCTCATGAACTTCTATCTCGTCCTTTTATTTCCATAGTTGCGTGACTTTGTACCCTAGCCACTACCTTTTTTATAAATGACTCTCCTTTACAATAACCTTCCTACCCTTGGTTTCTGGCTATACTTGTAAATGATTTCAGCAAGGGGTAGCTTTCACACTGTACCTTTATTTTGGTTGTTTCTAAGCTTTTTTCTTGGGTAGGTTATGCTTTCAGTGTTTACCTACATTGCACAATCTCCCTCAACCATGGGTTGTTGTAAAGACATTTTTGCCCAAGTGGGCCCTGTTGTAGTATTAGGTTGTTGTACAAGGTTTTCTTTAGAATGCAGGTGGGTATAACTTGGCTTCAAGATTCCACTTTTAGGCACAACATATATGTATTCATTAGTGCAGCAATACACCGGCCATGTGTAATCCTTAGACATCTTTTTAGGTACAACTCTCATGAACTTTTTATTTTTGGCTTTTTATTCTACTCTCAGGCTTGGGAAAGGGGTTGGTAGGATTTTTTAGTAGTCAAGCCTCTTTTCATCTGAAAGTGAGGATAACTAAAACTAGAAGAGGTAGTTTCTTCCTTGTTGTGGAATATGTAGATTTCTATCTAGTACTGTCAGGGTAGGAAGATTGGTCAGGAGTGTAGCAGGTAAAGTCCTCTTTGTTTCCAGGGGTTCCATAGATTTAGGAGTGTTTTGGCCTTTATACAACATTTTGTTGTATGAATGAAATAAGGTCATAGTCATGTGTCCTTTTCTTTTTATGTCAATTAGTATCTCATTTGCAACACTCTAGTAATGATTATTCTAAAAGGTAGGAGGACAAACAAGTCTAGGAAAAGGGAAAATTGAATCACAATGTGAGATATCAAAACTGCAAACTATAGTTTGTTCAAGATTGTTCACAATTTTAAAAATTTTCACAACTTCTTGTTATACATAGGTAAATGTAAGAGTTTGTACAAATGAAAGTTAACTTATGAGGAAAAATTGTAATTCTCATTCCTATTTATAACTTCTCCCCAAACTTATCATTCACTCCATCCCAGGGTTTCAAAAGCGAAGGTGTAGGCATAAATAGATGTATTTTATTTTTTTTGGTTTTTAGTGATTGCCCATTTTGATTGCAGTAGCATGTCTACGTAGCCTCTTCAAAGATTGTGATGTTTTTCATGTTTCAGGCTCTCGACTTTCAACTCTCTTAGTTTCAGGGCTTCCATTCAGGCTAAGAAAAAGAAACTACAATCATTGGAGAGGTGCATCTGTTGTGGACTTCAATGACAAAACTAGGTTTTCTTGAAGTTCTTTGTCTTCAAAATATTGTACCACTTTCCATGATTGTGTATCATTTGAATGATGAATTCAACATAAGTGACTACTTTTTCTTCAGTTGGCGTCTGTTACCACCCCAATTTTTGGGTTTATATGGTTTGAGATGTAATTTCTCCAAGAAAAAGTATGATTATTAAATAGTATTATATATGTGTAATGAGTGGATTTCCTTGATAATATTTCCTTTAAATAAATGATTTCATGGACTATATTATGTTAGTGAGTCCAAGATGATAAAAAGAGAAAGAAAATTTGTAAAAAATCAAATAATGCATATATAAGAAAAGAAATTGAGATAATAATGAAAATATGAGAAATATGTGGAAAGATGTATGTTTGAATCATCATGGATGACATTTTGAATCCACAAGGTTAATAATGGTAAAAGGAATCCAAATAAAGAGCATGAAAGAGTAAGAGAGAGAAAATATGTATCAAATATGCCTTCTTGAGAGATAACTGGCATATGAAGAAAACTCTCTCGTACTTTTGAATTTTTGTCTAAAATGTTTCAGACAAATATACTAAGTCATTAAGAACTTTCCTTTAAATTTTGGTATTAATAGGACATGTGGTTTGGAAGATATGATTTTTGAAAGATTTCCTAAAGTGAAGAGGATTGAATTAAATGTCACGATAGCGTGGCTTGACATCCGTTGGATCTAGGAACCAATGGTGACTGTACCTTCACTCATCACAATCGAAAAAGGAAAGGAGGAATAGGGAAACAAGATTTTAGGACTGATTTCCTCACTAACTAATGCATGAGCATCTATGGGAACTCTCCAATTGTGATTAGGATTCCTTTCCGAGTCAAGGGATCTTGAGGTTGGATGGTTTTGGAGAACAATACAATGTTTCCCCAACCCACAGGGAGGTCAACGCCAAGCTAGATACCCAGGCTATATAAGGAGGTCCCGAGGTCTCTGTGCAAGGGAACAAGGTTGATAGCAAGGTGCTGTAGCACCCATGATATCTTCCCCTAGGGCCAGTTCAGCGACCAGAGTGTGAATTGCCCAATTTTGCTCCTTCTCTGCCGGAAATAGAAACTCTAGGAGAATCCCCGTTTCTCACTGTTGGACGGGAAATAGAGGCCATCAGTGAGTCCACCTAGACCCGCTGATGGTGGGGGCACCTTCACCCTAGCCTCCGACACTCTAGAGCCTCGAGTCAACTATCGTGTTGACTTGTACCAGAACCTAGCTCACAAATGGGAGTCAAGCATGAGGTAGGAGATGAAGATGTGATGAAATACCTCTCTTCCCTAACACGATTTGGTCCCAGGCTTAAGAACTCTCAGGGAAGGAACATCTTTGAACCTAATTCAGGGCATTGCCCTCATGAAGTGAGTGTCAATGTGGTGAAGCTCAATTCATTGAATCGAGATTGTGTGGAAAGGAAGTGAAAAAGGAAAGGGGCCCCAACTAGCTGATGTGGTACTCGGTTATTGACCCAAAGGTAATTTTATTGCAAAATCCATAACTAATGATTGGTAAATCAGATGAAGATTAATTATATATGAAACTTGATCATAAAAATACAAAAATTGCAATAAAAATACTTTTAGAGATTGAATCTGATCGTAGCTTGAAAAGTACCTAAAGTTTCTATCTGTAATGCTTTTATGACTAAGAAACCCTAATATGATGTTTTATGAAATTGGGAAGAGTAATATGGATGTTCTATGAGAATATTGACATGTTGTTAATAATGATCCATATGATTAATAGGTTAATTTAGGGTTTCATATGTGTAATGTCCATTAATGGGCTTAGAAACCCTAATCTAGGTGTTAATGGTTTTTACATATTTATATTTTGAGAACCATTATATAAGATGATATTAGGTTGATCCTAAGCCAAATAGATAACAAATAGGTTTTAATATTAATAAGTCGAGTACTAAAGGTTTTGTATATATGTTGTTGTTTTAGGGTGTGTTGACCTGAAAAGCATAAAGATTAAGAAATTGATCTAAGAAACCCTAATGAATCCTAATGAGACTTAGAAACCTTAGAAAGGTATCCCAAGTCAATAAAGAGTTGTTTGGGATGTGATGATAATAACTAGGTGTTATACATGTTTTCAAGATCAAGGGTTGCTTGATTTGGTTGCTTACCTTTCTTGATTGGACATCTAGTTGGATTTGGATATCTTGCTTATATTTGAGACTCCAAGTCAGGTATGTGGTTAGTCTTATGACTAATCTCTCTAGTTTCATGGCGATTTCTGAGGTTTTATCGCTTGCTTAGAAATAACTGCTTGATTGACTTTTATATCATGCAACTGTAAAGTGACTATAACTATCACTATAAATATATGTGCATGACTAGCTCAGATCCAAGTCCTCCTCTGTAGCTTTGATGATGATGAGATGGATGACCTAGTATATTGTCTACCCTTGGGGTAGGATCATCAGGTTATCATGAGTCGATGTGTTGGTCTACCCTTGGATAGGACCATACGACTACACAAACCTAGGTCATGGTCTACCTACAAGGAAGGATCATAGGGGGTATTTGAGATCTACCATATGAGAGAGGTAGTATCAATGTCCACTGCATGGACATTACCAAGGCAAGGATATGTAGGGATCAAGTAGTTATATTTAATACGTAAAGTTTGATCTGTTAAACAATAATTTGGTTACACTATGTTGTTACAAATAGATGCAAGATTTTGGTTCCTCCACATACCAGTATAATTCATTATACTAACTGCCATTTTGTTTTCCAGTATTTTAGGTTTATCAGAAAGTGGATACTCCTTTAAAGTGACATTGAATGAATAAAGCTCAGTAAAGAACTGGAGAATTGTAGATAGATAGTTTCTTATCTGGATAAAGTCCCTCAAATCCTATACTTTTCAAGGTATGTCAAAAGGAAAATTTTTATCCTATTTTAAGCTTAGTTGTGGTAGAATTTATTAATTTTTTTTTATTAATTATTTTCAAAACCATATGATCTTGTTATGGTATAACGACTCTTTCTTCTTGGTCTTCCTTAATTGGGGGTTACCGAGGGTGGGGTCGTTTCAAATGGTATCCGAGCCAAAACCCCTATAGTAGGTGGGGCCCATGTGGGCATGAGGTATGCCAGTCTTGAATCGTGCGGTCCAGGTACGTTGGAAAGGGCTATCCATGGTGATGTAGCCACCCTTGAGTTGATATTCCATGATCAGGTATGCACTGAAATGGGGAAATATTATGAGGCCATATAATTGATCCTTGATGAGGACGTCAAGATTCTAAGTTGGGGAGATTGTAACTTCCCAGGATTTGAGGCCTTAGATAGAACGATCTTAAAAGGAATGGTTAGACAACCCATATCACCAAGGTGCACCTCCTTTTCTAAGAGCCCATCACTAAAGAACTCTATAGTTAGCATGCTCAGCTTGGAGTAGTACTAGGATGGGTGACCAGTCAGGAAGTTGAGCCTAGCTTGCACTTGAGTGAGGAAAAAGCACACAGTTAAAGCTAATTGTTGTCTGTGGGGCCAGTCATCATTCCTGAAACTCTACTAGAGCCTAGGGAAGTGGTCCCAGGCATTACAAATGGTATCAGAGCATGGTTTTCCATTTAATCTCTAATAATTATTAAATTTTACAAACTATTTAGAACCCAAGGGGGTTATTCGAGAGTTTTCTAATGATGGAGGTGTATAGAAAAGGATAACAATCTGGGGTCTGGCAAGATTTTCCTCCATCCCACTAGTTGGTCTACAAGGACTCCCAGATTCTTTGTGACTACCTGGCCAAAATCAGAGGATTTGACTCAAAATGAGATACCTCTAGGTCTTATCTCATTTTTCTTCATCCCATCTCTACCTTGTTCATTGAATAACTTTAAGAGATTAGGGTTTTCTCTCTCTCCACCACCCTCCTATGTTTTGGGATTAAGAATGATAAGGATTAAGGAATTCTCCACCAAATAATAAAAAGCATGTAAGAAAGATGTCATGTACATATTTTTGATAATTAGAAACTTAGACTAATTTTAGTTACATACTTAGGTTGCATGGAATGTGTTATGGTGCCCTGAGGAGACCTCTGAGGTTAGACCTTCTCGTAGGATGAGGAGCGGGGATTTCCTTGGAGCAAGAAGCCTCTAGGAAAAAAAAGGAGACTTGACACATCCTCTAAGGACGATGCTCAACCCAAAAACTTAAGCGGTGGATAGAGAAAGATAAGAAACGATGAGTTGAATATCATAATTGAACATGCATGTATGTACACGGTTATACATGAATGCTTAACATAAAGGATTTGAGTACACATGAGAAACATAAGCTATGAGTGGTTGTTTGACCCCTAGTGCCTTGTGGTTACACGACCTTGGGTGGGTCATGCCTGTTAAGGGTGAGGGATAGCTCCATCATTGAGAAGGTCAGTGGTGACTGTTACAACCACAATTTTGCATATGTTTTCATAATTGAATTGTGAAGATTTTGTGAATATGGACTTAATTGAAAAGGTTGTATTCTTTTCTTCAAAAGATGGATTTCTTTGCAAATATCCCTTTGGATAGGAATTTTGCGATTCCTATTATTAGATTAATACATTAATGG
This sequence comes from Alisma plantago-aquatica, assembly GCA_963693085.1. Lineage (NCBI taxonomy): Eukaryota > Viridiplantae > Streptophyta > Magnoliopsida > Alismatales > Alismataceae > Alisma > Alisma plantago-aquatica. Next base: position 475,618,892 of record OY856414.1, read on the forward strand.
ATATAAAAGAGACAAAAAGAAGAAAAGTCCAAATAAAAGGAAAAGATACAAGATAATGGATAATAAGCAAAGTAATTATGAGAAATATATAGAAAACTCTAGAAAGTGGAATTAATGGCCACAATTAAGTAAATTTCATTTCTATGTGATTTCTTATAGAAGAAATAGTAAAAGAGGAATAAGGGAATAAAGGATAAAGAGAAATCCTTAAAAAGAAATCTTTTAACAAAGAAATAGGTAAGATAATGAGAAATAGTGGATGTAGATGCATCTAGAAGGATAATAAGTATCCTTATAAAGGAATTTCGAAATCTTAGGATTTCTTGGGATCCAAGAAGTCCCAATGAATAAGAAGAAAGAGAAAATGCAAAATAATACAAAATAAGAGTATAATGTGATACATAATTAATGAATTTGTGGTATTATTAAAAAGGGGTTCTTTCTTCTATGAGGAAGTATAATTTCATGGCCAATGGATTAAAATCCAAGCACAAAGATGATGAAAGAGATAATTTTTGGATTCCTTAATAACCAAGGATTATGGGTAAACAAGGAATTAATTAAAAGAGAGAATTTACACCTAAACAAGGAAAGTAGGACTCCTTTCGAGAAAGGGCCTTGTTTTTCACCATGGGCAAGCATTCTAAGGCACAACTATACCTCCCTATATAAGGGTTGGACCCTTAGCCTCGAGCCCAGAAGGATCTCAGGCATCCCACTCCCTTCTTCTTCTTCTTTTTCACTCAAAACCATAACCAAGGGGGTAATGTGACCTTTGGAGCAACGAGGGGCTATGGATTCATCATGATGAAGGCTTGATGCCCCCACGACAACCTAGGAACGATCAACTTTCATCCCCGTACCCTCACCTTCACACAATACCTGTAGTAGGTCTACGTCTTTGCCACGGGTTGTAGGCCTAAAGCCCTTGCACACAGTCATTTCGGTCGTGATTTGAGGCCTGGATGGGCATGGCGGAGAGTAGAGGAGGTGGGGCGATGGGTGACGGCGAGATCCAAGCCCTGGGGAGGTGGGAGAAGACCCCCCGTGATCGACTGCACTGACGACAGCACTAGGGCGCGCGAGAAAGAGGATGATGATCCACGCTTGGATGGATATATCCCTCTAGGGTATGAAGCACCAAGCACTTAAGTAAGGGCAAGATCATAATTGTGTTATGTTTGCAATCGACCGAGCTACGTTGCATGGGTTTGGTGATGTGGCAGCCTGCCATCGGTCCAAGTAAGTAATCCTTGCAAAAATTGTATCTTTTTATTGGTAGCTCCAATGGAAACATGCAAAATATGTAAATTGATCAGGAGAATGCGTAGAATCCAATAAAAATATATTTAAATCCTGATTTTGTTCCTATTTGAAAAAGTATGCTAAGTTAATAAAAAGTTCATTGATATTATGTTAGAAACCCTAATTGAAATTAATGGTTAAGTTCGTGATGCTTAATTGGTGAAATTAAGTAATAGTAACCTGTTGAAATGTTAAATGATGAACTTGAACCTGATCTAGATGAATTAATGCATGGTTTAGGGTTTTACACCAATTATGAATGATAAAGCATTTAGAAACCTTAATTTAGGGTTCCATGTGCATAAATAAGCTTTAATGGGCCTTGAAACCCTAATGTTAGTAATTATGTTTCTTAATGGTTTCAATTGGTCAAATTCATGTATAAAGCTGAGATTTGATGGTTCGAATATATTTTGAGCATAAAAGTTCCTAATTGTAGATGAATACCCTTAATTTGGTAATTAGGATTTACTAGTGGAATAATGTAATATTAGTGATAAATGGAGTTCATATGTGAATTAGACCATAATGAAATACGAGTTGTCAATTCGAAAGGAACCAAAGATGATATTTGGGCCTAATGATCTGAACATGACTTAAAAGGATAAAGATGGTAGTTTGGTGTAAAAGAGATGTATTAGACTTAATTGACATTCAACTATGGTTATGATGTTGAAATTAGGGTTGGTGAACTAAAAGAGCATTAAACGTGATAAAAACATTATGGAGGATAAAACCCTAATGAAACCCTAAAGGTGGCCTAGAAAGCTTAAGATGGAATCCAAGTCTATCTTAAGAATGTTTTGGATAAACTATAACACTTGGATGTATTGCGTTAATTTTAGGATATTGTTGATTGCTTGTTTGATTGTTCTTTATCATTATTGCTTGGACATCAAGTTACTCTCAATTAGGTATGTGGTTATGCTTATGGTTAATCTCTTTAGTTTCACGGAGATGCTTGGATGTTTTATCGGTTGCCTGAAAATAACTGCTTGGATGACTTTTATTTCATGCAACTATAAAGTGACTACGATTATCACAATTATAATATAAGTGTGTATTCTCGCACCTACATGCCACCCTGATGGATGATTCAAAAAGGTCAACCCTAGGAGGGAAGACCCATGGGTACCATGAGTGGTGACCCTAGACACCATGATTGGTATTGAGAAGTTGGTCTTTGTTGCATGACTAATGGGCACCATGACCGGGTTTGAGAAGGTGGCCTTAAGTCAATGGCAAAAGAGAAACCCTAAAGAGGGTATTCCAAGGTTAGGGAAAAAGTGGTGGAGAATGTCACATTCAAAGCGTAAATTGGCTTGTTAATTAACTTGATTGTGATATTTAGATTGTTAGCCATATTTGTGAAATTTTTGTTGTCCCCACATACTGGCATATTCATATATTCTGACCGACGTTTTGTTTGTTAGAGTTTTACGTACCACCCTAAAAAGAACAAACAGTAAAGTGACACATTGTGAAAATAAGAAATAAAGTGCAAGGAGGATTAGATAGAATAGATTCAAGTTGTGAATAGAAGTAGATATCCAAAGTTTTTAAAAGGAATGCAAAGTTTTATTTTATACCAGCTTTCAATATAGTTTCATAGAATTTTATAATTGTTACTGATTATTTGTCGAACCTTTGATCCTATTAATTGGGATAACGGATCTGACCTCTTGGTCTCCCTTAATTGGGGGTTACTAGGAGGCGGGGTCGTTACATGACACATCAGCTTCACTCATGTAGGGGTATGTTTGAACATAGGCTTCACCCATGTAGGGGTATGCTTGTGAGCTTGATACACCTTCACGGAGAAAGGACCTCTAGTAATAAGGTTGTTTGTAGGGTTAGTTCTAGAGAGAGAGAGAAGGATCCAAGCAAGATGGTTGGAAGCTTAGACTCTGAGATATGAGGAATAGTGGGGAGTTGAGGATGATGCGACCTAAGTGGATGGTTGCGGTTGCCTCATGCACAATCCCTAGAGGCTGATGGTATCTTGGTTGCCTTTAGAGGAACCAAACCATAGAGGGAGGATGAGGCTGCTGGTACCTATGTGCCTATGGTATAGGTGTTTACCTTCTAGGGTTAGGAAGAAGAGTTCCTTAGACCCTGAAAAGGTTTAGTAACAAGTTGTGAGGCCTTATACCTAGTTGGTTGTCCTTGAGGAGGACTCCACTATGAGGTTTTATTCAAGTGGAATGATAATAGGAAGTGCATGTCATACCTCGTACATGCTTAGTACGTGGTTACAGGGTTCAACATGCAGTTGGACATAAAAAAGGTGAACCTAGGGTTCCTAGACCTAAGAGGGGAAGTAGTAGTTCTTGGTGTACCTGATGCTCATGATGAGATTTGAGTTTCCATAGATCTGAGCATGGCACTCCTCATGTTTAGAGGAATGGGAACCGTAAGATTAAGATGTATGTTTCATGAACCCCTCGCCTATAAGTGGGTAACATGGGCAAGTATGATGTTGGTCCAATGTGAAGGAATAGAAACAAGTAGGACGTACCATGGAGACCTAGCATGGTTTAGAAGGTGGTCGGTTTGTTAGTTGTGTGCCTTGGTAGCTTGCTAGGGCTAATTATGCTCATTTGAAGGTAAACCATAGACATAAGGACAGTGTGACCTTTTTTATCAAGATGTAGTTTCCTCCCATCCTGGGAGAGGGACCCTTTTGTAGTGTGTATATCAGCTTTTGTTGGGTTTGGGAAACCCTAAGAGGTCTCATTGGATCCTGAGAAGCTAAGTGGAGAGTACATAGTATAAGAGCAAAACTGTAGACCCATAGATGATCGTCTCTAAGTGCATGTGGATGTGTTACCATGGAGGTAACCGGTATGGGGTCTGACTGAGGTAGATAGGTCACCATGACTCCTATGAAAGGACGTAAGTCAGACCACAAATGTTGAGAGAGATGATGGAGACTTGGGTAAGGTTCTAAGTTGGACATGTACTATGTTAGAATCCTAACTCTATCCTAGGGTCAGGTAGGGATAAGACCGATGGAAGTAGGAGTTGCCTAATTCCCTAGTTGCACATGACCATAGGGTTAAGAGGTAACAACTATCACTGTGTGAGGGCCATGGGTTAGGAGATTGATGACCTTCATAAACTCATCGGACCCAAAGGGCAGATGAAGAGGGCACTCTCTGATGCATAAGGGAGGAGGGATGACCCCAAAAGTGTTGGCACCCTACATACCTAGAGGAGAAGACCAATGATGGTGTGTGGACCCAAGTGGGTTTGAGACCAATTTTTCATGGAAGTAACCTAGATATTGAGATGTTCATGATGTAGATGCATGTGAGGCACGTTTCAGTTTAGATTTGTAGGTGTACTGGAAATGTGGGATGTACCATCTCTACTCTTGGAATGGGAAGAACTATGTATTTGGACTGTAGCCAAATGCTTATTTCCTCTTGTTATGGGAGTGAGAGATAGAACAGTACACATGACATACACCAAGGATAAAGATAATGTGTGTGGAAATGTTGCCATGATGCATGCATATGGAGATAATAATGTACCCTTGTAGAGTGTAAGATGTGTGGATGTTGTACAAACACCAAGAGTACTAAGGTAGTCATCTTGTGAGGATGTTTTTATCATGAGCTATGTGAAATTCGCGAGCTATACAAGGTTGAGTTCGAAAATTAAGAGGATGAGCTCAGAGTTTTCTTGATGAAGATAGACTTAGAGTTGAGATGAGATAATAAGTGTAATACATGGAGGTGTATGTCTTCAACATTACCTTACACATAAGGATGTGAGGTGGTAATGGATGCTCTGGTTGAGATGTAGTTGCCTAGTTTAGCTAGAGGCTAGAAGAGGTTGTTAGGTTAGCCTCAGTTTGAAAAAGGAGATATGTTTGGATAACACTCAAATGTAATGAGATATGTTGATCAAGTTAGTGGTTGTTTGGTTAGCCAGCCTAGGCCTTGATGCAATAAAAGGATGGTTGTAGAACCTCTGATGCACTACTCTAAAAAAGAAGGTGATGAAACCCTAACTAGAGTGATTTAGGGTTTCTGAGGAATCAATCTTGAGGAATCATGACATACATGAGATCATGATTTTAAGTTCACCATAAGCCATGGTACTACTAAGATGGTAAGTTTTAGTAGTACTTTAGATACCTAAGATGAAGTTGCATGTGACTTGTCGCCATGCATGCCATGAGGTGAAGGATGAACATCGGTAACCCAGTGAGTTGATATAGAGGATAAAGAGTCCCCGAGAGGTAACATGTTACAACCCCACCTCCTGATAACCCCCAATTAAGGAAGACCGAGAGGTCGAAGCCGCACCCATAACTTCTGGATCAAAGGTTCATCAATTAACCAAGAATAATTATCAAATCTTAACAGACAATACTGAAAAGCTGTAAGAAAATAAATTTTTGCATACCTTTTTGAAAACTTGGATCTCTAAACTTCTATCCACTTAAGGATATTACTCTAGCTAATCCTCCTTGTATTTTACTTCATGTATTTCACAATATGACAATTTACTGTTTGTCCTTTTGGCTTGTACCTAAAATGCCGACAAACAAAACGTCGGTCAGCCGAAGCTGGTATGTGGGGGAAACAATAAACATGAAACTATAATAACAACGTAATCATTCAACTAATCATTTAACAATTAATATTACGTTTTAAATATAACTCCGTGATCCATGAGTACCCTATCCTCTGTGCTATCCCTGCAGTGGACCTGGATACTACCTTCCTTATGGTAGATCCCCATTAAACCCCTCATGGTCCCACCTATAGATGAACCAGTTTCTAGGGTTGAGTCACATGGCACTACTCGTAAGTAGCCCACTCCTTAACTCATGGCAGGCTAATGAGTCTCATGGCACTACACGTAGGTAGCCCAGTTTCTAACTCTCGGTAACCTAGACCTTGCTCTAGGATTACCCCCTTTTTAGCCTTTTCAAAGCAACAGAGGTGGACTCAGATCTAGCCAGTTATATATGCACATTTATAGTGATAATCATAGTCACTTTATAGTTGCATGAAATATATAGACATCCAATAGTTATTTTCAAGGAACCGATTAAAACTTCGGGAATCGTCGTGATACTAGAGTGATTATTCATAAGCATAACCACATACCTGATTTGATGATTTCACAAGCATTAAGTTAACCCAACCAAGAATGAAATCCAAGCAAGCAATTCAATCATCACATAATTTCTGAAAAGAATATGCACTCCATTTATTACACACTTTATCAAGAATCTACTTTATTGACTTGGATTCACTTTCTAGGGTTTCTATATCCATTTTAGGGTTTCGTTTTGCAATTAGGGTTTCCCTTCATCTTTTACCATATTAAACCTTAATTTTATGCCATTACTCATAAACCCTAATTATCTCATCTATTCTTCAATATTAAGGTTATCTTAACAACATATAACCCTATTTTCATATTACAGGCACATTAATCATCAATTAAGCTTCTTTTTCATTAAAGCTACTATTTTATCCTTTTAATCCATAACAAGATCATTATCCACATTTATCATCAATTCCAAGTTCATTAGGGTCTAATTAACATATGAACTCATTTGCCATAATTCTACCTTTTATTCATGAGAAAACCCTAATTACTACATTTAGGGTTTTTATCCATAATTAGGAACTTTTATATTCAAATTGGATTTAGAACAACATAACTCTATCCTATGCATGGATTTGCACAATTAAAACCATTAAAAGACATATTTTCCCAAATTAGGATTTCTAAGCCCATTAATGTAAACTTAGGTATTTGAAACCCTAAATTAAGACAATTATGTACAAAGATCATTCTTTTAGATCTAAATAATCCTTTTATTATCACCATGTTAATATTGGCTTGAATTATCCAAAGAACATCATTAGAGGTAATAACTTTATGTACTTTTCAAATTTCAAGCATATTTATGCACATAATCTCCAAATTAACCTAATTACATGAAAAGATCATCATTTTCGATCTTAAAGTACCTTTTCACAATTAACAAGTTATTATCAACTTTAATCACCCAATAAACTCTACTAACTACAATAATCATCTCAAAGTAGAGTTTCTTAATCATTAAAGTATTAAAGATGATTACTTCCATTAATTTTCGGATTGCAATTAGAATCAGACTTCAAACATAATTTCTTTGGGTTCCACTAGTTCTGAGGATCAATTTTAATATAAAGCTTGTTTTAATCCGAGTTTCCTAGAATTAGTTATGATTTTTGTAAGATTTTACTTACCAGAACCAACCAGAGGCTGACACGTCACCTTTGTCCATGCAAACACGGCCCGTTTGAGATTATAACCAAGTTACCAAAGTACCCTTGGCACGGCTCCTTGTTCCTTTTTATTCCAGAGGGCAAAACGGTCCAACCTGCTTTCGGCTTCATCAACCTCGCGCCATCTTCCTTCTACCGCCCTAGCGGCCACGGGAAAAGCTTTCCTTCCTCCCCTGGACCCCGATGGCCCTTGGGGATAGGTCCCCTTGCTCCGTCGGCCTCCGTCGCACATGTGCAGCTGCTCCGCGCTCGACCAGCTATTAGAACCCCAAATTTTGGGTTCGTTTGATGAGAAATGTAATTTCTCATATTATAGATATTTGAATAAATGATGATACAATGTGCTTCAAATAAATGAATTTTGTTTACAATAGCCTTGATGATTGTGTTGTGGGCTTTGTTGGCTATTGAGCCCAAATAACGAGGAAATTCAATTAGTAAATGGATAATTGAGTTTTTAAGAAAAGAAATATGTAGAAACCTCTAGAAAGAATAGAGATGTAATCCAAAGAGGATTTCATGTCTCTTGGGTTCCTTGAGTAACAAGGAGTCCAAAGTTGCAAAAAGAGAGCAATAAGAAAAGAAAAGATTAATTCAATATTTCTTTATTAAGAAAGAAATTGAAAATAATGATAAAATGTAGAAAACAATTGAAAATAGGTATAATCGAGTTATCCTTTGTGGAAATTCATATCCTAATGATTCCTAATATTAAAAGGAATATCAATGAAGAAAATAAAAGAGAAATAAAGACTCAAAAGGAAATATTTTAATAAGAAATAAAACAAAATAAGAGGATAATGACTTTTTGTTATTATCGAAAAGAGAGATTATTTGTTTTAAGAAATGTGTGCCAATGGACTAAAGGGCAAGTACTAAGTGAATAAAAGAAGTAATTTTCGAAATCCTAATATCTAAAGAATAAAGAATATTAAAAGGATTATGAGGAGAGAAGTTTGCTTCTTAATTAAGGGAAATTGTTTCCTATTATTCTTTTGGGAAATAACGTTATATATCAAAAAAAGATAAAAAGGAACTATCTAGATTGTGCATGTTTCCTTTGGGTTACCGGTGTCTCCATATGGGAATTCTAATATATAAATACTCTCCGTATAATTAAAAATAGTTTTCCGATGAAGGCTCTTCATAATCGTGGAGGAGGCTAATATAAGGAAAGGGGAATATAATTAAGAACTTCCTAAACATTATCTTGTAATACTTAGGGAAGGAGACAATCCCATGTCTATCAAGGAATAGAAGATAAGAGAGATGAGAAGGGAAGATACAAGAGAATACATATTTATTTATATATATGTGTGGTATCTGTTGGATGCACGATGAGCCAACATAACTTCCTCCCTCTCCATATTTCTTCTCCTACCTTTCAATCCCCCACCTCCGTGCACTTCTTCAACTTCGTTAGTGCGTGGCTCCTAGCAAGAGGAACAGGCAGATCTTTAACCTAAACATAGCAAAGCCACGACTTTGGCACCCTCTCTTCCGGTCACCCTTGTCCCAGCCACAGGTTGCCGAGCACCAGCTAGGCTGGGCGGAAGGAGTGGTTCCCTATCCGCGACGGTGGAAGGTGTGAGCCCAGAACTACCCTGGGATGACCCTGCAGACGAAAACCCTGCATGGTCGATTGCGTCACCAGAGACGTGCACATCAACGACGGAGGCGGCATTGGTAGCAGACATGCTTAGTCGGATCACTGGGTATGGACGTTGGTAGATGGGATGACGATTGCATGGGTTCGCACAGACCTCTGATGGTGAAGAAACTCTGTCTGCCATAGCTCTACTATTTTTCCTCAGTGCCAACGCACTAGCCGAACACGAGGCCACAGCGGGGAACTCGCGCGACGTAGAGCAGGGTCAGCGGCGGTAGTCCGTTGGGTGGTTGTGATCTCATGACAATAGACATGGTTGTAGGCGGAAGTCCAGTATGGCAGAGTCTCATGAGGGAGGATGACCTACAACTTCAATGGTGGCGGGGATGTCCTCCACCGAGCGGCGGCCGCGGCGCAGTCTTCCCTGCGCGAGCGGGAGATCGTGAGAGGAGAAATCGCGTGAAGGGAGAAAGAAGGAACCCGATTCGCTTGCCGCTGGATGCGCCTCCCTGGCTGGGCTAAATTACAGTAGGCCCAAGTAGCTAACCCACCGGCCCAAATCAGTTGAAGATGGGTAATTTCTTCCTACCTTGTTGATGCCATAGAATTGAATAGGATTATCTAATGATGGTAAAGTTATATATCAAATTGATCAGAAAAATTAATACAATCCAAATAAAATAATATCAGAACATGATTATGCTTGTTGCTTTAAAAGTATATACAATACATGTGATGATGTGATTAGCATAATGGAAGACCTAGATTTTGCATAATCTGATGTTTAATGGGATAGGTTCGTTCATATTAAGGTAATAACTGATCTTGATATGTATAATGAAGAAATTATTGATTAAGATGAATAATTGATTATTCTAGGTTAATAATCTTATTTATGCTGATTTAGGGTTTTACAACCCACATGGACATCTTGTTGTGATCCTAATGTTAGTAATGTGTTTTAGGTGTCACGAGTAGTTTAATAGGCTTAAAATGTAACCTAATATGCATAAGTGAGATGGTAATCTTAGCAATCGTGATATGATGGGATTAGGGTTTGTAACCCTAATGCCTGGTCCAAACATAAGAGATAAATCTAAACCCTAGTTTAGGAGAAAATCTAGATCTGTGTAATGTAATGTGAACACATGGTGACACATATGTAGTATGTATGTTTCAGATTGACTGCTTGTTGCTTGGATGTTTGGATATATTCTTAAAGTACATATGATGTTCTGCACAGTACTGCAATCACAGGTATGTGGTTACGATTATGGAAGGTCTATGTTACCGTGAGTTAGAGACTCTTTAGCAAATCCTGAGATAAGGAGTGGTCTACTTACGAGTAGTGCCATGTGACTCAACCCTAGAAACTAGTTCACTTATAGGTGGATCATGAGGGGTTTAATGGGGACAATACAGAGGATAGGGTACTCTTGGATCGCAGAGTTATATCTAAAACGTAATATTGGTTGTTAAATAAGTAATTGAATGATTACATTGTTATCATAGTTGCATGTTTATTGTTTCCCCCACATACCAGCTACGGGTGACCGACGTTTTGTTTGTCGGCGTTTTAGGTACAATGAAAAGAACAAACAGTAAAGTGGCACATGGATACTAAATGAGAATTAAAGTGCAAAGTTGGATTAGATAGATTAGTATCGGTGTGGATAGAAGAATAGAGATCCAAGTTTTCCAAAGGTATGTAAAGAAAAATTTTATTACCATTTTCAGTATGGTCTATTAGAATTTAATAATTGTTTATGGTTATATGTCGAACCTTTGATCCGGGATTAATGGGTGCGGCTCAACCTCTCGGTCTCCCTTAATTGGGGGTTATCGGGAGGTGGGGTCGTAACACCAGCACTGCTGGTTTGGGTAGGTCAGTCCTGACATCCATGGACGACCTTGCAGCTGTACTGTAGCTAGGGCACGTCGATGAGAGCATGGCGGCTCTATCTAAACCCTGCTTTGGCATCACCTTGTGACTAGCTACCATCGAAACCCCACATGGGTTCCTCGTTTCTCCAGGATCACGTAGCTACCCATGGTTAGGGTTTAGGGATGAAAACAAGGGAGAAGAAGATAGGGAAGAGAGAGAAAAACGTGGGTTTTCTCCTTTGAACTCGAACCAGGGGGTCTAACCCTTTTATAGGGGGGAATATCCTCTCCCTAAGATGCCCACCTAAGAGGAAACAAGTCCTCTCCTATTAGCAAAAGATATTTCCTTCATTAAGAAGCAACTTCTCTTTCTTCATAAACCCTTTAAACTTTATTTGAATTTTCGAAATTCCTCTTTCATTTTCTTTGTACTTTCCCTTTTTAATACATTGGCCACAAATTTCTATTTTCTTTTAATAGAAAATACTCCCTTTTTAGTAATACTGCATATTTCCTTAATAATGCAACACATTATCCTCTTATTTTGCCTTTTTAGTATTTTCTCTTTCTTTCCTCTTTATTGGGACTCCTTGGATCCCAAGAAACTCTATGATTTCGAAATTCATTTTCAAGGATACTTATTATCCTTCTAGATGCATCTAAATGCATTATTCCACTTTATCTTCTCATTAAAATATTTCTTTTTTGACGATTTCTTTATTTTTCTTTTATTTTCCTCATTGATATCCCTTTTATCATTAGAAATCCTTGGGATACGAAATTCCACAAAGCATAACTCAATTATACCTCTTTTCACTTGTTTTCCACATTTTATCATTATTCTCAATTTCTTTCTTAATAAAGAAATACTTATTTGATATCTTCTTTTCTTATTGCCTTCTCTTCACAATCTTGGACTCCTTGGCACCCAAGGAACCTAAGAGGCATGAAATCCATCCTTGGATTACATTATTTTAGCTTCTAGAGGTTTCCACATATTTCTTTTCTCAAATTCTCAATTATTCATTAATTAATTGAAATTCCTTTTTATTGGGCCCAATAGCCAATAAAGCCCACAAAGCAACCAATCAAGGATATTGTGAATGAAATCGGTTTATTAAAAACAAATTATATCATTATTCGTTCAATTATCTTTAATATGAACCCAAAATCAGGGTTGTAACAGAATAGGAGTTCATCACTATGGATGTTGTGGTAAGTCTCCCATGGACCAAGGAAGGTCAAGATGCAATATGGGTTATGGTAAGATCATGTTACTTAGATGACATAATCTAAGAGAAAGAGGGAGTATTGTCAAGAGATAGATCCGGTCGAACTACAAGTAAGAGAGATGGTTCAACTATACAAGGATGTGAGTTCAAAAGTTCTTGAATATGACCTAAAGATTCACTTCCATTAGGTGGAAGTAGATACATGAAGAACTCGATGTGAGTACAACTTATCACCCCTAACTAATGGTTAGTATGATCCAGATAAGAGGGTTTGATGAGAGCATGTGTACTCATTTAGGGTGATACATGAGGGGCAGTTCTTTCCCTATGAGAGATGTGATGATAACCACCATAGCCAGTATTGGGATGTAAAGAAGCTCTATAAGGGAGGTTGTGTAGGTCACCACTTCATGAAGATGATGTCAGTAGAAATACCTTGTGAAGGTTAGAAAGGCCACAGTGTGTGCAAATGAAGTCGCTCTAATCATGCGATGGCTGAGAAAGCCCAGGGGTGACATGAGTCTTGAGCTGATGCAAAGCAGACTGACATGCAGTTCAATGTGGGAGAATATGCGATGTAAAAATCCAACCCCTCTAAGCTACAACTGAGAAAGTTGAGTCCCCGATATATGGGTCCTTTTTAGATGGATTGGTGGAGATGGTTATGTTTAGTCTTACCCTTTAGGATAATGTTATGTGTTCCACGAGTCCGATCTAGAGCACTATGTGAGGTACCCAAGCCATGTGCTGAGCCATGAACCCAGTTATCTTTGAGAGAAGCTGAAATGTCCTGAGTCACCTATGCGGGTACAAGGTACCAAGGTGAGAAAGAACTCAGATGCAAGAATATGAGATGATAAAGGTTCTTGAGAGGCACCATGGAGAGGGTAAAACCACATGGGAGCCATGATGGACATGAGGAAGTCTTATCCTATTTGTTTGAATGTTTGAGGGAATTTTTAGGGAAAAATTCCTATAAGAGGGGAAGGATGTTACAACCTCAATTTTGCATATGTTTTCATAATTAAATTGTAAAGATTTTGTGAATATGGACTTTTTTGAAAAGGTGGTATGCTTTGCTTCAAAATATGGATTTCTTTGAAAATCTCCCATTTAATAGGAATTTCGTAATTTCTATTATCAGATTAATCCAATAATGGATATAAAAGAGAAGAAAAGAAGAAAAGTCCAAATAAAAGGAAAAGATACAAGATAATGGATATTAAGCTAAGTAATTATGAGAAATACATACAAACCTCCAGAAGGCAAAGGAATATTCCCCAAAGGGGATTTCATGCCTTTTGGGTTCCTTGGTTCCAAGGAGTCCAAATTGCAAAGATAATGCAACAAGAAAGAGAAAGGATTAATTAAGTATTGCTTTATTTAGAAGAAATGTGAGATAATGATAATATTAGAAGAAATATTTGGAAATATGGATAATGAATCCATCTTGGATAAGATTTCGTGTCCACATAGTTTCTAATGGAAAAACGAATCAAAATCATAGAAAATAAAAGATTAAGAGAGAGAAAATATGCATAAAATATGCCTTATTAAGAGATAATTTGCATATAAAGAAAAGTATCTCATACTTTCGATTATGAGTCCCAAATTTGGTACACACATGGATTAAATCAGTTTAGAATTCCCCCTAAAATATGAGATTAAAATGATAAACGAGGAGAGAGATACAATTTTTACAAACTTTCTTAAAGTGAGTGGATAATCAAAAATATCATATTAAATGTCACAATTCCTATTCATAATTTGTTTCTATTTTATCTGGTGGGTGCATTTAGGGCCATCAGATCTAGGATTCGATGGTGATAAACCTATCTTCTAGCTCACATCTGGCTGGGAAAGTAAGGACATGATTCAAACTTTCCTTGGTCGATTTTCTTGTCGATCAATGCACAAGCAAACTTGGAAACATGCTAGATGGATTCATGAGATTCTTGCAGCCATATCTATCCTAGGTTTTTCCTATCTTGGGGGTCTCTAGAAGAATCCCCTAAAAACCAAGGACCCCACCGGCTGTGCGCCATAGCCACGGGCTATATAAGGGGGTGTATCCCCTCTATGAGACTACGCACAGCTCCGCGAGATGCTATAGGACCTTCAGGCCGAGTATCAGCCTCCAATTTCCCCTGTCGAACCCCTCTTGCACCTCGAACGTCCCTGGCTTGCCTCCGGAGACCCCTCATATCATTTCAGCAACTCCAGCCATGGCTGGAGTAATTAAGACCACCGATGAGTTCGGTTGTGATGGGCGGAGGATCGACTTTGAGCAAGGAAGGCGACCTTTCAATGGAAGTCAACACCTAGGTTGACCTTCCATGGCTCTGCGTCGAGAAAGTAGAGGAGGAAGATGAGCAAGGGAGAAAAGACTCCCCTACCCCCGACAACCATGAGAAGGGATCGAGGATAGAAAAGTAATCAACCATTATGAATGGATAATAAAGTAAGTCTCGATTGGTCGATGTATCACTTTCTTATTGGCTTAAAAGTAATTAACTTGCAAAAATCATAGGAAAAGATTGGTAAGTTGTATATCATAGTGTTATATATGAAAATTGATCCTCAGAATGAGAGGAACACAAAGAAATTATATTTGAATCCTAATTCTTCTTACAATTCAAAAAGTATGTAAAGATGCTATCTTTAATGGTTTAGTTAATGAAAAACCCTAATATTTGACGATTAATGAATTTGGGAGGGTTATATAGAAGTTTAAAGTTGATATTAACTTGTTGTTAATAGAAAGGGAAAACTAGATCCAAAAGGATGATCTTTATGCCTAGTTGGTTTAATGTAGGGTTCCATGTACATGAATATGCTTTAATGGGCCTTGAAACCCTATTTTTGGTAATTATGACTCTTAATGGCTTTAATTGTTCAAATCTATGAATAAAGTTGGAATATGATGGTTCTAAGCTATTTCGAGTATAAAAGTTCCTAATTGTGGATAAATACCCTTAATATGGTAATTAGGGTTTTCTAATGGATAAATGTGGAATAGTAATAAATGGAGTCCATATATTAGATTATAATGAAATATGAGTTGTCAATTTGAAAGAAACCGAAGATGATAATTGGGTCTAATGATCTTGAAATAACTTAAAAGGATAAATATGGTAGCTTTAGTTTAAAAGAGAAATAATAGACTTTAATTGGGATTATGATGTGGAAATTAGGGTTTGTGAACTAAGAGAGCTTTAAATGTGATAAAAGTATTATGGAGGTTAAAACCCTAATAAAACCCTAAGGTTGGCCTAGAAAGCCTAAGATGGAATCCAAGTCTATCTTAAGAATGTTTTGGATAAACTATAACACTCGGATGTATTGCGTTAATTTCAAGATATTGTTGATTGCTTGTTTGATTGTTCTTTATCATTATTTCTTGGACATCAATTTGCTCTACATCAGGTATGTGGTTATGCTTATGGTTAATCACTTTAGTTTCACGGTGATTCTCGGATGTTTTATCGGTTTCCTGAAAATAACTGGTTGGATGACTTTTATTTCATGCAACTATAGAGTGAATATGATTATCATAATTATAATATAAGTGTGTATTCTCTCACCTACATGCCACCTTGATGGATGATGCAAAAAGGTCAATCCCGGGAGGGAAGACCCATGGGTACCATGAGTGGTGACCCCAGACACCAAGATCAGGATTGAGAAGGTGGTCTTTGTTGCATGACTAATGGACACCATGAGAGATGACCCCAGGCACCAAGCTCGGGATTGAGAAGGTGGCCTTAAGTCAATGGCAAAAGAAAAACCCTAAAGAGGGTATTCTAGGGTTAGGGCAAAAGCGGTGGAGAATGTCACATTGAAAGCGTAAATTGGCTTGTTAATTAACTTGATTGTGATATTTAGATTGGTAGCCATATTTGTGAAATTTTGGTTCTCCCCACATACCGGCATATTCCTATATGTTGACCTACATTTTGTTTGTTGGCGTTTTAGGTACAACCCTGAAAAGAACAAACAGTAAATTGACATATTGTGAAAATAAGAAATAAAGTGTGAGGAGGATTGGATAGAATAGATTCAAGTTGTGGATAGAAGTAGATATCCAAAGTTTTTAAAAGGTATGCAAAGTTTTATTTTATACCAGCTTTCAATATAGTTTGGTAGAATTTTATAATTATTAGTGATTATTTGTCAAACCTTTGATCCTGTTAATTGGGATAACGGCTCTGACCTCTTGGTCTCCCTTAATTGGGGGTTACTGGGAGGCGGGGTTGTTACATTTGGTATATAGAGAGTTCCCTGAAAAAAAAGAGTTTCTTGAAAAGGTATACAAACCTTTTATCCTAATTATGAAATTTGGTATTAGAGCATTGGTTAAGTAATAATGATTTTATCGGTTGCCTGAAAAAAAAGGAGACATGACGCATCCTCTAAGGACAATGATCAACCCAAAACATTAAGCGGTGGATAGATAAAGAGAAGACACGATGAGTTGAATATCATAGTTGACCATGCATGTATGTACGCGGTTAGACATGAATGCTTAACATAAAGGATTTGAGTACACATGAGAAACATATGCTATGAGTGGTTGTTTGACCCCTAGTGCCTTGTGGTGACCCGACCTTGGGTGGGTCATGCCTGTTAAGGGTGAGGGATAGCTCCATCATTGTGAAGGTCAGTGGTGACCATATAAGAACCCTAACAGGCATACATGAGCAGAAAAGAGGCATGCACCTACATAGAAGTGAGGGGTAGTAAGGCTGGCATCAAGTTTTAGACTTGAGCCTGAAAGGTTAGGCCTGATGGTCTATGAGATAGGCATGTAGAGCTTTGCATGATTTTTGTCGTATATAAAAATTTGATAGTATGTTTCACCCATGTAGGGATAGATGTGTATCCTTAAGATCTTGACCCATCTTCAGAGAGAGAACATCTAGTGGTTGTAGCAGTTATAAGATTATCTCCAGAGAGAGGGTGAGACCCTGATGGAGAAGGTTGGAGACCTAGACTCTGAGACATAATGAACCATGCAAAGGTTTGGTATGATATAGCCTAGAATGGATGACCCTGAGTAGATGTATGTGGTTTCCTCATGAATGATCCTTAGAGGCTTGTCGTACCATGGATGCCTTTAGAGGAACCAAACCATAGAAAAGAGAAAGAGGCTTCTTGAACAATGTATGCATGATATTAGAGCCTACCTTTGAGGTGCAAGAAAGATGAGTTCCAAAGACCCTAAAGTGGTATGGTATGATAGCAAGTTGAGATGCCTCACACCTACTTGGTTCACCTGGTATAGTACTCTAAAGGTTGTGTACGTGGAAGAGTGTTAGATGTATATGCTCTATCTGGTATAGGTTCCGTTCATGGTTGAATAGTGGAACATGTAGTTAGATAGCTTATTCATAGGAGGTGAACTTGGGGTTCCTAGACCAAAGAGGGGAAGTAGTCATATATGGTGCACATAATACTCATGAGGCTGAGTGAGTTCATAAGGAATTAAGCATGGCACCCCCTTGTGTTAGAATCAGAGGAAACCCCACTCGAACTGAGATATATGTTTGATGAACCATGCACACAAGATTGGTGACATATGTATATGTGATATTGGTGCAACCTTGAGGAATAATGAACAAGTATGACATACCAAGGAACTTAGAATGGTTTAGTAGAATTTCTTTTTGCTAGGTACGTGCATGAGTATCATGATAGGAGATATGCATATACATGATGATGCAAACCTTGTATGCAAGGATGTTTAGTGACCTCTGCTACTATCAGGTAGTAGTTTTCTCTAGTCCTGGGAAGGGACCCCACATGTAGGAGTGAGCACCAACTCGTGCTTAGGTTTGAGGTAAACTTAAGAGGTCATTTATAAGAGCTTAATGAGATAAGAGTAAAAGAATGAGCATGAATCTATAGACCCAAATGTGACCATCTCTAAGGGGCATGAGGATATGTTGCTATGGAGGTAACCTGTAGTATGGGGCCAGACCGAGATAGGTAGATCTCCATCTTTCCCATGAAGGGGTGAAACGTTATCAATGAGTTCCTAGATAGATGATGGAGTTTTGGATGAAGATTCAAGGATGAGATGTGCTTGAGTATCAACATAAAAAGCATGAGCTACAATATAATCCTAAGTCAATGCTAAGGTCGAGTAGGGATATGACCGATGGGAGTAGGAGTTGTCTATTCCCTGAATGCACAAGACCATAGGGTTGGGAGGTAACAACTACCTTTGCATGAGGCCCATGGGTTTTTAGGTTGGCTACCTTTATCAGTTCATGGGGACTCAGAGGTAAATGTGAGAGGCAATCCCTAGATGCATAAGGGTCAGATCACTTAAAAAGTATCGGAACCCTAGAGACCTTTAGGTAATGACTAAGGAT